>WAAB01006965.1:0-44027 GCA_013389865.1 Piaya cayana
TGATTCCTATCAATATATATTTTGCAAGAGTCAGGGTAGGCCACTGAATTACTAAGTAACACCAAGCAATAAAGAGCATTGTTTGAGTTCCCTGGGTCTGAGTAAAGGCTTCCATGGAAGACTGTAGAAAACCACTCTTGCCACTGTTGTCATGTGGATAGTCCTGGTGCACATCTTGTCCCCAGCTTTTAACAACTTTCTATGACAAAAATTAAGGAAACTGCCTGGACTTTCTACATAATCAGCTGCAAATAAGAGAGCTATGGAGCACCAAGTTATTCATTGTGTTAACTAATGTAACATCTGAAAACAGGACAACGACCTCATGCACTTTTGATTTTCTTATGTTACTAGAATGTAAGGAGGAATTTCAAAACTGAGATCTTTCTTTCCAAGTGTTTTTGTTTTCTACTCATCCATGCAAGCATGCAGTGTTTTCACTGTGTGTATTTCATCTTGACCACCAGACAGACACAGAAAGCATACCTGCTGGGTTTGCTGCTTGGAAGATTTTACTAAAGAAAAAAAGTACTGACGGCTAAAGGAGAATGATTGGACAGATGTGCAGAAGAAACAACCTTTGCAGCTGATACAAGGGACAAATTGCCCATGATCACTTCACCCTTGAAGAAGCATTGCAGCATTATTGGCATTGGTGGTACCCCTGGGCCCAACAGGTACCATAGTTCAGGCACCATAGTTCAGGCACGTTCTTGTTGCCCTGAGACATGAGATGAGTTTTGCTGCACAGTGTTTGGCCTTCTGGTGGTGTGGAATGCAGCATATTCAGCAAATAGATGCATTGAAAATGCCACGCTACTTGGAGCCAGTGTCCCATCCCATCTTATCCCATCTTATCCCATCTTATGCCATCCCATCCTTTCTTATCCCAGACACAGACTAAATATATATATATAGAGAGAGAGAGAGAGTTGAGGTGGACCTCTTCTGCCTACCTCAACAGATGGCTCATCAACACCATTTATATACTTCATCAGCAGACTGGAAAGCCCTTCTTCGGTTATTCCAGAGTGTACAGGGTCTCTTCATAATCCTCATCAGGGAAATAAATAGGCATGATAGGTCTGACCATCCTAATGATGGAGACATGAGATGAACTCATGTCTCTTGGGGCTATCAGTGAAGCTGAAGCTTCATTTACAGTAAAGTTTGGCTTCAGCAAAGTTGAATCATCTACGCTGTGAATTCTGGACAGGAAAATCAGAAATAATTAGTAGGTAATTGATCTCGCCTCTTCTTCCAAAAGAAAGTCTTCTGTTCATGAAGCCTCCTTGTTTTCTTCTATTTATGCAGGGATTTGCCACGGAGGCCTGGCACTCCAAAGCTGCCTTGGCCATGCCAAATAGCCCTTTGGGATGAATTCCTTTTTTGTGCACAGGACTTGTCACAGTCAGATAATAATGCTGTCTCGCCTTGCCAGTTACATGAACTTTGCTCTTAGATAGAGCCAAAGTCATTTCTAAACAAAGGCCTAAATGTGAAATTATAGGCAACTTCCATGCCTATGTTATTACGAGATTTTAATTTCTTCTAGGATAGGAACAATAGCAGCTGTTTGCCTGCTCCATTTTCCAGAGGGCTGGTACAATATGCATCTTCTATAAATTGACATCTCATGATTTCATCTGAAAACAGAGCATTTAACTGCATACATTTTTCTTTCTCTCATTTTTTCTTTCTTTCAAAGGGTAGTTCATTCAAATGGGTTTGAATTTGTATTTCTTTGTTGCTTATTAACTTCAATGAGATATGAATATAAAAGAGAATATTAAAGGACTCTCTTTTTTCAGGAAGGCATTTATTTACAAACACCATTGATGCTATCAAATAGGTAAGCCCAAATCCTTAAATTTACTATTGATCTTGTAGACTTTAAAAAAGAACGTAAGACTGAAAAAAACCCCCACTAACCGAGGAAACGAGTACGGAAAATTTTCTATTGTCTGGTTTAATAACAAAATTTAAGGGAGAATACTTTCAAAGGGTAGTTTTTAAGCTTCAGTGCCTTATATATTTTATTTTTATGAAATTGCTTTAAAGATTTAAATCTCCTACAGCAAATAAACTATGCTCATGTTTAGAAAATAAGGTAGCATGAGGGACCTTGAGCTTAAAATTATTCTGAATATCTGTTATGCATAAAAATAAGTATTGCTGACAACAAATGCACAACAGTTATTATGGTTCTTGCTTTTATATGTTCCTAATTTGGATAATCTTTCATTTAATGTATGATTTTGTGTGCAATACAGGCTTAAGAATATACTTTTTTCTGTTTTCTATCCACTGTGCTTCTGTAACTCATTAGCACCACATGAGTAGAGTACCTAAGTGTATCTAAGGAAATTCTGCTTGACTGCTCTGTTCAGTCTTCATTTGCACATCTGATTTTAAATGTACTTTAAATAAACATGTCTTATACAAAGAGGCATCTCCCGCAACAAGTATTCATGCCCATGACTATTGTTTCCTACTCTCCATTTGCTGCTCTGTATTTCAATAAAGAAATGCTGGGTATTTACCCATGTTACATCTGGATACTCAAGTTTCCAAGGCTTTCATTAACTTGCAAATATTTATCGTGGGTAGCCTTTATCTAAAGAATTTTTTAAATGTCAGTGGCCACAAATGAAATGCTTAGTCCATTTTACAGCCTAATTTATCTCCCCACTTTGCTACTCTAGCTTGAACAACCCCAAAGACCCAAGGTACACAGGACTAAGAGGCCATGACAGTTTTAACAGTTTACTTTGTGAAGGAAGTGGGGTGCAAATCCTGAAGAAGTCTATAAAAGATATTCCTTCTGTTTTATTGAATAGCCACTAAACTGTCAGAGACTTAGAAAAGATATCCCTTCTTTTTTATTTAACAATTGTTAAATCTGCAGAGATCTGGAATACATTTTACTGCAAGTTTTGAGGGCTTTGCCTTAACATCTCTGCATTTCAAACATTAAAAAAAAAACGATTAATGTGATTAAATGTCAGTGGACCTGTTCATGGACGTCCAACACCTTTGTCTAAGGCACGAAACCACAGCCCACAGGGCCACAGGCATGTTGCAAGGAATCATTTTGTTTGCCTACTGTCTACTGCAAAAGCTTTCTAGGCTGCAGGTGCAAATACAAATCTGAGCAAAAACTGAACCATCATTGCAGCAAAGGTGTTTAAAATGCCCACAAACTTATGCAAACCCTGAGGGTAAGTTGGGAAACCCACTGATGGGCTGGGTTGTGAGGGAAGAGGGTGTCCCCAGGCAGCCACTGGGATGCAGGATCTGACACACTGCCCCTGTGCTCCCTGACCCACAACCAAAAGTGAGATATACACGAGGGTGTCAAAGTGCGCATCTTATGTGAGACTCAGTCAACAGGGTCACTGAATGCTCAAATTTGTTTTCCAGCCACCAACATGGGAGTTAATGTGTTGGCTGCCCTCACTGACTGAGTCATTGCATTTATGCACTAAACTCAATTTCTTTCTCCCCTCCCCCCCCCCTTATTTTTTCTTTCATTTTTTTTTTCTTTTGTGGTTTTGATTCGAGGTTTGGTTTTTTTTTTTTTTTGTGTTAGTTTTTGATGTTTGGGGGGTCAGATTTTTTTTCCTTCTATGCTTAAAGATCATCTTTTGAAGTGGAAGTGGGACCCCGGCTCTGTTTTATGGTATGAGTTGGGTTCCCCACAGCAGCCCAGTAGCAGAGAGTGAATAGCATCACGTGAGAGGGATGCAGGGGATGAAGGTAAGGCTGTTTTATGGTACCTTACAAGATGGTTATGGAGAACAAATCAATCACATGTGTGCACCTTCATGGGGCCTGGCACTCTGTGAGTGGCTTGGCACATGCACAGGGCAGCTGGGCTTCACCATCAACAAACCCAGAGATACAAGCAAGATGAAAAGCCACCTCTGTCGCATCTACAGGGACCCTTAAACTCAGACACACAGGGGCCTGAACCTGAAAGTAATGGTACAGGGATGTAACAATACAGGTGATGTGAGAAGGCTGATGTGGTGATGAACGAACTGGTATAGAAAACAAACTGCATTTATTAAAAATATCTAATCAGAACCTTGCATCCCCAGAGCTGTACAGTCATACTATTTTTATTTAATTCAATCTGCTTTTTTTGTCAAATTAGTTGTAAAAAAATAGAAGTTTCCTATCCAATAAATGGGTCAGGACTGGAAAACACAAGACCAGCATGCTATGACCATGTAAATTCAGTAAGGAAGTTAGGAATGGTATCTCCACTCCAGTTTTGACACATAAAATGACTTTTTTTTTCAACCAAAATAAGGCTGCTTGGAAAATCAGACTCATAGGTTAATCTAAAAAAAAAAAAATCATAATTCGTATTAGCAGCAAAGCAAAGCATTAGGATAAGCCAGAATATTATAGAATAAGCAGATATTTTTCATTATTCCAAATCCTCCACCAGAAGTCACACTTATGAGTCAAATATTCCTTCCAGCTCCCTTTAAGAAGGTCACAGAGAAATCACTCAGAGTGGCTGTCAATGAGAATCTCTTGTATAATATAAAGTATAAATGAGACCACAATATTTTATCCTCTAGAGGAGTCATGGTTATACTGCTGAGGAGTGATCTAGTCACTGAGAGAAAACTGTCAGGCTCCCATCTCTGCCCCTGGCTTCTCTTAGGCAAATCTGTCCCTCTGTGTCTTGGTGTTATCAATTTTAACAGGGGACCATATCAACTAGCCCAGGACGGGGAGCAGGCTCATGGTGCAACTGTACTAGGTTAGATACTAATTGAAGCTACCAATCTCCCTTTACACTAACAATATTAAGTTATTTCAGTAAAACAAGGAGTCTGCTTCATCAGCTTTTAAGTGGAAAGGGGCTCCTGACATTGTTCCAGCACCCAGTAAATGGATCACAAGTCTTTACCAGGGAAGCTTTACTCCAATTCAAGGGTTTCTGGCCAAGATACAACCTATTTTATAAGTTCTTAGGAAAATTCTAGTGGCAGGAACTCCATTGTTCTCTCTTCAGAAAGATGTAAGGGTACTTTTTTTAACCTATTGATTTGTATCAAATATTTTCATTTTTAATGCAATTGTCTTTGCCTCCCCCGTGTTGGACTTGGCTCCACCAGCTCTGTGAAGGCACATCAGCTATGAAGCAATTTCCTCCATCTCTTCAACAAGCTGTGCAAACTGATGTCTGTAAGTCCCAGGAAGCTCCCTGCTCAGCCCTGCGTGGGTGGTAACCCCTCAAGAGACACTCCCCAGAGAGCAGCACCCCACTCAGAGGCAGGTCCTTCAGTTTCTGGTACTACATGCACAACAATGTGAAAAAGACACCACATTCATAAAACTGAACAGGCTCTTGGAGAGCTGTCATGGAGGGGAGACGATGAACCTGTGAAACTGGCTTCTTAAAATATGCTGCTGGGTCATCATGTGTTGACTCGTAACAGGTTTAAAGATTTCTGATGGATGCAGTCCCAACAGATCTCAGGGTATACCTCTAAATCCCTGCTTACATTGGCTGGTCAGGGCATTTCCTCCACTTTCTCAGGGCTTTTTTCAAGCCCCACGGGATGCCCCAGCCCTGCACACAGGACCTCAGTAGCTCCAGTACAGTCCCATTACTCAGCTTTGTGGTTGATTTGATTCCCCCATAAAGAAACTTGTGCCAGTCAATATGCCAGTCCCAGACTTTTTTCCATGGTAGCTCTTTCTACAATACAAATACATCACCAGAAGACACCCAGCTGGCTGGAGGATCCCTGTGTATGTCCACCACCACTGGTGGCAAGGGGCAGCCCCTTTCCCTTCTCTCTTGCAGAGCCGTGGCATTGCCATACACCTACTGCCTGGAGAGGTCTCTCACTGCTCTCAGAGGTCTGCAGGGACATGGGAGGAGGACTGTTGGTGTCCTCCCAGGTGAGGCAAGTGGAGGAGTTTGGCTCCTAAATGTTACTGCTTCAAAACCTGTCCTTCCTGACCCTTAGGAAGAGGGAGCCTGAACCACTGGAGGAAAGCTCCTCTTCTGCCCATGTGATTGTAGTGTCACAGCAGCTGCCATACTACTCCAAATACTTAGAAGAAATTCTCTGGGGTTTGAATTTTTATCCCTCCAAAATCCTTTCTGAAAGGATGTGGGCCGTAAGACTATGTGTCACTGACTCCTCTCCCTATGGAAGAGGTGGGTGATATCTCCTAGATGGCCTGGGGAGACGAAAGCTCACAGCTTAGTAACTTAAATATCCTCGACCTCCTGCTGTCAGGCGGGGTTGGGATTGTTGTCTTGGCTGCTCCATGGTCACAACACAGCTTTATCAGCTGTTGCAGGGTGCTTGAGGTACCTCTCCTGGCAACACTATCTGGCTAATTTCTTGGTTTTCTCCTTGCTCCTCCTTCCAATAAGATAAGAGAAAAGGAGTTATCTTCATTAGCTGTACACATAGGCCTAATTCCTTATTGCAGAGCTGGAAATCCTGGGTTTCCAGGCGTGGATACTGCTTTCACACCGCTGCAGGTGTGGCTGCGCAGGCAGCCTGTGGGCAGGCTCCACTCCAGGAACAACTCTACTTGTCCACCTTTGCCATCCTCTGTACTGAACAGCCAGCCACAGCATCTGGATCTTGGTGAGAGACTGATGACTCCCAACTGGATTTCTGTTGAAAGTGAAGGTAGTGCAGAAGTACCACCACTGTCACCATCAAGTGTGAGATCATCACAGCTCTAGTTTGCAGGAGGAGGTAGAAATGCACCTCCTGTAGCTGCCTCTGCCTTTGCCCTGTCACGGCACATCCACAGCTCTCCACCAGCTGAACACCCACATCCCACCTCCCAGCAACCCAGGGAGAGGCCAGAGAGTATTTTCTTGGTGGGGCCAGAGTGACTGCGTCCGCCTGCCAGCAGCCTGGCTCAGAATCAAAGGATATTTGTCACATCTTCTAGGAGTCTTGAATGGAAGAAGATATAGAAATGCAAAGCATGGTATTCTTTTTTTTTCTTTCCCCTTGGCAAAAGGCCTAGAAAAGTAACAAAAAGAGACAGAAATGCCAAAAAGTAAACTACATACTGTTGTCTCCTGGAGATAGACCAGAACATTGTTCCAAGCAGCAGAATGCTGCTGTCATTTCTCCTGGAAGTGAAGAGAGCATCACCCAGTCCTAGGGAGGGGGTCAGACGAGAGAGAAAGAGAAATGAGTGGTTCAAATGAACCTCTGAAAGAGAAGTCAAGGTAGTGCCTTTAAATGTGTTTGGCATGGAGCAAAAAAACCACAAAATGTCACATATGTAGAAAAATCTTTGCTGTGAGAAGTTAATGCAGCTTCAGAGACACTTGCAACATTCAGCATGCTACAATAGTTTGTTGTGGATTATTATGACTCCTACTCCTGAGGAAAGATCTTCTCAGCATGAGTCATGGGGACCCTGCTTGACTATGTTATTCTATCTCATGGCACCCTATTGTCTATTATATTTTCTTCCCCCCACACCAAATATGCAGACTTTCAAGTATACGATTCCTGACATTCAACACAGACAGCAAGGACAGAACCACAGGGGCTGTAGCTTGCTCCCTGTGTTCCTTGTGCTGTTTTCACTCAGTTTTTGCCATTTAAATTCTTTTGAATATAATAGCGGCTTTTAAGTAAGATGCCTCTGTTTGACTTAATGTTAGTCTCTGTTTACTAAAGACAAGCCCCACCACTAATGAAATTAACATCAGGCTCAGAAAGTTTTGACCTTCTGTGTGGATAATAGCAAGGTTACAATATTTGATTTCTCTCTCTCTCAAAGATTATTAACCAACAAAACAGAAGAAATGAGCTCAAGAAGTGCATGCAGGATCTGGCATAGTAGGTTAAGTAAATCCTGTGGGAGCAGTTCCAGTGGGCCCTGCCCTGCCTCATCCCAGTGCTGCTGCAAATGTCCCTCTGAGCTCCAAACCAGAGCTGATTCAGCATCTCCATCGTTTCTGCTCCATCCTTGTGCCTCAGCTTGAGCTGACTTGGGCAGATATTTTCTATTGCTGATACCATTAGAGCAGCAGTAACCTCTGGCAAGCAGGTGGGAGACAGCTCCATCTTCAACCACTGTCGCCGTTTGCTTCACTGCCCATGAGCTGAAGCCCTGAGGAACTGAAGCTCCATTTGCAGCCACAGCAAGCTGTAGAAAGTCAGCAATTCACCTTTCTTGCATTCTTTGGGGATAAAACAATGAAGGCAACAACAGATTTAATACAGCAGTGTGCTAAGGGAACTGGATTTTGGAAACCACATATGCAATAACTCACTAGCCAGTTCCAGGAACTACTGATGGCATCTTTATTTACCACAGTCAGCTGAGTTAAATTCCCTTAATGGCTACTTCCCAGCCACAATCACCACTTTATTTCTTCACATTTTCACACACTTCACCCCCTGGGAGGACGTTACCTGGCTGCCTTCATGCTGCTGGGTAGAGGATGCTCCCAGGTGGCAGAGGAGTGCTGTACCTCATTCCTGCCCCCCGTTACAGTGGCACACAGAATGAAACTGCTGATGAATTGTATGCCTCCTGCAGGCAACTGGGTCTGTGAAGGATCAAAGTCAAAGTACTTTTTCATAACTCCAGGTGCTTGAGAAAAGTAATAAATAATAAGCCACAGCAAGGCTGTGGCTGCATATAGACTCCGTACCCAGGGACAAAGCATTTTGCAAACGCAGGTAAGAAATGTTATTCATATTTTATACAAAGGGGAACTCACAACCCAACCCATAGATAATATTTTTCTTCTATGATGTGCTCAATGTATTGGAACAAAAGCTATTTTAATAATATTACATTTGGCACAGCTCTGCACCATGCACTCCTACGTGCAGCTCGAAAGCAGTTGGCTGCTGTGTGCAACAACTACTCTGAGCAAAATTTCTGATCTCAGGACGATGACTGGAGACTCTCACATCCATGCTTTTGTACAGTGGTACAAGTATGTCCTAATAAAATTGTTAATCGGCTGAGTAAGGAGTCCAGCCCAGGAAGCTCCTATGTAGCCTGAAATGCTGAAACAGGACCTAGCTCAGGACATGACCCATGGCAGCTCACCGGCTTTGCCTTCCCACTTCGCATTGGCCTAAATATCTGCTCGTCAAACAAGGTGATGAGGAGCATCAACCCCCCAAAATATATATACAGCCTTCAGGGCTTGGGCAGCTTGGCTCAAAGGGTACCATGTACAGGGTGACCTGGTGACCAGTGCGGGAAGTTGGAGGCTATAGGAGAAACTGGAGGAGATATCTCTGTTCTTTGTTTGAAATAGTGTTTTTTGTACTCTGATTAAACTGCACTGCAGCTCATTAACTATTCAGGTGTTGTCCACATCTTTAGAGAAGGAAACAGGAGATGACAGACTATTTAACAAGTTCATTTTGAGCACAAAATGTGTTTAAGGCAGGAAAAAAATATTACTTCATGCAAAACTTGGGTTGGTGTAATTGCGAGTCTGACTGCTTCGAAGATGAAAAGCCTTTTTCTTAATTCAGGGCAAATGTAGCAGAAATAATGTTTAGAAAAGAGGTGCAGGTAGGTACACACCAGGGAGTGCAATTTTAATATCCTGAGTACAAGATTTTTTAAGTCTTTGTCTGACCCTACATTAACGCACTTGGTTACATTTCATCTGCCACACTATCTTTGTCGGTTTCTTTTTCCCCTCCACAATTTTTTTTTTTTTGCTCTTGTTTGCTCATGTTTTCCTTTAGGGTTGATGCTCTTGACCCAGTTTGTGCCTCCTTGGAGACCCAGCACTGACCCTGCAGGTACCATGGGACAAGGTCCAGCTTAATCCCCTGCCAGCAAACTCACTCGAGATTCCTCTGGAGCCTGGGAAGACATATTATGTGGTCTGACCTCTGCACACCTAAACCTAAAAATATGCAATGAGATCAGGAGTTCTTTAATGAAGAAGGGAGCAGATAATTGCCAATAAGCTCTGAAGTTCAGGGGAAATTCACACCTGATGTTCCAGCCATGCCTCGTTGCAGGGTGAAAGAGGTCTCAGGTTCAGTGTCTACCCTGACCACGTCACAGTCCTGCTCCAGGGCAGAGCATTGCTGTGGAGATCTACCAGACTGGAACAAATTTCTGCAGGAGACAGGAGCCAGAATCCCCTCATAAGGTGCGCTCATCATTTCTGGGCATTGGACCTGCCCTGCCCTTTAAACATGGACCCCAGCACCATCGTGAGCGATAAGACCTTTCCTCCACAATCTACAGGCTGGTGACAGGGCTGCTTATTCCAAAGCAGGAATCTTTGGTCAAAATGCAATGTATCCAAAAGGTCTTATGAGGGAGTAATAACTGGAAGGGATGTAGGCTCAGGCTCACAGACAACCTGTATTGAAATGCTTTAGTCTGTGATTTTCCCATCAAGGCTTTCAGGACTGGGGTTCCATGGGAGCCAGGTATCCAGATTGCTGCTGAACTGTGGAGCGGGTGAGACAACTGGCTCTGATGAAGTTTTCTGAATATTGATCTATATCCGTGCTGGACAGCCATCAGGATGGGTGGGGCTTCAGGAGTGGAGTGGAGAGTAAAGGCACAGCTCAGCCTGGAATTCAGACTTCACTTGGCTGCTCCAAAATACCCCCATTAAGTTTGGTAAAACCAAGAACCACTGCCCAGGCCAAGTCTCAGCAGCCTGCTGGGCTCCTCCATCCTGTACATGCATCTTGGGCTATGCTTGCTGTTCCACCAAGCTCCACAGAGGGACCCTGAACATCCCATAAACTCCATCAGAAACATCTTGAAAAGTTGAAAACCTGCTGATTAGCTGCAATATTCCTTGTTGGAGGCATTGGATTTCATGCTGTTTACTAAGTCTCACATACCTCCCAATTCAATGTTTTGTAAATTTAGCTCTCTCCAGCTTCAGCTGATGTGTGGATGCAGACACTCTTAGATGCTATTTATTCCACAAGTGAGAAACGACTTGATAATTTATGGGTTGTAAACCCAAAGTTGTACAGGTTTTTACCTCAGGGAGAGAATAAATACATGTCTCATTTCAACACATTTTAGACAACGTGCTCCTTTATAATGGCTTCCTTTGATTTTACTCTGAAATATGTAGACACTTCCTCCTAGGATTCATATGGGAGTTTCATGCTGTTCTGTCAGGTTGCATATTTTCCCCCTGAATTTCTTAGAGAAGATCTCGCTTATCTGAATTACAAAGATGTTAACATTGTGTTGTCACTGTGAATAAGGAGTGTAGGCAATGATTTTATTTTGATTAAGAAATGGAAGAGAATAATTACTGCACCAGCAATACAAAACTCATGGATGTTTAAAATGAATCAGAATGTGTTTACTTATTTATAGATGTTGAAATTAGAGTATGCTTTTACTTGCAAGTAAAAGAGTGTGCGCATATATACAGCTGTGATGTGTGGCTGAGGCTATGTGCGTGTTATTTGAACCCTAACAGGAGAATATCACTGTGATGGATATACACTGGTGTAGCGGGTGAGGAATTTTTAGGTAATGGCTTTTGACATTACAGTTCAAGGATGGAAAAGATTTATTGATCCATGAGTTAAATAGTGACCCCAGTTTCACCTCTTGTTAGTGCTCTGTAGGTTGCACTTAAAAACTATACGGTAATGAATGATTAGGCTCAGATAATTGTAAATCCTTCCTTCCATAGATCACACAAGAGCAAAAGCCTGAAAGAGATGCATAGCTCCACTGCTTGTTTAATTCAGAGGAAATTTTCACTAGATTAGGGTCAGAGTTGTAATATTCCTCTGTCTTCACTTTCCTGATAACATCATTTATTTTGATCTCTAATGACCTCCCAGGCCAATATTTGTAAACAGTGACTGAAGTCATGAGTCAACATCATCTCAACGTACAGGATGTCAAAATGGACAGGAAAGTTTATTGTGCCACTGGGCTCAGCTTCACATCACTAAGGTAATTATTGAACCTAGAGTAAAGAGAACCTTGACCCCATGTGTATTTTTAAACGATTGGCAGTGGCAGATTCTACAAAAAATGTCATTTTGAAAAGCCATTCTCCATAGGAATTCAAAGTGTCAACATATGAGGAATCCAGTGCAAGTTTTGGCAAAATAAACTACCCTGTAGAAAAGGTGCCAGCGTAGGGTGCTGTTCGAGTAGCTGCAGGGACACCTCTCATCCCCAGCCAAGAACAGTGTGAAATGTTCATCTCCCAAAGGAGAAAGCAATTCCCTTACATCAGTGCTACTGACTAGTGGGAACAGGTCACTGTGGCCAGTGAAGAAGTGGATCTGTAGAAGGCTGAAAGCTTACATTGTAAGAATGCAGCAGGACCTCTCTCTCTTTAAAAATATTGTTTCCATTTCTCCCTTCGGTCATGGAAAGATTGCCTAATCATCTTACCTCTGAGGTTTTCTCCAAGGTTAGCTTCATACTGGCCAGATACTGGCCACCTTCCCCGTTGCATCTTCTGTGGAAGAAAGGTGCTGAAGTGCCCAGTGAAAGAGGAGGGTACCTATGGGACGGGTGCTAGCACTTCTCTTTGGCACCAGTCCTGAAAACAACATCCATGACTGGAATTAGGCGCTGGATCCTCATAGAGAGCCTGGGAACCACGAGCTCCTTCAGGAGGACAGCACAGAAAACGTGCATGAAGCAGGCAGCAGCCTCGAGCCAACACTCAAATAACCAAAAGAAATCGTGTGTAGAGTTTATCTTCTGAAGGTAAATTTTCCGACTGCTGCTATCTTGCAGACCTCAGCAGGACAATTCCTTTCCCTTACAAGACATGGCTGGCAGAAGACATGGTCATATTGTGTCCAGAGACACGCAAGAGCCTCTGGAATGGGGAGGCTCAACTTCAGTGATAGCTCCAGCAGGAAAGAGGCCAAATCCACTTAGTCCACCTCACTGGACACTGAAGTGGACACTAGCCTGGGTTCATGGCACACCTGTCTCTCCTTGGCATTGTATCACTGTGCAGGAAATACTGCAAGGTGGAAAATGCCAGGGAGAAATCCTACATCTGATACTGGGCACTTGCCTAGGGCAGAATAGCACTCCAATCCACCTCTGCTTTGCCACTTTAAGCAGCTCCTTGCACAAAATATTGTGAGATTATTAATGATAAGAGTACCATTTCTTCAAATCACATCTTGGGACTTAAAGTGTGTGTGTGTAAGTTTGCATTTATACATGTGTGAAGGTAGGGAAATCTGGGGAAAATAAGCAAAGTTGAGGAAGAAAGGAAATACAGGAGAAGAGAATCTGGGTCAATTCAGTGGAACCTCAGACTGGGAGGGTCAAAAGCACCCAGCATTTGAGGTGCAGATCAGATGATGGGAAGGGACCCCCTGCAGAGGTGCACCAACTCATGCACAAAGCTCACACTTGCAGTGTTAATAACTCCTTTCAGGTAGTTGTAGAGAGCAATGAGGTCTCCCCTCAGCCTCCTCTTCTCCAGGCTAAACAACCCCAGCTCTCTCAGCCACTCCTCATAAGGCTTGTTCTTTGCTAACAAAGGACTGAAGCAAGAGGGTATCAATAAACATAAGCTGTGGATGGGCAGAGTAGTAAAAGCATCTACATTTCCCCCCACCAAGTCTTTTTTGTTATACTGGATTAACCCGTGCTCCGAGCCTGGGAAGGGAAATGGCCAGTCTAAGCACAGCTGTGATTCCAGCACATGGAGTCTAAAAAGAGATAACTCAATTCACTCGCTTACAGTCCTACTTAATAAAAGGATATTTTTTTCTATGATTTCATTATAGAAATAATTTCCAACAATGTGCCAGAATAAAATTACGTTTCTCACACTAATGACATTTTCTGGAAGTATGTAATTATACAGCTCCTGTATTTGAATTGTAAGATGTACTGCACAGTGGTGTCTCTTATGACTATGTAAATTTAAAGCCCTAAATATTGCATACTTGCTGTAAAATAACATATTGTAATCAAAAACTATGCCATAGCTGGAAGGGATGGGCTAGGTACAAAGATGATGAAAACTCATCTGTTTGCTTGGCACTGTCTACCTTTCCTGAGATCTTCCAGGTAATTTATGGCAGATTTTGCTGCTCTTCTTTGCTGCCCACCCCCATAGCCGCAGTCATTAATGTTTATACAAACTGTCCTGCTTTTCTGTGCCTGGAGGGTCTCTGAGAGGAGAACACCACAGCCGAGGACCCACTGGGAGACAGCCCTGAGACCTGGAAGGGGAACCCATGAATCAATTCTGAAGTAGAACTGGTGGCTTGAAATAATAATCAAGTCACTGTGAAGTAAATGTCCTCTTATCTATAGTGATAAAAAAATATCTGCAGATGGGCAGATTTCTGCAGAGAAAATCTGCAAAGAACTAGCGGGCAAAACCTCAGCATGCTGGCTAGGCTGCTTCCTAATAGCTTCTCTGTATAACCTCTAGCAAATCAGTATCTACAGCGGTGTCGTTTATTGTTGATGATTGATAATAGGATTACTACTCCCACATCCAAGAAGCATGGCATCCCAAATAGCATTGCTTCATGCTGAAGGAAAGATGTTATTATCACATCCTGACTTTGTGTACTGCTCAACCAGTTATCTGTGCAGGACTCAGTGTAGAGCTCTGAGACTTTATGGGATATTATCATGTTATATGAAATTCATGCTGCTGCAGCTATAAATCAAGAGGACACCTTGTATGGCGTCTGGTTCTCCTTGGAACAGCATCTCTAAGCAGAGGCTCTGTTCTCTGGAAGATTAGAGCGTGACTTAAAGAAAAATGTTGCCAGTTAATTTAAAGCTCCTGGAAAAGGCAGGTTTAATAACTTGGGCATTCTCTGTTTAGCAAAGTTGTATGTACAGCTACAGAATAAGCTTCTCCACAACTCCTTAAGAAGATACCCTGACACTGACTATAGAGTCCCTCCTTTGTAAGACTAAAAGGATAATTAATTTTAAATAATATTTCTTAAACCACGTATAGACACTGCTAGAAAAGCATAAGCTGTGTTACAGGCCAAATGCAATGGAGATTTGTCTGCAGGGCAACAGTAGGGGCTGCAAGTATTTAGGGTGTGGGTTTGAGAGCAGCTGAGCTGATCCTAATGGCTTGTGGGTAACAAACCCTTTCTGTCCCCTCCTTGCCCCACTCCGCTGCCTGTCCTGGAGGCACAGGAAAAATCCCTCCAGTGTCTTGGCCAAGTTAGTTTTTGGCTCACAGCAGAGCGAGACCAGCTCTGGAACTGGCACAAAGCAAACAGTGGAAGCACATGGCACAGAGCAGCCAGAGGAGAGGGCACCAGCACCATTGGCAAGGGGAGATCACTGAATGAGTCTTGTGGGACTGAGCTGTGTTATGGTGGGGAATGATTGGGTCTTGGAGGCATTCAGCTGGGGCTTTGAGCTCCAGTCTTGCACAGCCCATGATGATAAGGAGAAGTGAATCTATAGTTGCCCAGAAGAGCTGGTATTGCCCCAGACACTACGTATCTATTAGCACAGCTTTTATCTGAGCCCTTCTCTTGTGTTCCTTCACCAGAAGGAGTGAAAATGACATTCATTCAGCACAAGAGCTTGGCTTACTCTTCATGGAGAAATGACAGCAGGAAGAGAACCAACATCTTCAAAAACCACACAGCTGTGAAAATACTGCTGTATGTAAAAGTTGAAGTAATGGCAGCTGCATATCAAAGGTGAAAAGCAGAAAGCTTTGCTCAGGTCTGTGCTGATGGTCTGAGCTTTCCAGTCTGCCCCAGTTAGAGCCTTAGCTAGAACCATCTCTGCTGGGCTGCTGACTCAACTTCTGAACAAACATCTTGCCACCTTCTGCTGACAGCAGGCCACACTATTCACAGGCCAACTGAACCATGGCACACAAAGAAGATTGGGGTTGAACATTAAGATACATTTATATAAGCTTATCCCTAACTGAGCTGTGAGAAGGTCAATTCCATTTCCAGGGATCAAGTTGCAGAGGTGGGCTCTCCCGTCATTAATCTGAGGTGCATCTAAAGCTGCCTCTAAAACTTGCTGGAGTCAGATGAAGTCTTTGGATCTTCCCCTAAAATGGTATTAATCCCCAGTATTTTAAAACCTTATAATAAGAAATCAAAGCTAAAAATCCAGCAACAATTAACTAATTCTCCTGATGGTCTTAGTAGGAGACCCTGGGAAGCCAGGCTGAAGCAGCAGGTTTTTCTGCAGACTCTTCACCTGTGCACCAGCTGTGCTGCTGCTTCATTTCTTCCCAAATAAATGTGTTAAATTAATTGAGACTAACTCTTGCACATCCTCAGGCTTTCTATTTCATCTCTTTAAAAATAGACCTGAGAGGGGAAATGCCAGGTTATAAGCTTGAGTATTTGACTTAAAAACTCATGTAATGCCTCTCCTTGGAACTCCCAGGAAACAAAGGGAAAGGGAGTTACTGGATATGCTGGGGAAAATTACATTAAATTGTGTTAAAAACTGTGCAGTTTGAGAGAAAAAGCAACCCTCAGACTGACAGAGTTTATAATTTAGGATTTACTCTGTACACGTAGGGAGAAGGAAAAAGAAGTTATGCAGCATCTATGCTGTAAGACTAGCATTTCATCATCCTTTGGAAAAGTACAGAAAGATCTGAGCGTGTATATAAAGGTAATCATTTCATAACAAAAGTTCTGCTGGTTACAAGTTAAGGCTTTAAAATGCCCACTGACAATAACAGCTTGTAATATTTCAGTAGGTTATTGCCTCTGAGAGGTGTTGCCACTTCATTGTACATTTTCTCATTGTTCAAAAGCCTACAATGCTAAAGATGTGCTTTCTTCTGCCTGAAATAATGCCTGAGACTTGAGTGAGGGAGTGAATGTATGGTGTGCGCTGCTCATGAATAAAAGATGTTTGCAGCTAAGCAATCTAGAGTGTTCCTCTTGTAGGGGATTAATGCTATTCATCAGAAATGTTTAAAGAATAATTTGGAGAGACCTTTTTTCTAAAAAAAAGAGGAGGAATCCAGTTGCTTGAGTATTGATGAGGATGCTTTATCAGGGGGAATGGCAGGGAAAGAACTGAACTGGACATCAAGCCTTGCCAAAATCATAGGAGACATCTCAGTGCTGTCCCTTGACCAGGACACGGGAGATGGGCATCTGCAGCAAAACGCCACAGGCTCCCTGTGTATCTTGCTGGCAGACATAGCACTATAGACAGGCACAAAGAAACTCATCCTGCAGCAGAAGCTGAGTTGAAAATGTGGCGTCCTCTGGGCAGGAGTCTCACAACACTGTTCTGGTGCTTCAGAGGAGGCACGAGTACAGCCACATACAGCAGCACTTTAACTTTCCCTCCCCCTGTCCATGGGGCTCAGTGCTTGCTTGCACTCCTGACTACCTAGGATTGTCTGAAGAAGCGGCACTTAGAACCAAAGACCTCTCACACACACCTTCAGAGGTGGCCCCAAGTCCTGGGTCATGCTCCGCTCACCTCAGAGTCTGCCCAAGATGTAAAATGCTTGAGTACTGACTCTCCAGCAAACAGCCAGTTAGACATTGCTGGAACAGTCATACAGGATTTACTGGCAAAGGGTTTGTGCAGGTTCAGAAGTAGCGGAAGTGTGAAACTGCTCTGCTGAAGTGTAACTCTGAGACTGGCACCCACGCCGTGCTTCTGCACATGCATCCAAAATACCATCCACAGTCAGTCAAGTCACTGAGAGAAGGGGAAAGTGCTGCATATGCTGCCACAGGCAGCTCCTGGCAGCCCAACCATTACACCTGCCCATCTACAACAGTCACGCAGGAGAGGCCAAAACCTCTGGCCACATCACCCACCTTGGGCTTGGAGCTCCTGGAGGAGCACTGAAGGTTGTCCATGGAAAGCAGCTGTATGGCACCAGCCCAGAAAGACAAGCATCAAGTTAATCTAGCTTCCTCACAACTGCAAGGATCGTTTAAGCTTCTAAATATTTCAAGTGACATGTTGAGATGCTGCCGGTGCTCCTGACGGGGAAGCTACAACCAGTGCTGTCCAGGTCCCTTTTTGGTAGCACAGAAGCGCACACTCATGTGTCCTGTTTGGGGTTGTGACCAAGCCTGTAAGTGATGGATGTTCCTCTGCTAGTCCCACACCTCGGTGGCACAACCAGATATAACTAGGTAAAATATTACTTCTTTGTGGAGAGACTCTGTATGTAATCCATCAGCAACTGCTCTGTACATGGCAAGAAGGGAAGGCTCCTGTGTGCCCATGACTTTTATCTTCCAGACATCACTTCACCCTAGTCCCTGTAACACAGCATTTTTTAAATTTTTGGCTCTTGAAAATATTTCTTCTTTTTCTTTTAACTTGTCAGTATATGATCAAATTTATTTTGTGAAATCACAAAGAACCATAGCTCTGAAATGTGAAAAAAATAAAAATGAAGAATACTCCTGTTTCTCTAACACTGTGGCTCTGTCTGCAGCGTTAGCAAGCAGTGGATTGCAATTATAGTTTAAGCATCTATTCATTTTATTGCAGGAAAAGCACCAACATGTGTGCTGTATTTTTTGGCTTCTAAACAGCAGAGTAAATGTATATAAAATAGAAAGGTGATGTATAATACATGAAAAGAAGAAATTTTGATCCATGCAGTGAAATGAAATGTATGCAAATTATTAGCACTTTATATGGAACGAAGTTTTACTATACACAGTTTTATATGCTCTCATAGAGAATCTGTAATTCCACTAAAGAACATTCAGTCTACCTATAATGAATGAGGGGTTTTAGAATGAGAAAATTCTTAAGGTTCAAGCCAATAAATATCTAAAATATGGAGATTAAAAATAACATTGGAATACACATAGTAGCCAAATGCAATCATCACATTTGTGCTATAGAAATAAAATGTTCAGCAAACTCTTCATTTTCACTAGGAATACTTTGTTTTAAGTTCTGTATTTTCTTTTGCCACATTTTTCACTTAAAAGCCTGCATGAACTTTTGTACTGTTGCCAGGCTTATTTTTTGTTTATATACACGTTCTTGCCATGGAGATATGTCCCTGACATGAAGGCATCCAGTATAGGAAATGACATGTAATGCCTTATTCTTCTAGTTTAATTAATGCTCTGACAACTTGGCAATAAGGCTACACTGAAGAAAAGGTCTCCACAGGGAACCACAGGTTTTGAGCAATAAGAAAGCTGTCAAAATTTTACTATATATCTATAGTAACATATCGAGCATCCAAAGATTTCTGGAAGGCATCTGTAGAAAAGAATTCAAAAGAAAAAAGGTTAGCATAAAAATGATGTTCCTTAACCTACTAAAAATAAAAGAATGACTTTCTCAGCAGCCAGAGTTGGAACTGGGTAAGCAGTCTACACTGACTTACTCACTTAATGCAAAAAGAAATTCCATTTTTTAATGAGCGAGGACTGTTTGACACAAACAGTAAAAAGGATTAGTTTGATTCCTGTTGAGACTGGTTCTCTTCTGTGATTTAGACAAGCTCAGTGAGTAGATCTGTTCAACATGGTGATCCATGTAGCCATTCTGGATCCCTGTGACTGAAAACTTAAGCCAGGTTTTCTGCTCTACAGACTTCTCCTCCTCCTTAGCTGAAATCAGAACAGCAGTGCCTTGGCACAAGGGCAGGAAAAGGTGTCCTCTCTCTCTCCTTTGACTGGTTCAGTATTTTGGGAAGCATCAAACACATCACCACCAAAGAAGATTGCAACAGCTCTTAAGGCAGCCTGCAGTTGCAGATCCTGGCTCATCAGAAACCCCCAGTGATCCACACCTTACTGAGAATAGCATTTGATATTCATAATCTTACTGTGTTCTGTCATCATTCTTGCTTTCCCAGGAAAGGATATTGAGAAAGAAACAGACCAAACTAGGCAGCACCTGACTTCCTCCAATATCTCCACATCTTTTTGGCTGTGAACATGCAGAGATAGCGCCGTCTTTTCTGATGGATGAGCTATTCTTTAGCTGCTGATGGAAAACAGCTGTCCATACTCACACTTAATTGCCTTCCGCAGCAAAAATTCATGAAACTTTCCAAAATCACAACTTTTGCATTCCTTAGCATGAAGGTTTTCAAGCCATGGGAAGGCTTATAGCTGACACAGGTTACTCACTACAGAGCAGTTTGAATTTCCAGTCTAACCTTCTGCTTCCCCACTTTTTGTTTTACTTAAGAGATAAATTTATTTCTGCAAACACATCCCAAATGAAAGAAATCAGCTTCAGTCTCTTCAGAGTTCTGATTTTCAAAGGTGCACAGAAGAATGTAAAAGGCTACCACCAGAATTATTTATAACTATAGAGAAGAGTAGTTAAGTACTCAGATAACAGCTAGTTTAAAGTATTTGCTACTCAGAATTATTGCTGGCATGAGTACTGGTGACTATCATGAAGATCATTTGGTTTTTTTCCTAATGATAAAAACTCCAGCTACTTACCACGTTGCCAAAGATCCGTTTTTCTGTAGCAGGTATGTCTGCACTACTACTTTCCACTTTGAGGGTAAAAGAATTTTAGAAAATCTGGTTAGTTATAACATTGAAAACTAAAGCCAATGTTTTCCCTTGTGATGTTGACATAAATGTGACTGTTTCAATGGAAAGCTTTGCCAGTTCTGTTGTTTGGAAGAGGAACTTCAGATTAGATTGGGAGGAGCTAAAGGAAAAACAGAACCAAGTCCAGAGCCAGGTTCGGTACCCAATCTGATTAAAACCAAAAATCTCCAAAGCCAGTTTACTACTTTTACTTTATGGATGCTGTACGACATTAGTATTGCTGAGGACAAAACTTTGCAGAAACTAACTTTTTCTATAATCCACCAAAAAAGGCCACTCAAGATTTTTTTAAAGGCTTCTAAGCCATTAGGAAACAACAGGGTCAGGATACATAAACATGTCTCTTTAATGATAGCTCCAGATTTGTTCCATCTTGCCTGAAGTGAAAAGCAGCATTGAAGAAGAGATTTCAGGTTACTGCACATGCCCCAAACCTAGGCTAAGTCAAGTAAAAGAGCCCGTGTTCATAGCAGAGGAAGCTCCTCTCCCCATCAGCCAGGAGCCAAGGGTTTATTTATACTGGCAGAGAAACCATGTATTTCTTTCATTGTTCTTCTCTTTTTTTCTGAAATTCCCAAACCTCAACACGACACCTCTCTCACAAGTTCAAGCAGGACTCCCAGCTATTTGTTGTTTCTAATGATTTGCATCCTTAAGGAATAATAAAAAATGGCATATAAAATGTGACTGTGAGATAATGAGACGGGTATTCATCTCTGCAGCTGGAATTCAGGAACTATTCTAATTGCATGTGAGTAACATCATTTGCCTCCCTTGTAGATATTTTTCTTATTCACATCACATCTTTCTTTTTCAGGCTAAAGATCTTACAGTCTGCAAGGTGAAATAACCTTTCTCTACTGTTGAAGTTAGCCAGCAGGGTTGTTCTGGGATGCCTACACCTGGGCTGGATTCAGGGCAGCGGTACAGACAGCACAAGGTGCTTTTTCCCCTGCAGAAATTACTGGCACAGGTGGGAACTCTGTGCACTGGGTGCAATCAGGTAAGAAGGATAAATGGAGCTGGGATTGTACTGATGGAAACAGGGGAGAAGGAGAAAGAGCACCATCATAAATACTGTTAAAACTGTTCAACTACAGAGAAACAAGGGAAACACCAAGAATATAATCAAGGCTTTTGCTACCAGAGTGGTAAACAAATTTCCTCTCCAACACTCTCTTGGGTACTTTCTTCTTCCACTGAATTTTGTAGAAACATGCTCCTTCATCTGGCAAGGATGTCTTAATGAAAAGTTATGTAGTTTACTCTTTGTTATTGTCTTTTTCCAACTATTCTCTGACTCCCAGGACTTAGGAGGTACCTGTGTGAAAGTCCTCATTACTTATGTGAAGACAGAATATGCTTGGCTTCTGAACTACCAACACAGGCTCCAGAAAAGCCTACTAGCAAAGCTCTATTTCCCAGCCCTATTGGTCCTATTTTATTGTTCTGAACTCAAATATCTGAACAAAATACATGAAATAACAGGCAGTACATAATTCCCTGTGAAAGAATTAAATGCAGAAAGGAACATATTAGCATATTAGAAATCCTGTTCTGTAGAAAATCTGTATGTGCCAAAAAAACAGAACATATGTGCTGAATGAATTTAGGCGAAACTACACCTTTGCTGTGCTGCTTATTAAAAAAACCCACATCTACTACACCGGGTCTGTCACTGACACTGGCTTTTCATCAACATTTTATCTAAATCAAACAAATATGAAAAACAAACAGCAAGAACAAGACAACTGGCTATATAGCAGTCGTGGTCTAACATATTTAACTACGATATGGAAAATAACTTTGCTGAAGCTGAACACCTGCTCTTGAGTACTCGACAGACTGCCCCTGAATATCCAAACAAGTGCTGGCAGGACAGAAGACAGTATGTGGCAACAGGTTACTTAAACAACACACGCCTGTGCCAAGGAGGAGACAGGCAGCCCACAGCAGCCTTCCTGCTCTGTGAGCTCCTACGAGATTCCTTCCAAGCTTTAAAGCCCAGGAGCTGGCCCTGCTCGTTAGAGTAGGTCTTCGCAAGAGCTATTTCAAAAAATACACAGAATGTAGGAGGCCACATGAAGAAAAAGAAGGGAATACAGAAGTCCAGTGGTATTCTGGATACCTCAAAACACCAGAGGTATCAAAATAGCAATAGGTTCATCTCTGCTCCACCTCAGGAAGACCAGTCCCTTTCCATACCAGTCACACAGCTGTACAGCTGGCAGCCACTGGACACATATTGTTTTCCAGCAATTTGCTGTCTAGTGGTGGTAACTCCTTTTTGTGTGACAAATGGTTTTTGGCAACTGCAACACCGGTGGAATGACTTTTAACCAAAGCACCTGTCTGTTCAAAACCAGTATTTTATCCAAATGAAAGGAAGAGTTAGGGATACTTCCACTGTGGAATGTCCAATTCTTTGTTCTGATCTTCCCTTCATTTCTTTGTTCAGCTGTAACTCCCTCCTCCTTTCCTTGCCATTTTTAGGGAAGAAAAGGGATGTTGGTCACTAACGGAGTACAATACACTACAACACCCAAATACTGGTACTTTGTACATCACATTCTCACTCCAAGATCACCTTGCTTACAGTCAGTTCACTTACTCAAACAGTAGGGAAGCACTGACGGCCACAGGTGGCTTGACAAAGAGTCTTGGTGTTACTTTAATACTGTACTTAAAATCTTTTTAATACTAGAAACCTAGATATTTTCAAGTACATACTTATTCAAATATATGGCTGGTATATCGCTAATGTCAAATAACATGCACTGTAGTGTTTTTCAGCTTTCTGTTCTAGCACAGACGTTTCCACTGAGCTGTTGCTTTTAATGACAACCCCGTGTAGAGTTTTTAGGCTATTCTCATGATAAGGATTACACTTCTGTGATTTCAACTCTGTTGGCATACAATAACTATTTCTCTATTGTTTTCAGATTTATTTTTAAATGCTCTTAATATGCACACACAAGAATAAAGAAACAAAAAGTAAAAATGAGCTTACATGTTTGCTTCTGAGTATTGTGCAGTTTACATGAATTTGCCTGTTCAGGGTAAAAAATGTCATATGGAAGCTGCGACAGAAAACATGCAGTTTTTACTATTAATCTTCCATCCAATATCCTGGTGGAGCCATTCTGGTATCTATGAATACATAAAAATTTAGTACTGTATATGATTAGACTTGCTAATCAAGTTGTATCTTTGTCCCAATGCATATTTACTAGCAGTGATAAGGCTGTTTTGTAAGTTATGCTGTTCTGTTGTTGAGGAAACTGGAGAAGTTACTGTCACTTCAGGTAGCATTTACTCCTGGATGGAGTAAGTCTTCTATTTCAAAACTCTGTGGGCTGACTAAAGCACGTGGCATGTTGACCTCCAGAGAACCCTCAAAAACCTGCTGTTTCTCACTCTTCCCTGCCATCTCTGCCAGCACAAGTGCAGAGGGAATATCTAATCCTGGGATACTCAGCTACATACATTTTGCTCACAGGTCACAGATGTGCAAAATCTCCCATGTTCCTGCTGGGAATCCTGTCCCTCACTCTACTCTCCTGGTACGACTGGCTGTTCCAATTACAAGGGGCATAGGTAGTGTCTGAATGGCCTTGGCAAAACTACTTGGTGGGTACTGGAAAAGCAATGGTAAAAATGGATGTATTCTCATGTGTAGAGAAATACCAGGACTTACAAAGTGTTCAAATATCTGATATACTTCTTTAAATCACACAAACCCAGATACAGTAGCTAGGGGGAACCATCATGGTAGAATACGGAAATTCTAGGAGAACCAGAGTAAGATAAATCATTTCTAAAAAATAAATCTCCTCCTGTAGTACATGTGGATTCCGCCTTGCAAGCCTCTATAAAACAGAAAATTTCCATGTCGTATATATGAAAACGCAGCTGTTGATGAAGTCAGACCTATGCAAGGCACTATTTTCTTTGTAACTGATGATAGCTGCATTTCTCCTCCATGCCTTTCTTCTTGTAAGAACAAGACCCAGCTCCCATTGATGTTTGGATCAGCCACTGGAGACAAGCACTATAACTTCCTAATTTTTAGTTTTATAATGCTTTGTGACCCAGGAATGATGAAAAAAAAAAAGTTTTATAAAAAATATATAATCCTGCACTGAAGTCCTGAGTGGTTACTGATTAGTCAAACAACTCTCTCACTCTGCATCTGTTGCACAGCTCTTAAAACTACCTGTAGCAGGGGACAAATCCTGGCTAAAGGAGACCACGCTTCATACATGAAAATAGGGTCTCAGAACAGGGTACCTAGTAAGAAACTCAGCAGTTATAAAATCATTGGCATGGATATATAGAAATATTTCTAGTTTGTGAGAATAAATCCTACTATTCATCATCAGCATAGTTATAGCCTACATCAATCATCCGCACTTCAGTCACTCTGCTCATTCTCATACCCTGCTGACTCAGCTTTAAATTTTATATCACTGACAGGAGTATTTCAAAAAGGTCACAAAGTACCATTTAATGTAAGGACAGTGGTTCTGTAACAGATCCCCAGTAACCACTCCTGCTCCAGTTAACCTCATTTCAGTCACATTAACTACATTCCACAAAAATTAGTATCATCGTCCTTTGAATTTACAGTGGAAATGGTCATCAAGCTAGTGTGGAAGAAATTACATTGAAAAAAGTACCAGGAGCACCAAGTTTTATCAGTGCTTATTTTCTAAGACCCCTACTTCATGTCTTCTATGCCTTCTGCTCCAAATATGGGGCAGGGTAGTTTCATGCGTATGGTGAAACCCCATCATGGGAGTGATGGGATAACTGACAAGGTGGGACAACCATGTGAGCACATCCGACAAAAGGTAAAAGGAATACTTTTCCAGCTACAACCTAAAGCAGAACTTAGATGACTAATTTTGTTCCTCATTCAAACATTCAATTATACTAAACATCAGTTCTGAGATACAGCAGTTCATCATTTCTATCTATACTACCTGTCTAGCAGCTATAGGCAATTTAGTCTTGACCTGGTTCTGATCTTGATCTTTCTAGAAAAGCTATGGCAACAGTAAATAAAAATCACATCCATATTTATGAGCTGATTTCTAATAATCAATTGACTTTTGACATTAAACCAAGTAATATGGTGTATTTCATTAAGTAGTTACAAGTAATTATGTGTTTATGGAACCATACTGTCAAAAAACTTAAGATTAATTAATTTAAGCATACAATACTGAGCTTGGGCCAATTTGCTACTATATTAGAGCAAATAAAACTGTTATGTTAGGTTCTTCTTTTCCTGTCTGAAACCTTTGAATCTGCATCTTCTCTCTCATCAACCCTCATCATAAGCAGCATTAGAAATATTCCTGAAATGGCTATGTAGTAAGACAACTGGTAAAAATCCTATTAAATTATTTCCCTTAGGAAGTCAGACACAAATGTTGCCTAAAAATGTCTCTAACATGACCAAATTTATCGTGCATCCACACAGAGCTACCTGTAAAGTTATCTTCTATGCTCTCCTTGTATTGTCTTAATGTGGGTATCTGGAACTCTTTTTGAGTACTTGTGACATTTTCATGCAGGTTGGGTGCAAGTCTGGTATTATTCACAACTTGTCGGCAGTAAAGCTTCCCATGCAAAAGCTGCTTTATTCTGCTTAGTAGGTGCTAAGGTTTTCATCCCAGCTATCACGAAGCAGGAGCTTCACAAGCTGGTACAGTTCATCCCTAGTGCTACTTACTGTCCTGCCCCACCTTGCTGAAAGCTGTGAACAAAGTTGGCTGCAGAGTTTTTGCATTCTGTGAGTCAAGAGCTGTCGCACTCAATAAATCAGTATCAGTCTCATGACGTTTCATATATCAAATTCTAATCCAGATCAGATGTCACAAAAACCTATGATATATTGCTATTGCTTTACATGGACTGGTTTACGCATGAATGACTCAAAACTTCTTTCCTCTTCAACTTACAGCCACAGGTAATCCTGCAGGACATGCAGAAGAGCTTAGCTCAGCCCACCACTAGTTCCAAAAAGGGAAGACACTGAAAAATTTAACTCAAACTTTACCTTATGTACATTTTTTATTAGTAAAAAGAAAAGCAGGTAGTAAACATTTTGAAACAGGCCATATATTTGCACCCAAGCACTTCAGCAAGTGTGACAAATGTTGCCACCTCATGGACAGGTGCAGGGTTTGATTCAGCTCAGCAGCAGGAAGGAAAACGGATCACAGAGATGACTCATTGCTGCCACTTCACTCTCCTGAGGGGAGAAGTGACAGATTGGTCATAAAGATACTTTTGTCACTCAGATTCACCTGGAACTCGCTTATTTGGGTCTGAATCAAGAAGCCTGGCTATACACCCACAACTGGGGAAAAAATAAAAAAAAAAGAAAAGAAAAAGCTACACATGCCCAGGATATTTGACCAACTCCATTTTCAGGGCAAGAAAGATAATTTTTTTCCCCTACGAAAAACTCCTAATGATTAACATAAGACATTACACAGTCCTGTACTGTGAAACAGTCAAAAGCCAGCATTCAGGAGTAAAGCATCCGAGTAACAGGTTCTGGAGTTTTCAAGAGGGTAACAGAAATCTCTAACTGGATCAGTGGATTTTAATACCCTATAAAGGTAGTGGCAGTTGGGAATTCCCTACTTGTAAAGAAGAGTCAAATGTAACTGTAGTTTATTCCAAAGCTAAAGTTTTAGGCTGTAACATCATATTGATTATTCATTATTCCGCCTGTTTTGGGGAAACTGCTGCAGGAATACTCTATCACCTGTTGAACTTCTTTTCTGATGGAAAGGCTGCTGTGCCATCCTCCTCCTCTATAGGACAGACACTGCTACAAAAGCTATTACAAAGTGTGTATCTTAAAGCATTATGAACAGCATTATAACTGGATGAGCATAAAAGGCCTATCAAATGTTTAAGCAAAAATAAAACCTTCAAGTTTGATGTTGGGCTAGAACTTTAAGAATCAATGATTTTTTAAAATAAAGCCTTGTAAAAATAGATTCATAGTAAATGCTTATGAATGGTCTGAAAAAAGACAGTAATTTCCTGTCTTTGTGATCTCCGTATAGCAGTGTAACAGTCTGCCTACGTACAACTGAAGAGAAAGGATTTACACCAGCTTGGTTTTAAATACGTTCTTATGTTTATTATATTTTGCTACTCCACTTTCCTAAAATGGTGGCCTCAGGAAAAGCTGCTTTGGCAGGCAATTGCAAAGATTCCTGTGGAGAGGAAGTGAAAAGACTGGGCATACAAACAAGGGCTGCTGCCATGTTCAAAGCACTGGGGAGAGTTCATAGAGCAAAACGCAGTCCTAAGTAAATGGGTTTCAGGCAATTTCAGTGTTAAGATAACATCATTAAGAGTAGAACAGATTGTGCTCAAACCCTGCTGTTTATAATTAACACATTGCTTCCAAATACTCCAGGGTCCCTGGTAAATAGTCCTCTGCTCAGATCCACTCAGACCAATCAGAGTATTTTCATCAGGTTCCACGCTGGGCCAGCACCTGTTTGGACAAATCCAAAAGAGCCAAAATACTCTTCTTTCTGGCCAGCTAAGTAGAGAGATGAACACAGCTTGCCTTAGTCATTGTCACAGTGTCCATATGGTTGTGAAGCTTGTTTTCACAAGAAATCATACAAGTACTTTATTATGTCGAAGTTCACGGTCCTATAAACAAAAACACAGTATATTAGAGCAATCATCTTAACAGTGCTAAGACTTTAACCTGTTTGGAAACAGCACATGCTGAAAATTCTGCACAATTAGAATCAAGCAATATCTCCAAAAGAAATGTAATCAAGGACAAATGAATATTTTAACTTCTAGTGTTATTTACAGTTCCTGTCTTCTGATTATTTAAACTTTGTAAAAGTCTAAAAAAGAAATAAAGCAGCTTTCTAGTAAAAACTGGAAGATTCTTATTTTCATCCTTAAGCAGTAAAAAGGCATCAAAGTTAATGAGATTATATTTTCATATGGTAAGCATGATACTCTAGTTGATGATGCAAAGCAGCAATCTTTCAAGCTATTGACTGTTTTGTTCATCTTCCAAACCACCTGTTTTAGCATGTACTACATAACTCCTTCATCTGTACTCATTTGCAGTCTGCATTCTTTCAGTCTTAACACTAGCTGACCCATGTTCATAGCTAAATTTGAAAAATCCAAGAACACTGCTCAATGGGATAGAAGATTTTAATGTATACTTTTGTACTTTAATGGCAGGCAGAATGAAACAGCAGTGAATAAAACATATAATTATTTTTTTGTCTCTAAAACTCATTCTGCTATACAATCTAACACTCAGACTATGGGGTTCACTGTTTGAACAAATAATGCAAATTACTACACATAATGACAAGTATAAAATTAAAAGTTTTTTTTAACAAGTATTCAATGATGCAAAAATAACAGCTAACAATGCTAAGGGAGATTAACTGGCTGAATATCTTATTTGTTAGACTACAGTCATTTAATATCCTCTGTTCATGTATCATTCTGTAACCCACTTTTTGAAAAGTTTCCATAGAACACCAGAAAAAGTGTTTCTGGGTGTAGAAAAAGTTTAGAAATCCTTAAGATACATAACAAGAAATACCGTGTTAGAGTCTACTTAATAATCCAAGGACAAAATTAAAGCAATTAATTGCCACTGTAAGACTTGCATGACATTGTGACACTCAAGAGAAGTGCTTTGGTTACTAAGCTTTCCACAGAAACAAAAATCACACGCTCTTAACAAATGCTGAACTTATTAACTAAATGAAGCACAATCATCCTGCTATAACAACTGAGATCATTAGAGACTATATGAAATGATCCATTACATTCAACAAACATTACGAGATACCTATTTCAGCTACAGAAAATTTATGAACTTAAGTTTGAAATTCTTAAAACAGAAATTAAAGATTTCTAACAAAGAAACATCTAACATTACCTTCAGCCAAATGTGTAAACACTATGTGGTAAAAATCATGGGGATATCTCTGCAAAGACTGAATATGTGCAATGGGATAGAGACAAGCAGGAGGTTCTGTGGCATTAAACAGGGAGACCGTGTATGGTCAGTGGTTATCACACTGAAAACCAGAAGTCACAAGAAGAGACACAAGTTTTCTACTATTTTCCATAAACAGGTGGCATCTGTTATTTAAAAAATAACGCAAAACTCAGTTTTGCTTAAAAATAAAGGAAAGTGAAATTACAATCTCAACAGCTTGAACAAGGGTGGAAGAGAGCATCATTTTCTGTCCTGCTCTCTGCACTCTCTGGCTTCCCGTTAGGCAATAAGCTAAGTAGTAAGGCTGAGGTGGTAACAAGGTTTGGTAACAAGGTGCGCACACACAAGGAGTTTCATGACTTAATTTAGTAGTATTAAAGTAACAAACAAAAGAATGAGACGGGCTGCTTACTTAAAGTTTATTTGATCAAAATGACAAAGTAGTTCCTTCTCTGCAATAAATACAACCTCTCCATATGTGATTAAAAACTACAGGCAGCTGTAAGATTATAGTACAGCTAGCAACTGACATTTCTTAAAACACAGAAGACCATTTCTTCATCCTGTAGCTAGCCCCATCAAGACATGGGGAAACCCCTTTTATCATCAGCTCATGAAACCCTACCTTATCTATGGATTGTACTCTCTAAAGATTTAACTAAGACCATGGGTTTGAAAAGATACTTAATAAAAGAAGGGTAGCAAAGGAATAAAGTAAGAAAAAAAGATGAAAAGAATAGCAGGCAAACTTTTGAAATCTGTCTGATCGTTTAAACAGCCCTATCTATGTGGCATATAAACACTTCCAAAGTGCTTGGGGTTGGGGAGAGAGGAATGGAAGAACTGATTTCTTCCTCAAAATACGTAGGAAAGGTCAGTCAGGAAATATACACACACACACGCGCGCACACACACACACACCCCCCTGACCTAAAGGAAGGCAAGGCAAAGCACTTATTGTACAGTGAAGTCTGAAAATCTTGACATTCTTGCAACTTTACTGCAGTCAATAAAACTTCTAAGGATGTTAAAAGCTGCAAGGACCAGGCCATCATTTTAGTATCTTAATTCAAGAGCCTAGTAGAGTTTATGAACTGGTCTTTGTAGTCACCATAGGAGTCAGAGCAGTGACAAGAGCTTGGGGAATGACCCATGTTGCTGAGCAGATGGTCCGCTGTACTTGGTACCAGTGGGAGCTTTTCTAGGGCATCATTCACAAGTGACTTTATTGCAAGGAATAGCAAACTGTCATAATGAAACTGTGGAGAACCTGGCAGTGTGGTGCAGCCCATCCTGAACCAGATGAGGTTTCCTTCTATGGCCTGTGCAGTTTCAAATTGAAATAACTGTGTCAGTGCGGTTTACTGACAAGGGTATTGGAAATTCAATAGCTCACGAGAGCAACACGTACACTGTTATAGGATATGGTCTACACTGCAGATTCCTCTGAAGTCCCACATTACAGAGAGGAGTTGGCCTAGAAAATGTTTGTCCTCCTTTTCACTACGTAATTCCTGGGCTGTGTTCTGACTACAGACTCTGTATCTAAGATCTGCTAATAAGCTGGCTGCAGCAACAGATGTGAGGTAATGTTGGAATTTCCTAAAAATGAGAAAGATTTGGGTTTTGCCTATGTTTTGCATGTATTTTGTCTGCAATTTGTCATGTCTCTGGGTTGATCTAGAATTGTTCTCAGAATCCCAAACCTGAACACTCTGAATGAACAGAGCCACTGAGGAACCTACATTCATTTACTGAATTAGTCTGCCTGAACTACAGATCACACAAAATAGACTTATGGAAGAATTCTTATCATCCATGATGTAGTTTTTACATTGTACATACAGAAAAAACATTGACAAGAACTAAATATAATCTCAGATTTAAATACTATAATGTGCGTTTTGTTAATGAAATGGGCTGACATTTTAGAGCAGTATATTCACATGAAGTCCCTGACCTTTATTAAGCACAAAGGCAGTATGTTACTGTAACACATACTGCCACTGTAAGAGATAATTTTTTTCAAAATAGAACTGGACTAAACTTATCTCAAGTCCAACACTTCTTGTAAGTAAGACTCACTCATTCTTAGTAAACATCCACATTTCTGTTCTGTCCTGCAGAGAATTAATGACTGAGCAAATATTAGTTTTGAAGTCTCTTTCAAGTCAGCAAATACAACAGTAAACTACCTCTAAGAGGCTCACCGGGCAACAGCTCTGATGAAGTCCAGAGACACAGTACATTTATACCGTGGTCCGTCAAGCGGGTCGCTATGGCCAACCATGGATAACAGCTGGAGAGTCACAAGAGATGTGATCTACAAACAAGAGACATTAGCAATGTTAGTAATTTTTGCTAATATGAACGGCAGTGGTAAATTTTTTTTTTCCCATTTGTCATTGTTCCTGTATTTCTTTGTAAAGTCTCTTGTACTTGCTCATTGATTTTCACATAGTTTGGGAGTGAGCAAACCCAGGTACATATTTACATTTTCACCATTACATTTTCAGTACAAACAGTAAGAGATACAAGCTAAACCCTTCATATCGAGTTATCCTGGAGTTCTGATCAGAGACAGAAAGGCAATGTGAGGAATGGGAATAATAGGCATGAGATGAATATTTTCCATCTCTCTGCCTGACAACAAGGAGAGACTTTGATTCTCTTTCATTTTTACCCAAAGAACTCCTCTTGAACTTTCACAGTCAAAGTTGGATATTCCTGTGCCAGCTCATACCACATTCTGAACAGATGGATGTATTGCTCTACTCCATATAAAAAAATTTTGAAGCTTGGAAGAGGAAAGTTGGAAGATTGTGTGCTGAAAAAGAGCAGGGCCTGAAAGCAGAGATTTGCCTACAAACATACATGCAGTGTCTTCACAGAACCATTAATTATTTTACCAAAATAGCAATGTACCAGCATATTTTTCACTGTATTTCTTCCTCCAGATGCTGACTGTGGAATCACTAAAGTGCAGTTGCGTGATGTCACTGTTGAGTGCAACCAGTCTGTTCTGCTTTAGTTAGGAAAAAACTTTGTGGTGATTCCACTGTCTCCCTACCTCTTCCCAGCTCCCAGTGGAAAGAAAAACCTTCCCTGGCCTCTGCTATAGATGCCACTGTCAATTTAAGGCAACAAGGTTACATGCTACAAAGAATTGGTATCTGGCTACAGCTCTACTTTTGAAGAAAAAAAAAAAACACAAAAAAACCCCAAAAACCAAAAAAACCCCACCAAAACACAAAACCAGCCAACCGTGACCTACCCCTGTGTAATGATAATTGCATACTAGGAAATTTTTGAACAATAAATAGATCAGGGAGGAGTGTCACTTTCAAGGAAGCACACTGCTATAAAAAGCAGCAGCAGGTTCTTACCAGTAGGAATAAAAAAAAAAAGAAACAAGAAAAAAAGAAAAAAAAATCCTAACTCAGTAATAATCCCACTCTTTTAATGAAAGTGAACTTGGTCTCCAAATTGGTGACAGTGCTTGCAGGATGCAGGAATAATTATTAGAGTTTTCTCTTAAGTGGACATAATATAAAAAAAATTACATCTACCTGTGGAGAAATGAAAAAAATCACCGTCACAAAAATGGAGCAATTTTTATAATAGCCTGTGCTTAAATCTTTTTTAAATGATATTAGACAACAATAGTTTGGATGCCTCCATTCTGCAAAATCTTTGGAGATTTTTTTTATGATTAAGGACTAGTGACCTACCCATATTTACAAAGCCAAATTCCATTCACTTAATTCAGGTTGATAAATCACATTAAGGAGTAGCAATCAATTTATGAATTGTTACCACTGACTGTACCTAGGAAAACTGAACTAAGTACAGGGTAAATGGCTCAAAATTCAGTTCAGAAATTACTTTGAACGCATCACTGAACTGGGATCAACTTCTAACTTGTTGCATGTTTTTATTTTCTTAAAACACTCACGAATTTGAGAGTGCATTTTTCTACATTTCTCATTCAATGAAGTCCTCAGTCAATGAAGAAGGATAATGGAATTATCTGCTGCATGACTGATATTTTACACCATTACTGGCAAATAATTTCTGCAATACATACTTGCAGCAGGCCTCAGATTCAGAAATCACCGATGCAGGAAGCTCCTAAAAGCTTACACCAAGCACTGCAAAGCCTAGAGAGCCTGGACTTGGACCCATGTTGGTTTTATGTGGGATGTAAAAGTGACCTTGCTACTGCATTACAAACGCTCTAGCAACACCTTAACAACAAAGTGTAACCATTTTCTGTTCCAAACTAGCACCAAATGCCATGCACACAAGGTAAATCACAAAGTAGAGTCCCTTACTAAGGCAAACTCAATAAATCTGAAACAGTACAGTTAGGTACTGAGTTCAATTACTATTTTGACTCAAGACGTTAACTCTAAAAACTCAAAATACAATATCACAAGACAAATGAAGCTTTTGATCATCAAAAGTAACACAAACTTACTTAGCAAACTGCAACCTTTCACTCATTTCTTTAACAAGTCCTTTTTTCATTTAGCTTAATACAAATGCCACCACAGGGAAGTGAGTGCTGAAACAGTGAGCTCTGGTCTTGAGATTGCTTAGAAAGGACTAGAACTGCCTTTTTTGATTCATGCAGGTAAGAAACAGCTTAATTTCCAAAGGGGCTCAGTGGCATCAAAGAGAAAGAACATTCTTAGGGGAATAAACAGGGATCAGCTTCACTACAGACAACAAAATGTTAGAAGCTAAAATACCTAACTTGTGAGTCTTTTGAGAAGAATTCAAAACCCAGTTACAGATGCTAAGTGGGTACATGAAGAAAGGCAGAGATCTCTTAAGGACAATTCCAAAAGCCTGCATGCTGAGGGGGCAGCAGCCTGAAGCTCTCTTTGCACAGCTTTTTCAGTGGGTTCACGGAGAACTGAAAACAGCAAGAGGTATATCAGCTGCAATCAATGACTTCTTCGTTCTTTCTGCTTTATGTAATATAGCAGGATTCTCCTGCTGATGAGTCAGCTGCAGGATTGGGGAACACACATTTTTTTGCAATAAAGTACTTTGTCAGAAGAAAAGATTCAGTTGTGGTAGATGTGGAATTACTACGTTCCTCACATACTTTGCACTGAACCTATCTTTCTAGATCCAATTAATAAAAATAAGATAATTGTCTTCACCAGATGGTGAAGAAGTCATCTAGAACAGAGAAGGTTCAAATCCCTTCTGACATAAGAGGTCTGAGCACCTCTTCACTGAACATCTAACAGCTGACTGGGGTGCGGGTTGTGGAGGAGGGAAGAAAAAGCTGTGTAAGTTATTAAAGCATTACCAGATCTAACTTTCTTTCTAACTTGCTTCTGGAGCTGGGCTATTCTGCATAAGACAGCATCTTTACAATCTCTCTGCCTACTTAGGTAAAGCAGGATACATTAGAATGAACTAGGTTTAACACAGCATATTTGTAGCAGAAATTTTAAACTAATAAATTGTTATGTCCTGTTAACTCTTAAGATCCAAGTGCCACCTATAACTTAAGCCTTGAAAAACTGCTACTACTTCAAAAGCTCAGACATAAAACTTTGGAGGCAATCTGTTCTTAAATGAAGACACGTCAAAAGTTTGAAACAGTTGGGAAAAATATGAAGGCCCTGTCAAACTAATTGCATTTCTTGGCAAAAAAACCCAACCTTTCCAAAGCAATTTCTGATTATCTTTTTAATACCATGGGTACAGTGGCTCCATTTCATTATCACAAAAGCTTGGGAGAAAAACATCTGGCAAGAGCAGACGAGCGACAAGCCAGAAAAACTGTGTGGGTGACATAAGAAAGAATATTTCTTGAGAATCTTTTGAATGAAGGAAAAAATATTCATAAAATTCAAGTTAGATCTGGTAATGATTTAACCAGCAAAAGTTCATAAGTAAATGGAAATTTCTTCAGGAATAACAAGGAAACCTGGAGAAAAATTACTGATCTGAAGGATGTGTAAGAACATGTGTCACAGGTATGTTTAAAAATGAACCCTGGCTGAGCTTCCTTTGGAACATATTTCTACAGGAGACCTGCTGCTGAAAGCTTAGATGTAAGGTGAGAATAATCATGAAGGCATGGCAAAGAGTTGGTGCCAGGAGGAAATAACCACTCAGATTGCTTCTGGAGATTCACTGGTCAAATATGGACACTGGAGCCTCTGGAAATAAACAAAGCAACCCACAAGCCATCCTTAAAGGTTGTTTTTTTCCTATCAGCCCGAGCTAACAGATGGGCCTTGCATCATTCCCCAACCAGACACAAAGACCGGCTTTGTCAGCACATGGCTGCGTGGAAGCAAGAAGGATTCCAGAAGTGAGGGCTGTCTGCTGAGAAAGGCCAGGCTCTTCGTGAGGACACCACGAGAAGCCAGAAAACATCTGCAGAGGTGCAAAACATAAGCAGAATTAGATACATGGGAACACATTCGCTGGGGTAAGCAGTGACTGATTATCACAGTAAAGCATGCGGCACATCTCAAATCCATAGGATAAAGCTAAATGGAAAAAGTGATGCCAGCTACTGGGGGGAAGCTGCTTTCTTGGAGATGTGATTGAAATCTCACAGAGCGGTACATTTTAAATTAGACTACACAAAATACTAATGAAAGACTAGCAGGAGCAATCTCAAACTGACAAGAGAAGTACTAGATGATATGCGAGGTATTTTTCATCTTCACAATCCATAATCTTCAATTATCTTGCCCAAGAATCAATGTTAATTGTAACTCTTCAGTCTGGCTTACTTTCAACCACAGCTTTAATCTGTTTTATGATAACCCTATCAAGAAATTAAGAATTTCCATTATTTCAGCACCATCAGACAACAGTACTATATTCTCTCACAGTCATATTAGAATTTATGTGGATGTTAGCGATCTGCAGCATCACCACACACAACTCTCAGTGCAAACATGCAGCTCACAACACTTGGTTGAAACTCATCACTGCCAGGAGTTATGTTCATGCACATACTAACACCACTGCTAGATAGCAAGGCAGTCTGAAAACCAGATGCCATTTAGAAAACACGCTTCAGTCAAAATGACTACAGCAATAGTCTCCTGGAGTTAAATTCAACTACCTCAGAACAAATTATGTGAGAGCAAAAAAAAAGTCTGTTCAAAACTATTTCAATCAAAATTATAGCTAGAGTATGCACAGTATGACCAGCCGTGTTACGAAAGCTCACACAGAAAGGCAAGATTTGAACATTACAATTGAATATCTATTTAAGCCAGCAATTGATCAAAAATTTTAAAATAAAAATTATTAAAAATAAATCACATTTCTGAATGCTTGGATTTTAACAATCAGGTTTTGATTCTGAATTACACTTTGTGGAAGGCTCTTAATGCATGAAAGAAATACAACAGAAAAGATTGCATTAGGTGATATGACCTACCATTTTATCAGATCTTAAATACTTACAGTGGGAAATCACTTCACTGCTGCCCTTTCTGAAATTTTGCTGGCTTTAGTATTTGGTCAATTTTTTTTAATCTGCTAGTAGCACTCCAATATTACTAATTGGATCATACCATTCTGTCCTTATCCTACATCCCTCCAAATTGCTTATTGCCTTCCAGTGTGCAGTTAAAGCATTTCTTGCTATAATGCTTCAGCTATATATTTTACCTTTAGCTTAAATTAATCCAGTTCTTTTTCAATCTATCATCTGAACACAGTCAAAACATTCTGGGCATTAACAGAGCCACCAGTAGACAGGGGCATCCCAGTCACAGCCTTGTTGGTGCTCCACAGAGACCGTGCTATGCCTCTCGCTTTGGTAACACGCACACAGGTGGTGCACAGTGCATGCCAAACATTGTGTCCATGTTTACTATCCTTCTTTCTCCTGTACTGGTTATTTTTGTCATTTCTCACAATGATTACTTCATTATTTTTGCACTGACTCTCCAGGACCTTGCATATTAATCCTTTGTCTGTAGTAGCATCCACCACACTTCCCAACTTTAATTTCTGCATCTCTCACCAATGGGTTGAAAACACTTCACCAGGAGATTCATCAGATTAGGTCAAACAGATTTTAACACTAATTACTAACTTGAACAAACATTCAAGACATAAATATGTTGACAAATTTCAGATGCGACAGTTTCACATTCACTAAATATTTAATTACTATGGGGTGGGTATGAGGAAAGAAATCAACTGACTACTTCCGCTACCATTTATCCTTTAAATACTGATGCTGCTTAGCCTAACAGATCTTTTTTTCTTTTATTTTATACCCACTTAAGGATTTTAGAATGTTTGTTCTATCATGATGCTCGTAAGTACTCTTGATAGCCTGGCAGTGAATAAGATTTGCATCACATTTTCCCCTAAGAATTATCATGCAACAGCCTTGCTTTCAGTCTTGAATATAACGAAGAATTTACTGGATTGAGATTAGCCTATATCACTGACGACATCATGTCACACCATCTTTTTCATGAACGCACTAAACTTTATCATAAAAACAAGAAGCTTTTTCCCCTCTGACACAATGACCCTATGAAGCATTGCTCTATTGGCAACAACACGTCCCCTGAGAGAGCTAGGCTTGTTTAGCCTAGAGAAGAGAAGGCTCTGCAGAGACCTTATAGTAACCTTCCACTACTTAAAAGGAGCCTACAGGAAAGCTGGAGAGGGGCTCTTTAGCAGGGACTGCTGTGGCAGGACAATGGTTTTATGCTGAAAGAGGAAGGACTGATATTACAAAGAAATTTTTTACTGTGATAGTGGTGAGGCTCTGGCACAGGTTGCCCAGAGAACTCATGGCTTCCCCATCCCTGGAGGTGTTCAAGGCCAAGCTGGACGAGGCTTTGAGCAACTGATCTAGTGGGAGGTGTCCCTGCCCATGGCAGGAGGGCTGGAACCTGATGAACTTTAAGGTTCCGTCCAGCCCAAACCATTCCGATTCTATGACTCCCACAGAAGACTCTTCCAGAACCTTATCAATATACAGATGGGAAAACTTGCTTCTGTTTCTCAAGTAATTTCATTCAAGACCTATTTATTTGTATACACTGCTTTAATTTAATGAATTTTTTTTTTTTGTTACTTCGTGCCTTTGTCTCCACTGTCTCCTCTGACTTCNAACCTTCCACTACTTAAAAGGAGCCTACAGGAAAGCTGGAGAGGGGCTCTTTAGCAGGGACTGCTGTGGCAGGACAATGGTTTTATGCTGAAAGAGGAGGGACTGATATTACAAAGAAATTTTTTACTGTGATAGTGGTGAGGCTCTGGCACAGGTTGCCCAGAGAACTCATGGCTTCCCCATCCCTGGAGGTGTTCAAGGCCAAGCTGGACGAGGCTTTGAGCAACTGATCTAGTGGGAGGTGTCCCTGCCCATGGCAGGAGGGCTGGAACCTGATGAACTTTAAGGTTCCGTCCAGCCCAAACCATTCCGATTCTATGACTCCCACAGAAGACTCTTCCAGAACCTTATCAATATACAGATGGGAAAACTTGCTTCTGTTTCTCAAGTAATTTCATTCAAGACCTATTTATTTGTATACACTGCTTTAATTTAATGAATTTTTTTTTTTTGTTACTTCGTGCCTTTGTCTCCACTGTCTCCTCTGACTTCACTCAAGGTAAATCTATGTGATCTGTTAATTTAAACAAGTGGCCCTTCTGATTTTTTCCAAGGCTTCATCATACTGGCGGCTTAGTCATTCATTAAGACACCAAAACGTCCTCAACTTCCTTCTTCCCAAAAGAATACTTTCTGTTTTCAGAAGAGATGTTTATTTACCCTTAAGAACATGACCCACTCAGTTTGTATCACACTCGTCACCTTCCAAGATATTTCTTGCATAACTTCATAGCAGAAAAGTTTACTAAGTATGAGGCATACAACCTTGAATTTTACACTACAGGTTTTTTTTTCCAATTTCTACTATACAGGTCATTACAGTAATTCTTACATGGTATTTTCCTCACTGTATAATCAGTGTGTACCACTTCAATGTTCTATTCAGTCTTGCTTTTTGTGTCCCATTTACACTAAATAATATTTATCAAAAAGTGTTGACAATTTCATATCCTTGTTCAAGGGATGTATGTGCATATTTTGCCTTTTTCCTCCTCTCTTTCTGCACCTTCCCAGTCTCTTCCTGTCATTTAGACCACAGAATATCTTTCTGCATACTTACAAGCTACCTTATTCCTAGCCTGCTCTGCTGCACTTGGGCTTTCTTGTGGCTTTTCTCTTCAATCTCAAGTCATGCAGATGTATTTTCTTTCTTCTTCACTTTGGTCTAGAATTCACATTCCTATTTTAGAAACCTTTCTCTTCAATTAGCAGTCTGTCTTCTAGGTTTCTTTGTTCAGTGACTGTGAGTAGCTGCAAACCTTGACTCATCAGTGCAGAATCCTTTCATCTTTCCTCTGTACTTTCTCATTATCTCTACTCCTCACATCTTCTCTTTCCAAACACACTTTTAAAAAAACCCAAACCCAAACAACCAAAATGGGGACACTGAAACAAGGTCCAGGAAAGATCCCAGGAAACAAGGCAATTAGAAAGAGAACAAGAAATCCTGAAGGGGGGATTTCTTCATCCAAATTTGTAGTTAATGTGTGGCACACTGCCACTGAAAATTCAGTGACATCGTAAATGGTTTTATAGTGTTAAGAAAGCGACTAGACAGATTCATGGAAGGAAACAGAACCATAGCTACTAAACACAAATATCAACTCTATAGTAAGCATTTAAGCCACAGGTAATAAGAAGCTGCAACATATACTGGACTACACTCATCCTCTACTAGCTGGTATTACATTTTTCTTGCATCTCTGATATTAATCAGAACTAGTCAGACAATTTTGCTGTTTTATAAGAAATAAAACAGTAGGTAAACATGCTTTTCGTCTGACTAAATGTGGCTGCTATAACACATTCACCAAGAGTGAAGTGTATCATTTGCATCTTCTCTCACTTCATTGTTCCCCTTCACCCTCCTCTTCAGTCTTACCAAGGGCTCACTCACCACTAGCTACTGTGTTCTCCACATACTCTGCAGTGTTTAAAAGTAACATTTTTGAAAAGCAGTTCAGTAATTTATTCACTTTGGAACTATTATTAATAGAATCCTTCGAAGTATTAATGAATTTGCTTTCTCTTCATTATTTTCATTTAATATGCAATTAGGGGAAAGCCCATTTTTTATCTTAGCACATTTACTTTAGCATTAATCAGTCTGCCTAAGAAGGAAAAGGAAAATAAAAGACAATTCACAAAAATCTTTGCCTCACTCTGCTCATCAATTTAAAAAAAAAACCCAAATACATAAAAACTCTACAGAGTGATGGACAGATAAATCGGCATTTCTGAGTCAGTTCCCACACTACGAGGATCAACTGAAGAATTTCATAATGCCCTGAAAGGCATACTAGAAATTCACTTAAGACAGTATTTTCTGAGAGGATCAAATTATTTCTGAGGATATATTTGGAAACCACCTTGGCAATTTCTTAAGACTCCTGGAACTGATAATTTTGATCCTCCAAAACATACAAAACCCAGGGCTTTAATGTACTAGCAATCTGGTGGAGGTGCATGCATCTAATTTACTCTGTAACAACCTGGAAAAAGCACTCCTAAGCAGACGGACTACAGACAGGAGTCACAGACAGATAATTCAAAAGTACTTTCCTTTCTATTTCATACTTTAAAATCAAAGCAACTGAAGACAGTAACAGATGGTCAAATAAACACTTGGGAAATTATGTTTACAGTTAATGTGATTACTTAAGTCAGGTAGCTTCATAAAGTGGACACCAGACAAAGGCTGGCTATCTTTCAAGGCAAAGGCAACAGACAGCCAACAGAAGTATCCTCCTGCCACCACCCCGGTTCATTTCTGCATGAGAGATCTCAGGTTCTAAGTGTTTTTTAGAAAATGAAGAAGGCGACATAAAGACTATTTTCCAAGAAGCAAACCTATGTGCAATACATAATATTAAATCCCCAAATCTAGAAAATTTTCACTGGGCTTTTTTTGGTCCTTCATTTATAACACTTCAGTCACACAATGGCAGCAGTTCTAGATACTGCAAGATAGTTCTAGGAAGAACTCAGAAAAGTAACCTTAAAAATACTACCAAATATCTGTGATACTGCTAGGACTTGATATATTTACAGAAGGTCTCTAATTTTTTAATGCTATCTCAGTAAAACACAGAGCTGCGTATAGAATTACTACCCTTCTATTGCTATATGAAGGAGGGTTTTGTTGTGCAAATATAATTTTGTATTCAAAAATAATTAAAGAAATTAGGATCCCTAACCTGGAACTCTTCATACATTACAAGTAGAAATCATGTAATTACAAGAGACTTTTCATAATCAGTGAAATAAACTCCCACTTCAGCCTACAGTGTATTAACACCACATTCATTGTGACTTCACAAAACTCTCTTGGACACTTCAGTAATTAGGTATAAAATTGTTCACACATACAAATCTGACCCGTGAAATATGACATTTCATGTTGTTCTTGTATTGTCAAACTGGAGCTAAAAAAAATGTTGAATTGTGATTTTATCACATTTAATCAACACATCAGAGGAGAAATTTATTATGAAGTTGCAAATAAATATCAAGAAATTAGAAAGAACAATACTGTCTAGCTCTCAGCAAAAGCTGCATATACAGCATTAAATCACACTAGGTTTTACACCACCAACAGGGGAGATAAAAAGAAGTATCCAATTTAAGGCATGTACTTTCATATAAGACAGTAATCAGAATTTGATTTGATATGTAATGTTGGATCCTGGACAAACTAGCAATTAAAAACAAAGCTTTTAGTACAGTAATTGAGAGGAACAGTCACTCTTCTGTTTAAAATCTTCCCTAACAAAACCAGGACATTTAAGTTTATATGGGTGTATCTTTGTTCACAGGTGCCCTTTAAGCAGAACAGTCAAAACACCAAGGATGAACACACGTTCCAGTTCCAGGCTGGCTGACTGTCACCACGCAGCACAAAGAAGAGAGAGCTCTGTAAAGTCACTCTTCTCAGTGGTGGGGAATTGGCAGATCGGGACTCTCCCCTCCCAGACTGTACTAGCAAACCAAATACTTGGTCTCAAGGAGAATATTCTGCTTTGACTATGTTACGAACCCTGGTCTTGCCAGGAGCAAAAGGAAAACCAGAAGACGACTGTCACTGAGAAAGACAATTCACTCCTCTAGTTACTTGAAAACCAATGAAACCCTACTGTAGCAGCACAAAGCTGATGGATGTAACTTACAGTGAGAAATTTTGGGTTTACTTAAAAAAAAAAAATCTATAACGTTTAGGTACACTACAATAGAACTTATCCATTTGTATGCCTCCAGTCATCCATGAATTGGTAAGTCATGAAATATTAACATTTTAAGTTCAGTGACCCATTAAATATGTTAGAAGCAATCGCAAAAGAGATCTATAAATATCTTTATACCTCTTGCATAGATGATCCTGCAAAGTGGTCCTAACAACGAGTTTTCCAGCTTTTCTTCAGTTATACTTGGTTTTATCATACGAAGAGCATGAAACATCATCTGTCAGCAATTAATTGGAAAGGAAAACACCTGTTTTTTAAACAGAACACTGTTTTTTCATGCAGCTTCTGTCACCCTTCAGTGCAACCTGTGAAATTCTGCTAGATACATCATATATTGCTTAGCTTTTGTAACCTCAAAAAAAGTTTCCGAAACTCACATATTTGGTAAGCACATGCGCTAAATAAAATAGTTAGCAGCCAACCAAAGTGACCAATGAACTAGAGCACCAGTGTGGTGGCACATCCATCAGCTATGTTGGTGAAAGACTTTAACTGTGTAGACAAGTAATACCTGGGAAGGAAATGGTCAGGTTGGAATGGAAGAAGTGATAAATGTTTATCAAATAGGATTACACTTCAAGAAATCCACTGGGATTGGTTTGCTCTTTGCAGCAGCAACTACATATATGTCACATTTAAATACCTGCAAATGAGAAGCATTGCTTATATGCAATTAGTATTTCTCCTGCCTTAATGGCATTCAAGGATAATACCATTTAGACAGACAGAAATATTCAATGACACTATGCCTCCACAGATTCTTAAAACACCTTGCTACATACATCAAGTTAAAATGTACGTAGCGAGTAGACATTGACTACAGGGGTCCCATATAATAACAAATAATTTATGGAATAACAGAGTCGAAAATATCAGTGTACTGCACAACGCAATTTCCACATAATTCAAGAATGGATTAAAAGCACAAAATCATAGAATCACCAGGTTGGAAGAGACCCACTGGATCATTGAGTCCAACCATTCCCACCAGTCTCTAAACCATGTCCCTCAGTACCTCATCCACCCGCACCTTAAACACCTCCAGGGAAGGTGACTCAACCACCTCCCTGGGCAGCCTG
>WAAB01006965.1:45098-117525 GCA_013389865.1 Piaya cayana
TGTGGACATCTAGCCAGGCAAGCAAGTCTCTAATCACCTCCTCTTGGATCGTGGGAACCTCATTCTGCTCCTCCAACCCCTGGGGTTGTGCGCAGAGGGAACAACTTTCCTTACTAATAAAGACTGAAGCAAAAAAGAACTTACAAAAAAAACAAACTATAAAAAAAAGAACCTATATAAAGAATAACCTATACAAGGCATTCTGGTTTAGTTTTAGTGGAATACAAATCAATTAAGAAACAATTTCTCATGTTTCCATGACTAACTAACATATTTTGCAGTTGATAGTTGTGAGAGTCACCCTATTTTTTAATAATAATCATGTCAAGACTTTCCTATAATATTCAATGATTATATATCACTATAAAAAGTCTTAATCCTCCCAAAGTACTATATTGATCACCTAACTCTGGAAAATCCATACAAGAGATGAATGGAGGAAAAAAAAAGCAGGAAAGAATCAAGCAATCAACTAATCCTTTTGATGATATGGATGAAACAGACACCCCCCTACTAATACAGCTGTTTCCCTACTGTAGTGAGAAAATCCAAGTGATCAGCAAAACTAAGAAAACAGGGGAAGCAGTTACAATTTGAGAAATGTATTACTTAGGTGTGATAAAAAGAGACTTCTCATTCCAACTGACTGCGCCCCCTATCTAGAACACTTTTTCACTTCCTTGGAGACCTTTCACATAAGCTTTACATAATGGATAGATGGGTCCCAGGTTATCTTCTGGAATCTTTCCAGTAAGCAGAAACAGAAGCATTCCTCAAGTGTATTTTAACCTGTCTGTAGCAGAATTTGCACTGCTGTTAAAATGGTACCAAAAACTTCAGCTGAGCAGGAAGTGGTGTTACCAGTCTGCTATTCCTCAGTAAGAGCAGCTCAAGCAGCAGAAATGAAAACATTGTCCAGGGTACACTCTGCTTAGAAAAAATACCATGGAAGCCTTTCCCTCTCTGCCACCAATGATTTGGACCTGTTTTGCAAAAAAGTCTGCAACACAAGACAAGAAATAAAAACCAGAGGACAGGCTAGATGATCACTGCCAGAAGTTACTTATTGGGTCAGGACATCCAGACTTTGAGGTGTCTGCACCTTCTTCATGGCTTCATTCAGTTTTATAACCAGAAGTAACATTCTGAAAAGCAGCAGTGCGGATCTCCTTCAATGAAACCAATGTTCAAAACTAAACCCCCAAACTATCTCTGCCCTTGCACACCTTGTCCTGCAGAAGCACTGCATATCATTAAAACATGACTGATTTTACCTGGGAAGCGTACTGAGGCTCTTTTATCTCTAGAATAATTTTAAGACCCTAACCTGAGGAACAGCACTTCTAAGGCGGAATTCTGCCCTAAAAAAAAAAAAATAGAGCAAATGTTCAAACAAAGACTTTTCTGTCTCTAAAACTGTTCTCAATTTATTTTATTACAGAGAAATTGTGCTATATGAATGCTACCATGGTAACAACTCACTTTATTGAACAAGAAAGAAAATAATTACCCCAAACCTGCATATCATGCAGCACATGCGTAAATTTAGTGCTGCCCTTTCTCTCTTTACCATTTTTCTTCTTTGCAAAGAGAAATAGATTTTGAATTTATACCTTATACCAAGCTAGGCATCATTTTGCTTGTCCTTCCCACTTTGTATATTTTACACCTCTTGAGTGCATGGATGTGAAGGACTTTTTACTTACAAAAAGAAAAAGGGATTAATGAATCAGAAATGCTCTTCCCCCTCCCGAGTTAAGTACAGAAGACTCCTATGTAAATGCTTCACGCATTTGAAAAAAATGAAGCCCTAAGGCAAGCACAGCACATGCTTAGTATTCACTCAGTATACTTAAACAGGAACCCTTACATTTATAGTAAACCAAAAGTTATTCATCTCCAAACATAAATTAAACCTGATTTTACTGTTCTGTCAAAATATTCTTTGTGATATATGTTTGTGAATATATTGTTGTATTTTCTATACAAGGGACCGTAATATTTTCAGAAGAACTGCATGGATTTAGCCATACAAATCCAATTAATCTCAGGAGAAGTTGTATGGCTAAATCCCTGTGCTCAGCTTTGACATTTTGGAAGCAGTGGGGGAGGTTTTTGAAGTAGTGAATATGTATTATACCAAACTCAGTTTTCTCGAAGAGAAATAAAACAGCACGTAGATACTTACAGATATCAACAAACGTATTTATGTGACGCTGTCAAGAAAATCCCATTCCTAGCAAAGTAGGCAATCATTTCCACAAAACCCTGTTTTAGCAAAAACGACACTATTATCCTGGAGTCTGTGAGATAAAGCTAATCACATGTACATATTAGTTGGATAAATTATTCTTATTTTACCTCCAGTTTTGATCTTTTTACTTCATTCATAGAGGATCTCCCTATCTGATATAAAATGCTAAAGAGTGAATTTGATCTTTTGTTCACAGTTAAAGGATAGCCAAAACAATCTGTGTGGGATAAGTAAAATCCATGTTTTTAAAAGGTCACTTTAAACAAGTGACTTGAAAGTGCTGTTTAAAAAGATGATTTCATTTGCCACAGACCTCCCTCACTTTTCTTCTTTTATTTACAACCCCAAACAATTTAAAGAGTGCAAACAAAACTGATAACAACCAACTTCAGCAACAATGATGCAGCTAATTTTGGCTATTTCTTGGTAGATTTCTTCAGTTACAAGGAACAATTTATGCGTACCCACATTCACGCACACATATAATACAGCCTGTGCAAAATCTTAATGCAGCAAGCTCTCTTCATGGAGCTGGAACTCTCTAAGCCATCGAAATACGAATTATCTTGACACAGAATTCTTTCTGAAATCTATACTGTAATGGTACATCCTTCATGAATACACAGACACATATACAATTAGATATATTTAATACCTTCCTATCAGCCTTTTACAGAAGATGAAAATACAATTCCATTGGCTGAACTGGTAAAACTTACAATTCCATAAAGAAAAAGCCACTCTTAGCAGCCTTCTCTTTTCTATCAAAGCCCTCAACAACCAATACCAGGACTTCACTTTGTAAATATCAGCTACCTGCTTTCCATCTTAACAAACATTAAACCAAAACCACTAGGAGTATATGTTTTCCATACAGCAGTTGAACAGTTAAATCCCAAGAGTGTTGTAACTGTAGAAGAAAGAGAAACAATGTCTCATTTTTCAATAATTCAGGTTTTGTATTTGACAGTACTTTTTGTACAGACTTCTTTTTTTTTCCAGTTCAAGCATAATTCACACAGAGGCAGTGGAGGCCTTTTTTTCTTTTTTTTAAATAAAGAATAATAAAGTAAATCATCATATGGGAATTAGCTGGGTATATAAAGTATTGTTTAGCCTGGAGAAGAGGAGGCTGAGAGGAGACCTCATTACTCTCTACAACTACCTGAGGGGAGGTTGTAGAGAGGAGGGTGATGGCCTCTTCTTCCAAGTGACAGGGGACAGGACAAGAGGGAATGGCCTCAGGCTCTGCCAGGGGAGATTTAGGTTAGACATCAGGAAAAAATGTTTCACAGAAAGGGTCACTTGGCACTGGAACAGGCTGCCCAGGGAGGTAGTTGAGTCACCTTCCCTGGAGGTGTTTAAGGGACAGGTGGACGAGGTGCTAAGGGACACGGTTTAGTGTCTGATAGGAATGGTTGGACTCAATGATCCAGTGGGTCTCTTCCAACCTGGTTATTCTATGATTCTATGATTTAAAAACAAGTAAGCAATAAAGACAAATTCACCCAGCAAAAGCCATGATGCTGCAGTTCAATTTTCCTGTGTATGCATGGCTTGGCTGGTTGCTCACAGGAAGGTTTAGCCAACATGCTAGTTGAAAAGTTGTACTTAAAGCCTGTTTTATTCCAAATTATTCAGAACCATTCATGTATTGTATTCTCAAAAAGAACAATAACCACACTTCTTGTCTGAAACGTATGATAACATTATTTCATAATAAACTAGTGCCATTAGAAGTAAACCCATTGCTATATAACTATATTTTTCTGCAGTAGTATTTTCTGAAAGCCTTATAATCTGACTTAAATCAAGTTTATAAAAGCTGTAGCATGTTACAAAAAACCATACATCCTCGACTAGGATAGCATCTGAAATGCTAGCCTTTCTGGCCAGAAGCTTTATACAAAATCCATAAATTCTGCAGTAGAGAATTTCAGTATCATAAAAATGCTTAATATGATTAAAAATAAGTGATAGAATGTTTAATATTTAAATAGAATTAAATAAGAAATTGTTTTGTGAGGAAGACTTTTACTCATAAACCTTTAACAATGCAAACATTCCATCCTCTACCCATGTCTCCTACAACCTTACTCCTTCTACCCCCCTCACAACTCAGAATCACAGGATGGCTGAGATTGGCAGGGACCTCTGGAAGTATCTGGTCCAACTACCCTGTTCAAGATCAGGCTGTCTAGGACTAAGTCCAGGTGGCTTTTGAATGTCTCTGAAGATGGGGACACCACCAGCACTCTGGGAAACTTGTGCCAGTGCTCGTTCAGGTGGTACCTCTTGTGTTTCAGTTTGTGCCCAATGCTTGTGCTCTTGTTCCTGGGCACCACTGGAATAAAACTCTCTTTGTCCTGTTTGCATCCTCCCTGCATCTATTTAAACACATTGACAAAATCCCCCTAGGCTTTCTCCTCTCCAGGTGGCACAGTCTCAGTTCTCTTGCCCTTTCCTCACAGGAGATCTGCTCCAGTCCCTTCATCGGATGATCTCCAGCATTCCCATGCCAGTCTTGTACTGGAGAGCCCAGAACAACACACAATATTCCAGCTGCAGTGCTCATCAGCAGTGATCAGAGCAGCAACTCTTTCCAGCTGCTCATTCCACCCCTTACACTCCAAATGCCTTCTGCTCCCTCAGTTCTCAGCAGAAGATGCTTCACACCCTGTGCCTGGGTCTTGGTGAGGTCCTTGCTAAATGGGCCAGCACGAGGTCAAACAAAAAACCCCAGCTTGTTCACAAAAGAGACTCCTGAATAGAGTATGAACATGGAAACCAATTTTCATTAGATCTGTAAGGCTGAACATGTTTGAAATTGTGCCTTTCTGTCAATTTCAGCCAGAACTAAGCAGCTAAACATAGGTGTGAATATATGAACAGGGTGAAAGCCAAGCCAGAAGATACTCAAGAAATTAAGCAGCACTCTGAAAAGCAAAGCCTGTGAATATAAGGTAGATGCCAAAGACCATCACATTCAAACATATTAAGCACTTGGGCAGGGAAGCCTCATCAGTTATCCCCAATGATCTATGCAGTACACTGCTGTGTTCCAAATAAAACAATGATTAGATGAGGAAGAAAGTACAACAACTCAGTAACTAAACACTGACATGTTTATCTTGTTTCAAATTCATTTTGTGGTGTTTGTCTTTTTTNGGAGGCTGGTTGGTTGGGCTTTTACTTAAGATAGAATCCAAATCCTTAAGAAGAAAGAAGAAAATCTACAAAACTGAAACAAGCATGAGATTCTCATGTAGCCTCCTTGGACCAAACCTTCCTGGTGATCTTAAGTAGCAGTAGCTTGTTGAAGACATTAAGGATGAAATACGGGCAGTAGCTCTAACTGTAACCAGGATCATTTGCTTCAAAAAAACTGTTACTTATTAATTCAGAAATATAATTTCCATTCATTTGACTAATGAAATGGGGATTTTTCAGAAGACAGTCATATCACTATCTGGGTGCAGAGCTTAGCTTTTAGTCTCCAAATGCTTATTTTCTTCAAGTGACAAGACTCTCACACTTCTGCCTGACTGCAATCCACAAAAAAAAAACGTGTCTCCCTGCTTTCAGACTGGGTCATCACCAGCCAGAGCCTGAATTACAGTTCCCAGTGGCAGAATGCAGCCTATTCAAAATGGCATGATTAATTTAACTAAAAAGAAATCCACAAGCAGAGAGAAATGGATTAAAAACAACAAAACCCTACATACATGTGGTCTTATCTGAGACTTGCCTTGTTAACATTCCACTTTTTCAGCCATAGGGTGAAGCACTTGCTTGGTACTGCTGGGAGTGCTGCCTCTGACACTATAACCTGAATCTTTCCTCTCACCAACATAACCCAAGGCTGAATTCAGGTATTGTTCCTCCCAATACAAAGCAAGTGAAAGAAAGCCACTGCCAGGTTCCCAGAAAGTGGGAGAAAGGCTTAGCTGTATTTAACCCTTACAGTTCCCTGGAACCAGCCACACAACATCCTCTGGTGCTAAGGATGCACACAGCGCTGGTAATTCACATGTTCTTAATAACTGTTAAATGCTGTATTTCAGAATGCCACAGATGATGCAAGGACAGAGCATGGTAACAGTGCTATGAAACAGAAGAGTTTCATTTTCTGCAGTGCAATCAGGTGTTCAAATTCTCCTATAAAGACCTAACAGCAAGACTATAGATGTAATACTAACAACCATTTATTTCCTGTTTTTTTCCCTTCAACAAATAAATATATGCAACTTTTCAAATCTGTTCCCCAGGTTCTCTGTAAGAGGTGAGTCCAATAATGCAACAGACTGACAGGAAGGCAGCTGTGCCCAAAAATACACTTTCACCATTTCAATTATATGATTATTATTCACAATAAATACACACTGCTACATTCCTTGTGCTCAGAATGGGAAGTAAAGATAGCAGTATGTATGTTATGTTTATGGATGTCCCGTTTATCACAGCTGCAACTCAGTACTTATATTAAACAAAGAAAAAGCTGAGACAACGAAAAAAGTATCTCAAGTACTGATGAAAGTGATTAACAAATCTTATTAACCAAGAGGTTAGGCACAAAACTTGCAAGAAAAACACTGGTGACTTACACTGGGTCATCCAAATACACAACACAGGCAAAGAGTCCAGAGACACAAATGATATTAACACTAATCTAAAGTCAGTTACTCAATAAAGATACAGTCCAGACATGAGAATTTATCACAGTGGTATTTGTAGCCGAAGCATTAAGTCTGTCACCTTAGCTTCTATATGAAATTAAATAACTTCAGGAAAAGATGGTTTAATTTAACACAAATTAAATGGCTTTACAAACAGATATTCAACTCTTTCCTTGACTTCTACAGTTTAACACTAACTTGCATTTATTTACTTATTTTTAAGTATTGTCAATAAAGGTCACATCCTCTTTCCTTGAACCTCAATCTCTGTAGGAATGTACAGTAACAGCATCCTGACCTATCAGTCATTTAAAAGGCTGATCAGGCTGAGGCCTGGCATCGCTTTACACAATGTATTCAAGTACAATTACATATTAAACAATCTAAAATTACAATTAAAAAAAGACAGGCAAATAATCTCACATGTTTTCAGTAATTTTTCCAAAAGCCTACGAGCAGTGGGTAATCTGAAGATGCCTTTACTGTATCAGTGACTTCAACTCCTGAGTATCCCTATACCAGGGATGTGTGCTGCACATCACAGCATGTATCTGGAGCACACAGCTAGTTCCAGTATTACTCCAGGACAACACGTGTTTGTTCTAACACTGCTACAAAACAAACACACACACAAAAAAACCCATAAAACCCCCTAGAGATGAAGCACACATGATCAAACTTTAATGCCCCTACTTACCAATCTCTGCTTCCTCTTACTTAAAACACGTCAGGATTTAACTAAAATGAACAGCTTTTCTGTTACTACCTAAGTAAACCCAGATAAAAAAGTATTATAAAGATGAGTGACAGACAGTTGGATGATGACACACTTGACACACATCACATCTGCCGACACTTTTTTCCTCATTCATGCAGGTTTGGTTTTTTTATTCCCCCAGAAGAGTATAGTACTTATTAGTACAGCATTTCCTAATTCAACATGCAGGAAAAGTTGTTTAACTAGATTTTATAACATTTTGTTGTAAAATAAGAGTTAATTAATTTTAAACAAACTAAACCCCTGAGTTTCAGTATTTTTACTCATATGAATATGACCCTAAGCAAGCCTATAATCTGATGCAATAGATACTTCATATGGTTAGCACTTTTAAAGGTAATACAGATAAGAGCATTGTTCTGCTCATGAGGCAGAGGGAGTTAAATCATTAAATATTCAGTTTTAATTAAGATTACTGTATCAAAGGCAAGGCTTAATGCAGATCCGAAGCAAGGATCAAGGTTAATGCCTATTCTAAAGCAAATTTACATAAATTATGTTTCACTAGTGTACCATAACTCTTATTTAGTCAATTTATATCATGTGAGATCATAGAAATTACGTTTGGAAAATGTCTATTAAGTCATCTTCTCCCTCCAACACAGTATTCTTTCCTCCAATTTACTTCTGAAAGCTTTGTCCACTGTTATTTTTGATAGCTCAAGCAGTGGGGCATTCCACTAATACTTCAGGGCAGTCTATTACACACTTTAACATCTCCAACAGAAAGCAGGGTTTATGGCATTCAAAGCTAAGATGCCCTTCATCTTATTTCATTACTCCTACTTAGACCTCTTTGGACTTCTCTAAATGAATCCTTTCTTGGCACTTGAAAGTTATTAATACTTCCAGATATTTCCATCATCCCCTGGTAGGTATTTAGCCAAATTAGTGTAGGGATCATCTCTCTTTATCTGAACATCACCAAGCACACAGATAGCTATAAGTAATAATTACACGTGCTCATTTCCTTTAATCTTTCTTCACAGGTCATTCCCTTCCAGCCTTCAATTTTTGCCACTCTTCATGCCTACATCTCCTTTTAAGTGTTACTACTTTCCAGTTATTTTCCTTTCTTTGAACAGCTTTATTTCAGGTCATTTCCACTTATGCATGCTAGTTTGAATTTACCACTTTATCCTGACTGTTCACTGATGTATGCAGGCTCACATCTCTCCTATGTTCATGTCAAATAACCACAGAAAAAAATAAAATTACCTGCACTAGAGACTAGCATTTTAGCTTATTAAAAATATGATAACCATACATGCATAATAAATCCAAATGGTTTACATTTTTAATTTTTGTGTTTGGTTCCAGTTTTTCCAGATCTTGGGCACCGCCAACTTTGGGCAATCAGTTTGAAATATGTTTGGGTTTAGGAGTACAGATAATTTACCTTTCTCATTTATATTTGTCTTTTTTATTATCTGCATAAACACACTAACAAGAAAATTAAATCAAGACTACAAGCATTATTTTTGATCTCCTATTGTATTGATAACACCTATCACGTTTGATCTTCATGATCACTTCAACACAATGAGCTATCTCCAGTGTCTAAGCACAATATAAAACTAAAAAAAGCCTCACCTGAGCCAGATTGAGAAGGTTTTATTCTCACTGGATGGCAGTCTAGCTAACCAAAGTGAATTCCAGACACCAAAGTGCATTAAAATTGGAACTAGTTTTGGTACTAAGATACTGGTTTGAACAGGTGTTAATACAACCACAGAAGTGATAAAATGAGAATTCTTTGCACATGGGGAGATAATGCCATACTAACTCTGCACCTGTAACTCTTTGTTTCTCTCAGTCATTAAGAAGTGGTTTGGTTCTGGTCACAGACACAGGAAATGTGCTAAATTAAGTGGTCAAATAGCACTCCACAGTCTAGTCGCTTGCAACGCTCACCTCAAGGTAAGCGAGGTCTTACTGCTTTTTGCTTTGAGTAGGAGAGAAGGAAAATGCAGGCCAAGCATGTGTTGACTGGTAGATCAGCCTCCCATACAACAGCTCCAATCAGCCAGTCAGTCCCTGTGTTTTCTCAGTTAGTCATCCTTCCCCCTTCACTACGTCCCCTGGCAGCCTAGTGCAGTTTATGATACAGGTTGGTTACAGAATCAAAATGGCTGGAAAACACCTCTTAAGATCATCTAGTTCAACAATCAGCCCAATACCACCATGCTAAACCGTGTCATGAAGGGCCATGTCTACATGTTTTTTGAACACCTTCAGAGAATAATTCAAACAAAAAGCTTACCTATGTCAAAATCTCATTTGTAAAAGCTACGTACTGAGGGTAAAGTTAAATGGCAAGTCTCCATCACCACTAACAGGCAATCAGCTAAAGGAGAGATTTTTCAGTATATAATTAAAGAGTAATACAGAGATATTGTAGAATCACAGAATCATTTAGGTTGGAAAAGACCCTTAAGGTCATTGAATACAAGCCTCAAGCTAGCACTGCCAGGTTGTCCACCACTAAACCACTGCTCCTGCTATACCTGTTTGGTGAATCAGAACACATTACTTCAGTTTCCCAGCCTACTAGACTGACAGTCTAGCATCTTTCACAGGCACTAGAGTTACACAAATTATTAAAAAGCTTTCCTCTACACCATTAGTGTTATACATCCATTAGAGGCCACTCCAGGCTAGAAAATATCTGTCACAAAAAGTCTTCCTAGGCCATATGCTAGTAATAAATAAAAAAGGCTGGAAAAGATCATTTTGTAACAACAATCTTCAGTTTTCTTCTCATGTCTGTGTGGTAATCCCTTAAGTCAATCTGTTTACTTGCTGTATCAAATATTACAATTTTTATGTATACTGTTCCTCAGTTCATTTCTGACTTTCTCTTTCATTCTCTTTCATATTCTTGCTTAGGTATGCTCTTGTTCATTTTATATAGGTCACAGATGGTCTACAACATATCAAACACTCCTCAATTATTAAACGACATCAGCTTGGGTCTTCTTCTTCTCCTCTATCTATGCCTTTTAATAAATACTCCAGCTATCACCCTTCCTGTCTTTTTAAACTCAATACTAAGCAGTGTCTGAATTCAGAACCTTTCAGAAGACAGACGTTCCATCTGTAAATTCTGCTCCTCATACTGGAATGTTTTAAAATGTTCACAAAAGGATGATGAATTTCCCATACTTCATTTGTACTATGTTTCAAGAAACATTTATGGAAGGTGAGCAGGTAGGAGAAAAAAGCTACATATGTAAAAACATGCACACTAAAAGGTAATCTTTTGATGCTCTACATGAATTGTTATTAAGACCTAGTATCACATCACATTAGAAATGGCAATGTAGATAAATTTTTTATGTAATTGCAATTTTTAGTTTAATTGCAATGCAATGCAACTCCAGGCCTGCTCTTCCCAAGTATACAATGGCCAACTTCACCCACAGGAGTTATGGAACAAATGGGACAGTGTATATATCAATTATTTCCCCTGTCCTGGAAAGACATACATCCGTGAGAGTCCAAAGCAGGGACATGAAGATGATCAGAGGGCTGAAGCACCTCTCCTATGAGGAAAATGTGATAGAGTTTGGTTTGTTCAGCCTAGAGAAGAGAAGGATACGGGAGACCTTAGAGCAGCCTCCTAGTACTTAAAGGAAGCCTACAGGAAAGATGGGGAGAGCCTCTTTATCAGGCAGCAGAGAGAGAGAACGAGAGTGGGTTTAAGCTGAAAGAGAGGAGATTTAGATTAGATATTAGGAAGAATTGTTTTTACTGTGAGGGTGAGGCACTGGCACAGGTCGCCCAGAGAAGTCATGTCTGCCCCACTCCTGGCAGCCCCACTCCTGGCAGTGTTCAAGGTCAGGTTGAATGGGGCTTCAAGCAACCTGATCCAGTGGAAGGTGTCCCTGCCAAACCAAACCATTCTATGATTCTAAAACTTCTGATAAGCAAGAATGGTTTTAGGTGCTCATGCCTACATCAGGGTGCATGGGATCGTGTTCTCCACATTCCAGTTTCTCTCCATTAACTATAAAAGCACACTCATTGACTAGTTCAGATGCACTTTTACTGTGCAGATGCTTAAATATAAATACAAACAATCTCATTCAAAACAATAACGTGATTTCTTCTGTCTGCCTTTCTTCACCTCATGTAAGAAATGAAATCATAAGGTAGTAAGGACAGAGGCCTTGTGCAGCACCTAATGCACCTTCAGATACACAGCACCATCTTCAATCTTTAAAATAATAATAAAAATCATTATAATCATCAACTGCAAGGCATACCCACCTGCTGATTAGTCAAATAACAGGGATTTTTTTTTCCAAAACCGTATTTTTCTGAATCAAGCTTTTCCAAGTCTGAGTGATGGTTGATTTTCTTCTTATTCCATCACTCTTCATATTTTAAAGAGGCAATATTTTCAGTATTTATTAACATAAACTTCTCAGAAGTAAGATGTCATACTACTCCCTCCAAATATTTTCCTGTTTTCAAACAGGAATAGATGGAGAAGAGAGATTATTTCAATTCTTAACTATTCCTCATCTATCAAGAGGCATTTTCATCAACAAACTTCATAATTTGAAAGAGAGGATTTTAAAATAAGTGTAATGCAGCTTTATTCCAAAATATCGTGGCAAGCCTTACTGTAGCCTATTCCCTATCAAATGAACATGGAAAGCAGCATAGGGTTTCAGAGGAGGGAAGAGGGATGTCAAGTAGATAAGTCAACAGCTAGAACTTACTGCAGCTGGCAGGGCAGAAACAGTACAAGTATTCGCTGCAGTGATCCAACACACTCCTTAATGTACCATTTTGCCACCCTGTGCTCTGACACTGCACATGTACACATGTGGCCTCAGGTTTTCCAACTAAGTAAAAACAGGAAGGTGTCCCTCATTAGATATCATGCTACGAATTTATTTCACATTTAACACAGTAAAATCATCTGCATTGAAGTGACAGTGAAGTCTTAGCGCTTAAACAGAATTCCATCTATATAGGGAGGCATAAAAGCATATTAGGCAGAGAGAGACAGACAGGGACGACATCAGAAGTAGTCCAAGGAGATTATCAGTAAAAAGAACAAACTCATAGCCAACTCTTCCACCAGTGATTCTGAACCATATTTCATGGTTATTGAAGTTGCAATTATATTCATTACCGTATGTGCAGGGAAGTAAAAGACATATTTAGTAAAGTGAAAGCTTATAAAATTAAGATCTTGACAGGAAATCTGCATTATTACAGCTGAAGTAAACACCAAGGATCAAGTAAGGTTATTTAGACTAAAAGACAATGGCAGCAAAACATAAAGCAGGTGAAACTGGTGTTGAGTAGTCTTAAACCTGCATTTAGACATTAGTTCTAGCCACTGGGGAAGTGAAGAAACAGGGAAAATCAATATAACTATTTGACCACAAGGCCTAGTTCTAGTTTTGAAATTGCATTTCACTGAACCAGGTTCTATACCAATGCCCAATAAAGAGATGATTAATTCCCCCAAAGTGGTCGGGATCCAAATTGCCAGAGAAACCAGCCATGTTATTCTTAAAAGAGACAGATAAAATTTATTAGGAGTGTTTATGATGTCACCTGAGGGCTGAACAGGTTATTTCTAGTTTTAACTCTTCCTCATCATATCACCTTAGATCAAGAGATTTGCAAGCAAATTAATGTTCTAACTCACTTATATAAATAGCTGGTTATTCTGGAACAGATTAGGTGCATACACTAAATGGTTAAAGAAAAGGGATTAAAAACCTTAGCATATGCAAGCTGGTTTTAGATATATATGTTATGATGAGAGCTTGTGCATACTTGCTTAAATTAATCTTTGCTGCCTTAACAGATAAACCAGATGTACTATTATGTTCTTTGTTCTTCCCTAAAGAGGAGATGAGCCGATTATTTATCTCCAAACAATAGGAGTTCATGTACCACAGTGAATAATTTTTTTTTTTTAATCTTGGAGGAAATCACTAACAAGCTTCAGCTGCAACTGCTTGATGTAAACAAAGTGTGAATTTGTTCCTAGAGCATTAAACAATGTTCCTTCCACTAAGTACATGAAACCAATTTCTAAATAAGTATCTAAAGAAAGAGAAGGAAAGGACGGAGTTTGGAAGGAGTGAAACTGTGTTTCGTCTTTCATGTATTCATATTTACTTCTTTTATACACTAACACATTTTCACTGATAAGTTAAAATTTGAAGCTTCAAATGCTGTTTACAAATAACACACCAAGAGAACAGAAGTTAAAGAAATTGTTGGTCGATGCAGCACATTCTCTTTGTCATACAGCATGCAATCTAAGACATGTGAAGGGCACAGAGCTATGTTTAACATTAAGTTCACAGGGCCACCCGACTTGTTCAAGAAAGGTAGTAACAGATTCAGAGAGCACACTAAACTCTTTATCGTTACTGTAGCAAACTTGCATACCTACCTCAAAATAACATATTTTATTTGATTATATTTGAAAAGTAAAAATTCACTGTAAATCAATTTTAGAAAGCCTTAAAGTATAGCTACTTAGTGGTTTATATGATTCTGCAAATTCTTAGGGAGATGCTACTGAAATAAAAACCCTAAGGTTAAACAGCAACAAAGTTTTTAAATGAGTCAATTTTTTAGCTAAAAGACAGAATGGATTTAAGAATTCCTTTTGTCTTCCTGATAAACTCATTCTCATGAGTCTTTGCTCCTTCTCTCTCAATAACCCTTTCCTTGTCGTAAACAAAACTTGTCCCATAAAACCACTTTTCAATAAGTCACAACAGCTAAGTACCAAGCTGGATACTATTACCGGAAGCTCTTCACGGAAATAAGATAAGTTTCCTACTTTAAATTACTGAAAAGAAAGAATTAAAAAAGAATAGAATAGAATTTGATTAAGAAAGCCTCCCAAGAGATTTTAAACCGGTATTTACAGTATACTCCTCAAAATGTAAACAAGATCAAATGAGGTCAAACAACATAACGCAGCTCAAACTTCATTAGTTTTTCTAAAAGTTTTTTCTGTATCAACTGAAACTAGAAAGAATCAGACATGCTAGTTTCTTCATAATTTTAATTAGAAAGTACTGCTTGAACTAAGAATGCTTTTCATAGCCACGCTAAGACATAAAAAATAGTTATTTGGTTAAAGGTAAGTAATGTTTTCTCCTTTCCCTTTGTGTAACAGCAGGCTCTCTCAAGCTGCCATAGTCAGTGTTAAAGTGCTAACCTAAGTCACCATGCTGTGCCTCACATTAAGTTCCCATTTCAGCTCATGAATTTCTGCAAGATTAGTCCTGCAACCAATAATAGAAAATGAGAAAATAAGTTATTTATTACCTTTTATCATCATCTTCCCACATCTACTGAAAATCAAGAGTACTGCTCAATAGACTGCTGTTCTTTCTAATCAATAGACAGATCTAACAAAATAAAGCATGTCTAATGCATAATATGCTTATAAAAGAATACAGGTATTACGATCAAATACAATAGCAATAATATAAACTTTTTAAAAATTGCAGCTATAATTTTTCCAATCACTAAGAAAGCTGGTCTAACGATTAAGAAAATCTTTTAGGTATGGGCAATCATGGAGTCATGGGATCAAAAGGCTGCATTGCAAACTCATGTGGACAAGAAAAGCAAAGGGTATACAAAAATTCTATAGTGTCACATACAATATTCCTATGTAAGACTAAATATCCTGCGCTGTAAGAGGTGTCCATGTATCTTCACTTGCATTGAAAAAGGTGAGGTAACCCCAGAATCTATGGTTTATATTCAATAATTCCTGTTATTGGGAGGCTGCAAAGCAAAGGTCTTCTGATGGACTAGAGATGTATACCATAAATCTTAATAGTTCTCATGAAGAAAAAAATGTTTTAAGCTGTTTTTTTAAAAGTAAATGCTGCCCCCCAAAAGAAATCAGAGCAGGGCCATTCTCGGAATGACAAGTCTTGCAGCCAAACCAGATTAAACTGTGTAATTTTATGTATTTTCCTCTGAAGCAAGAGGACAGTGAAATGAAAATAGTAACTTGCAGATTAAATCAATATGGAAGAGGTTGATGACATTCGTTCTTGTAATTTAAGTCCTGAACTTAAGAAGTTATAGAAATAATATTAACTTTTCCAATCATCGCACTTCTGGATGTTTACTACTTAATAATTCAATATTTTAACAACATATAAAATAATTACTCAAATACATCAACATTTTTGTATACAACTATTCCAAATTCCACCTAATTTGAGGTACTGCTGCTGAGTACTGCCCAATGGGTGTATAAAATTAAGTAAGACACTCTCCAAATGCAGATGCACGATATACTGTAATTATGTCTTGAATCACTTTCCAATATAAACTGTGAGATTAAAAATCCTTTTTTTTTCTTAAAACATTTAACAAGAAATCTCACCATATAAACGTCAATCATCAAGTTCTGAATGCTAAGCTCATCTGAGAGCAGAACAGAAATATATTCTACCTAGAAGCCACCCCACACACTTACATAGCTACTGTTTGCTATAAACATCACAATTATTTCAGGTAAAAGTTTAGTGGTAGTGGTAATATCATCTTTAACCTGTTAAATTATTATTAAAAATTATAGCTGAAAAAAAACTTTTTAAAGACTTTGTCCTCTGAAATGGCTGCAGAAATCAGTTATGCTTTTACCTCCATTATCTCTTGATTTAAAAACTAAGTAAATAAATCCAAACAAATTCACTGCCATGTTGCAGTTACATAAAATGTGTTAAAGAATTCTATTGTGACAAATCAGAACTACTAAGAAAAACAGAGAATGTTATGGAGGAAAACTTCTTCAGTGAATGTATATCTACAGTCATTGATGTACTGACATCAATAGTCTAAAATAAAATAAAAAAATCCCCTTTAACCTCCTCTTAAACAAGCCTCACTAGATGTATGAAAACGTCACTTTAAAACAGCACAGTAAGAAGGTAAATTTCAACTTTTAAGAAGGCAACTGGAACAATTTTCATTTGCGGAAGTGGAAATTTGCATGTTTCAGGGTTTATTTTCCCTCCCAGTGTCACTCCCTTGTGCCAGTTGATAAGGAAAACAAAATGAATGAACCCAATTCTTTCACATCAAACCTCACTACAGCAAAAAGCTACAACAAGAAAAATGCAGTCTCGCATCTTTGCAAAGATTCTGCTTCTGAAAGGAATGCATTAATACGTTAAGTATGAGACCGTTTTAAAAACTAATTAACATTAAAAGGCAAAAGTTAGAATAAGATTTAAAATTTAAGTTGAAGTTCCATTTAGTAAAAATGCAACATCTTCAATAAACCATAGCATTAAACAGAAAAAAGAAAATTTGCTGCTTATTAGCATAGAAGTTGCATTTTTGAAAAGCTAATAACCAGAATTTTCATGTGAATAGAAATTATGCACAGAAACAAGATGTAATAAGAAATACCACAAAATCAGCAACATGACAGATCTTAAAGCAGCTGCTAGTCCTTTCTGACTCTTGACTGAGACTGTTGATCAACTTTAAAGCCAAAGCACGTTATTTTCTGATGGTACATTGGGAGAATTATGAAGTATTTGGTTCCTGTATAGCCGTTTAGTTTACAAATGAAAAAGCACACAAAATTAATATTGAGTCAGTTAAGAAGCCAAATATTTGACTTAAAACATTTTAAACCTCTGCACAATTCAAGGATTTCCATGCAGTACGCATAAACAAGAAAATCAAAGCTTGTGGTATCTAACAGAAAAATGTATCGATACTGCTAAACATAATCTAGTTCCTAGATATTTACTTTATTTGAAAAAATTATTTACAGAATAACTAATGGCAAAAATCAGTGGAATATAAATTACTTTAACTACTCAAGAAAATTAAATTTTGTTGTATTTTATGTTACTTTACATTAGACATTCAAGGATTTTTAATTAAAATTTAATGTATTTTTTTTTCTCAATTAAAAACATTTAAGAACTATTTCTAAAATTTTATTTCTATATAAATATTTAATTTACACTTCTTTGCCCTAACCTATTTAAGGCTTAATGCAGTATTTTTACTATCTTTATAGCTTAATCTGCATAGACACGAAAAAAAAAACCCAAATTGCTATTCTTTGGTGACACTGCCATCTAGTGTACACTCCAAATTAGGATGAAGCATCACTTGAATTAGAATCATAGAATCATAGTATCACCAGGTTGGAAGAGACCCACCGGATCATTGAGTCCAACCATTCCTATCAAAAATTTTTTTTTGTTACATTCTTCAGCTTATTCTAAAGGGGAATCAACTTCATGTACATACTACACCTTCAGTACTACTTAACTACGTATTCAAATAATGACATCTGTTCTTCCACATGGAATGCAGAAATATTAGTTATAAAAATAGACTGTAAAACTCTTATGTAATACATTCACGTCTCAAGAGTACTAAGGCAATTTTGATAGCCAAAATAAGAGAATAAGAATATACAGCTAACATCCTATACAAGTTTTACTACATAGTGCTCCCAGTTTTGTCATCATCATTTCCTTTCACTTTACTTAAATAAATTAAACTGGAATTTGATCATTAGTACTAGCAAAGTTCAGGCAAAGATTGAAATCTGACAGTTACAGTTGGACTGTATTTTGCTTCTTGCCTGTTCTTTCACCTTTCACCTTAAAAGGTTGCACTCCTTCCATCTTACAAATTAAATTTTGTTGAAAGATTACAGTAACAATGTCTTCAAATGCTTGAAGAAAAGAAGGCAAAGTGGAAGAAAGAAGGAAAGTCTTAACACGAGAAGTACCTACGTGATGGATCATCAGTAGATTTAGAGCACCAGTGAAAACAATCTTAATCATTTATCTAATTAAAAAAAAGTAAATACTTGCATTCGCAGAGTGAGGTTGTTGTCTCACGCCTCAGGTCAGATAATAACTTTTAATTAATGGAGCTTGAGAGAAAACATATGTAAAGTATGTGTGTCCCCCACACTATTAAAGATATTAACATACCTTTGATTAAATGAAGTATTATTTTCTAGCTCCTCAACTGCCTGACTGTACAGCACATATTTACGGTTGGTTATTCTAGAAATTTGGGAGATTAATTTTGTCAAATATCTGTGTGAACACTGAATAGTGATGATTACAGCAGTAGCAAAATTGTTCAGGTGTCTTGAGCATGTTTCCTAGAACTTTACATGAACACAGACATAGATTTAAGTAATCCTTGGTTACATTTGAGACCTAACAAGGAAAGGTAGAAAATATTTCTGTAATAGTTAAGCACAACTGGAAAGCAGAAAAGAAATTAAGATCTCTAAGTTGGACATGAAAGATCTAAGAATGAAATTGACAATATAAAACTATCTTTACTTATACAGACTGGATATTTACACTTGACAAACCCAGAGCTCTAGAGAAATTTATATTTACTCAGTTCCACTCAGCTCTACAATTTATGCTGCCACCTAGTGAAACAGTATACTGACTCCCCTCTGCAAGAATGTTAAAGTTGGTCCAAATGAAAAATGTTATCCCTAAGACGTACGTACCACAGGAAACACCTTTCACCTGCAAATACCTTATTCCATCCTCTGCTCCTTCTTCACCACTACATTTTGTAACATGTGTTAGAAGTCAACTAACTTTGGTTGTAAGACAGTGAATATTTATACACTTAAACTCAAAAGTAAACAGGCTAAAAGACTTAACTGAGAAGCCAAGTAACTAATCAACACAGATCACAGTCTGGAGTCAGGAAAAATGTCAGCTGTTAGTTCAGATCATTACACAGATAAAATCTTGAATTCACACTGATTAATAAAGATAAATACTACTCTTAGCCTTCAACTTCTTGAATCGTTGTGGTTGTTTTCTCATTACATTTTGTTAGCATGATGACTTACAAAAAAAAAAAACCCAATCTAAAACCCTTTCAAGAATTCCAGATGGTAAAAAGGAAACAAAGTACACACTCACCTGGGAAAATATATTTGCAGTTGGAGCAACTCTGTTGTCCACAATGCTGTATAATATTGCTAACAATCTGTCCAGGGGAAATGGTTTTGGCCCAATGAGATGACTACTGGTCTGCAACAGAAACAAGACTTTTCAACCCAATGGTTTCTTTTTTTTGGAGTACCACAAGATATTACTCTCACTCTCTGGGCATGCACTATAATTCACAATAGACTTCATACAGCCTACTTAGATATTATGGATAACACTGAATATATGTTTATTGATCAAGATGAAGATCTAGGCCTAGAGCTCTATTAAATATGGCAAGAGTTCAAATGGCACAACAAATAAGAATAATTTTTAGCTACAACAGAGAATCTGATGCCAAATTTCCTGTCAAGTAAATCTATAAATCCAGTGACCTAGTAAAATGCCTTGCCCAGACTAAGGATTAAAGAGGAAAGACTTTGTTTTATGGCATTCTCAAGGTGCAAACAGTTTTCTTTACAGTTTATCAACAGTAGGGCATGTTAAGCTTCTTAAAGCACACCAAATTTCTAGCTAGTGGAAAAAAAACTTAAAGGTTTAGATTTATTCCATTGTCTACAGTTAGTTTATAATCCACAATCACTTACAAAGAACCGCACGTAACAGGACAACATTTTTTACAAATCTATAAAAGCATTAAATGACTTTATACTTGTGTGTTTGCTTACTGAAGACAAATACTTTACTAGCATTTACATTTTGAAAAATTGTAAGAGGAGGAAATTCTGCTCAAGTATCAATTTATCCACTTCCTTTGAATCACTTTAGCCAAAGCCCCATGTGAGAGGTGCAAATCCACAACAAGAGTTCCTCACTAAACTAAATCAATGAATTAACAAATCAATTGTACTGACAATAATTCGTTCCTATTGCACTTTACAGAGATCCAGCCAAGGGAGCCAGAAATGTTCTGTGGTAGATGCCAAGGGGCCAGTAAGCAAATCACTCTCTAGGTAGCTTGAGAAGGTCTCCTCTAAATAGTGCAGGAGCTTTGCTGGCTGCTATACCCATAGACACCTACATTTGCTTGCCTTAACCTGCAAACTGAACAGGGCCATGAAAATGATGGAGGGATTGGAGTGTCTGTCAGACAAGGCGAGGCTGAGAGCACTGGGGTTGTTTAACCATGAGAAAAAATGGTTCAGGGGGAATTCATCAAAATACCTGATAAGTAATGTAAAGATGATTTGAGACAGACTCTTCTGAGTAGTGCCCAGTGGCAATGAGGACAAATAGGAATTCAGGAAACAATATTCAAACATAAAAAAAACATTTTTTCCCCCCTTAAGGGCAATTAACCCCTGCAACTTAATGTCACAGAATCACAGAATCACCGGGTTGGAAGAGACCCACTGGATCATCGAGTCCAACCACTCTCACAAAACACTAAACCATGTCNCTAGGTAGGCTGTGCAGTCTCCAAGCTTGCAGATACTAAAAACTCGACCGGGCATAGTCCTGAGCAACCTCCTCTAGGTGACCCTGCTTGAGCAGGTGTGTTGGTCTAAAGCAGAGATCCTATTCCACCTTGGCTTTTCTGTGAACTTCACTTTCTAAAATCTACATTTAAAAAAAAAATCAATTAGCCATCTCTCAAAGAATAAAATGTATTAACTGCTCATTCTTTTCCAAAAAACCCTGGGGTTTTATATTTTGGCTGATTTTACCATTGTAGTTTTCATCTTCTCTTCTGCTTTCTTTATACAAAAATGAAATGTGAATCTATTGCTTTTAAATACCTAAAGGGCCACTGTCAAGAGGATGGGGCCAGACTCTTTCAATGGTGCCCTAGAACAGGAAAAGGGCAACGGGCACAAAATGGAGCACAGGAAGTTCCACTTCAACATGAGGAAAAACTTCTTTACTGTGAGGGTGACAGAGCAGTGGGACAGGCAGAGAGGCTGTGGAGTCTCCTTCTCTAGAAATATTAAAAAACTGCCTGGATGCATTCCTGTGCAACCTGCTGCAGGTGAACCTGCTTTAGCAGTGGGGTTGTACTCAATGACTTCCAGAGGTCCCTCCCAATGCCAATCATTCTGTGATTCTGTGAAAATGTTACTATTTTGATACAAAACCCAAAGAAAACATTTTTTTATCAAGAAATTTAAAATGAGAACATTTCAACTTATTGTTTTACATTGGAAATGTCTTTGTTTCTACATTTCTACTTTCTTAGAATCCACTCAATCATAAGACAATTCTGGCTGGAAGGGATCTCAGGAGGTCTCTAGTCAAAAACCTTCCTGCTTAGAGCCAGGTCAACTAGGAGGTCAGGCCAGGTTGCTCAAGACTTTATCAGTTCAGTCTCAGAAACCTCCAAGGACAAAGCTTCCGTCACCTCTCTGGGAAACCACTGTCACTCTTTGAAACATCCCATCCTTATATGCACTATAAACACCAACTTGTACTCACTGTTTCTCACCCTCTCACCATCCACTTCTGTATTGCATACTCTTGATGAACTCTATGCAGGTAAAGAACAGGCTGCTTTTAGTCCTCCTTTCTACAGCCTGAACAACTGCAGTTCCCTCAGGCTCTCCTTGCAAGACAAGCACTCCAGCCCCTGACCATTTTGATGTTTCTCTGATGAACCTGCTCTGGTTTATTGATAGATACATCTCTTCTACTGAAGGGAGGCAAGACTGGACAGAGTACTCAAGGTGCTGCCCAAAGTGTGCCAAGCGTGAGGGTCCAGAGCAATTTGCCATCAGAATTAGGCTGGTTAAAATAAAGACTTCAGTGGGCTGAGCCTAAGGTTGGCTCCTTCACTCGTAAGAGCTGCTGTTTGAAGAGCTACCCATCAGCTACAAACTATTACCAGGACACATCACATTTACTTGACTTTACATTTACAGAGATATCCCATCTGTTATTCTTCTTTTGAACCTGATACATCATCTTCACATCTCAGCTGACAATGATGGACATCTTAGGCATTACAGGTTATTGTTATGTAGTAACACTGAATACAATGGGAAACAAAAATATGAGTTCCTGATTTTTCAACGTGAGATATTTTTCAAATAACTAATTCTATAAAAAGGAGAACCAAGGTTCACAGGGCAGAACTGGGCAGCATTGTTAGGACTACAGAGATTTATTTGATGACGCTGGATTGTCAAAAGTTCTGACAAAGGAAAGACTTGTTTCCTTTTAAGTTTGTATTTCATTTTCTACTTTGACATCCAGTTTCCTTTTTTTTTTTTTTTGTAGTGTACATTGATTTATCTTACCAGCAGAGCAGTCAAGATAAAAGAGGAATTTCAAAAGAAAATTTGTTTCAGAATGCTTCTGGGAAAGGACACTTCTCAAATACACCACCAGCACCCCTGTGGTGTCAGTAATCAGTAAAAACATGCTCATTTCTCCAGCAAAACAAAAAGGTATTTTCAATAGACGGTTTAGCTTTTCACATCCAGGAGGTGTCCCCAAAGCTACCTCTTTGCTAACAAAGCAAGGAATGTGAAAAAAGTCTTTGAAACACATAGTCAAAACTTGAGCACAATACCCTCAGTTAGAATGCAGCTGCTGGGTAAGTTATGAACTGTACAATCTCCTACCCTTCTGCTTCTAGACACGCCAGTTCTGTGAGGCATATTCTCTATTATCAACAGAAAAAAGTCAATAAACATGCAGTAATTAAAATGTGTACGCTAGAAGCAGCTAGTAAGCACAATTAGCATATAGTAATCCCTAAAGTCATTGTTAGTATACAGTTTCTTCACGTTTCCTGTTCTTAATATTACCAGCTCTCTGCGTAGACCGAACACTGTTTTCAACTTTTAGCTTATTTAAGAGAAGTGCTTCCTTCTGGAAAAGCCAAAAGAGTTAATGCTAATAGAGTGCAACTTCTAGAAGAAGCAGAAATAAATTCCTCGAAGAGGAATGGCTTAGAAACTCCTCCAAACAGAACACAGTAAAGAAGAGGATTTGTAAAAATCTTCTACAAGGAACTAATGCAAAATACCACACAAAAGAGTACTTAAATCCAAGCGACTTCTCATCTCCCTTCAAAATGAACAAAGATACCGTCTACCTTCAGAAAATCTTTTAATAAGTTTTGTAACTATCAAATTAACTCTGTGCATCCTCTATCTTCTCTCTACCTTTGGCAACAGAATCACTAAATAGTTCAAGATTTTCCCGTTGACACTGTCTGTGCTCATGCATTTCATCTACTCTCTCAGGTTATCACATCCTCACTGTTTAACAGGCCTAAGTCTTTCACTGTCCCACAAGTGCAAACAACATATTCGCAATCCAAAATTTCATGAACAATAATGTAAGAATCAAGTGTTCCTTAAAGAGTAAAACCATAACCCAAAATAAACTCTGCATGAAAGGGAGAAAGTTCTTATCTTCACTTGGCTGAACTTTCAACCCTTTTAGAATATACTGAAAGACAGAACTATGCTTCCCACTTTTTTTTAGCAGAAAGCATTTCAAAACTTCCCTAGTTGCTACAAAAATGAAGCATCTTCAGCTGTAAACTAAAAATTCTGATACAAACCAAATCCTAGACTGAAGCTGAACCACATATATTAGACAAACTCTTCTCTAATAAAAAACACACCAACACATCTGAGATTCAGATGGACTGACAACTGAAAAAACCCAAAGTAGCTTCACCAGGAAGATCTCCCACTTGTCACTAAACTGGAAAAAAACATCATTCCAGAGCAACCATGTGAAGAAACCCAACAAAATCTGTTTTCAGCAACAAAGCAATTAATGAAATGGTAATTTTTTTCTCCCTTAATCAAAAGATTTACTTTCTCTAATAAAAAACATGGCCTCTGGACTGAACAGAGTTAAGAAACAGATTTTTTTAGTTTGGCTGTACCCAAACTTTTAAGGTAGGATTTATTTCATCTAATCTTAGCTTCCTGCCAAATAAGTATGCACAGGCAAACTAGGTTCCTAAGTTCCTGTTATAGCCAGTAGAAATCTAACCAATACAGTTTATGGTGCAATTCATCTGACTGAATGTACAACTACTTTAGTATGAGACAAATCACACCCTACACTCCAGTGACTGCATCAACTAGCTCTGCATTGTCTATAAAAAGACACTAGCTTAGATGCAGGCACCCGTTTGGAACTGGGTGACTCTGATCTGTAAATCAGTCTTTAGACAAGCTCCCTTGAGCTTACATAAGACATCACAACAACTGAAGTAAATGACTCTTTACTTATAACACTGCATATATAATACTTTATCCCTATACTTCAGTTCACCTCACTATAAAATCATGGTACCAAAGTATGCAAGTTTACATGTGATGATTGTATTTCTGTGTAAATATCTATAACCTTTACAGTACAGTAAAAGGAACACAGGCCTGGAAGATCCCCTTAGGACCTGCAGTCCTGTTCCACACTATCACAGCTAACATATCTCAGAAACTTTGAAAACCAGCCTGTGCTCTGACCTACAAGCAGTTTCAGTTTCTGGCACCAATACTTACAGTGAAATGGTCCTTATCTGTAAACTATAAAGCAATGTATAAGCAGAGAACCAGTGCTCCTTAACTAGAACCAAAGGTACTCTCAAAACTCCATGAAGTTCCTATTCTATTCATTAACCCCTAAGACAAACTCCTGTTTCTTGCATGCAATCAGACTTCCATGTAACACAGTCAATAGATATTTTCTGTGAACTAAATTTGATTTATTATGATTACAGAGTTCTAATTCTCCTCAGACTAACACTAATTTTTAATACAACAAAGAGGTGCAAGAATTAGATCTTTCACAGTCTAAGGATGCCTTCCTAACTCTGCAACGTATTTGTTACAGACAGGCAACAAACCAAGCTTCTTTAACTGCACACATGTATAATCAGGCTTTCAGGATATCCGTTCAATGCTTAGGTTGCAGGGTAAATGTAAAATCTACAAAATTAGAATTAATCTAATAGAAGTAAAAAAACCCCTGAAATCTTGCTCTTTGATAGTTAATTTTGTTTACATTTACTTTGTTTACAATTGTTTGAGTTACCTGTAGTTCTTCCCTTAGCACCTCCTTCTGTTCTGTGTTTCTACCTACTCACCAGCATTTAGTTGGTTCCAGAAACAATAAAATGAAAAACAATTTATCACTAAAGCAGGCACTTCTGAACGCTAGGCAGTGAACGCAGATACAAGTGCATTTAATATAAACACTGATTCAAGAGAACAAGCCCTATGGTACAGATAAGGCAATCACAACCTTGGTATTTCTTCATCTGATCTGTTTTCCCCTTTCCCTTATGTTCCTAGCTGTTCACATCTCCCTAGTTGTTCTCATCTCACCATCCAAGTCAGAAATCTATTGCCCAAAGCAAATAAAATGAAAAACCCTTCCTGCAGAGGATGCAAGGAAAGAACATTTTGATCCAAGATAAAATATTTATTCCTTCTCCCAAAACTTATTTATTGACTAACTAAGCTATGGAGGTATTTCAAGATTAGTCTCTAGAGTTCACATGCCAGGGACAAAACTCACAAGGTCTACGTGTACAGGACACACGTGCTTCAGGATTCTTAATTTTACATAAATACCTACCTAGCACCGTAACACACTGCACTGCTGAAGTAAAACTAAGAACACTTAATATTTTCACATATAAGAATGGCTTCTATAGAAACAGGAGAACTTGGAAAAAAAGCCTTTGGATAGCCAAGGACTCTGTCCTCCTGCAGGGGCAGGTGAAAAATTAGAGGAAAAGCTATAGGTAAGATCAGAAGCAAAGGATTATTGGGCTAAGTATCACACTAAAATTTTTCTCTTATTATTTATACTGCCTGTAACACAGAGAAGAAAAGAATGTAATGACTGTTTATCCAAGGATTTAGTGCTGTTTGCACTGCTCTTGATTTAGGAATTTGTTTAAAAATAAGTCAAGAAGTTATAACTGTTAAAATTTATTCCTTTTTTTACATTACAGTCCTAAATAAACATACAGGTATTTGATTTTCCTAGCATATCAAGCTACTGTCTGTAAAAAGTGGTATAGCTCCACTGAAATAAATGATATTTAGCTATTTAAAATGAATCCTAAACAACAGACAACAGTGCAAAGTTCCAAAGTCTCAACATACAAACTTCAGCTCTTATACCACACTGGGAAGTAGAGAGACCTGACTTTCTAAACTACAAATCACCTATTACTGTAAGATCTTCGAGAAAGTTCTGATATTTGGCTCTTCCATGTACTATGTCCTTTAACAAGCTTCATTAAGCACATTTTGTTATATGTAAAAATATCACTTTAGGATGCAAATTTATGCTATACTTAAATTTTAATGGAATAAAAATATGTATCATATAGTAATTTACAGCACACAAAACAAATGCACTGTTATTTACGTAATTCTGTTCTTTCTATAGTGCAAAAGGAGGCAAAAAAACCCCAAAAGCAGCAGTACAGCAGAAAGAAAATATTTGTTGACAATATTTGTTGATCATCAGAGGGCTAGGGCACCTCCTGTACAGGCTAAGAGAGTAAGGGCTGTTCAGTCTGGAGAAGAGAAGGCTCCAAGAAGACCTTATAACAGCCTTCCAGTACCTAAAGGTACAAAAAGCTGGGAAATTACTTTTAACAAGGGCATGTAGTGATACGATATGGGGGAATGGCTTTAAATTGGAAGGGGGAAGATTTAGATTAGACATTATGAAGAAATTCTTCACAATGAGGGTAGTGAGGCACAGGCACAGGTTGCCCAAGGAAGCTGTGGCTGTCCCATCCCTGGAAGCATTCAAGGCCAGGCTGGATGGGGCCTTGGGCAGCCTGGTGTTGTGGGAGGTGTCCCTGTGCATGGCAGAAGGGTTGGAACTGGATGGGTTGTAAGGTCCCTTCCAACCTAAACCATTCTATGATCCTATGAAGCTCCACTTAGAAAGATAAAACATATACCTTTTCGTGTTTCTTTATAGAGTTGGTCTTTCTTATCTTCCCATGATGCTGTAAATGGAGAAAAGCAAATATTATATGAAAATTATTTTATGCTCCTTCTACAGTGAAGACAGAATTGAAACAGGTAAATAATTGTGCACTATATATGACAGTACATTAGTCTAGGTCTTCTTCTTTACTGCATCTCCAGTATTGGCCTGTGATGCTACTAGCAATTCTTCCTACTAGAAGGCCTAAAATCACATTTGCCTTACTTTCTTTCTCCATTGTGTCCCAAGTGGTGCAAAACCAAAAACCAACACACTGGGTTTTTTGGTGACATGCATAATTATTTTTCTGATCTAATCAAGGACTGATGAGAAGAGGCAGTAAAAATTGAGTTTTATTATGGCTTCATGCCGCCATCTTCCTCTTGCTCTCAGTCATCTAAAGAAAAAGACAGATGTTTCATTCCTTTGTCTTTCCAGAGAAGTTTAAGTCATGGCCACTTCATTTTAAAATGTATCTATGAATAAAATCCATCTGAATTTTCATCTTTTATCTGCTCCATCTTAGAACTCTAATGGTATGCCAGTTGGCAGAATGACAACCAGGAAGTAAATCAATACATTACAAAGACAGTTCAAGGTGCTAAAGGACAAAACAGAAAGAGAAGGGGGGACACAAACGTAATTTAAAAAGGCATAGCTTTAAAGTAGCCTTTAGAAACATATGACTATCCAAAGAAAACATCAAATGTCCTTAGATCTCAGCTGAAAATGTGAGGGCAAGAGGAGGAAATAAATATAGAAAACAAGATGTTACAAATGGATGAGTGAAAAAAAAAAAAAAAGACAAAGAAAGACATTGAAGGAAGATATGTAAATGATGTAAAATTTTTGAGACGGTACAAGCATATTATTCCTTAAACACAGTTAAGTGGTGTTTCTCAAAGTATCACCTGGCTAATTTTTCCACAACCTTAAGAGATCTATTTTATTAATAAGTACACCTTATAACCATGCTCAATGAATCAGGGAAAAATATCTCCAATGAAAGAATTCTTTTTTTTAATTTTAATGTTTAAAACTTTGTACTTAGTATTTGTGGAACTCAATACTCAGCCGTGTCAAAATAATCTTCACAAATGTGCCTTTTCTTGAATGACTTCTGAAGAGCTTAATATCAGCCAGGCCTTTAAGTTCTTTTAAATAATTTGCCAGACTAAAACAAGCTAGTTCATTCTATTAATATATATCACATGCTTAGAGACAACAAAGTAATCTTTTTATCATGCCTCTAAAAGGAATGCTGCTGTGATAACAGAGACCTGTTGGAGGGGGAACTGATCAAGCCAGTGGTTACATGGCCATGCTAGCGACAGATCTCAACAACATTCATGCATTTTAAAGGTTATGCTGTGATCTCCACACACTGTATTTAAGTTATACCAAAACTATTTCAAACAAGTGAGCAGGTGCACTATTTCTGTGCAAGTACAAAGAACCATTAATTTCAGAGCTAACTTTCAGCTAGTTTTTAATCCTGTTTTCTATTAAAATGAAGATTTCATAGATTGCTCTTCTTCATTTTTAAGATAATTTTTCAAAACCAACTTCTTATTTTTCACTTAATTTATCACAAAGCTCTTGAATTTTCACAGAACTACCAGCTCTGCTAGTTATTACTTTGTGGCTTTCTCAGGCTGTTAGCATTCCAGGCTGCCACAAACTGACTTTGTCTTTAGCTGTAGTAAAGGCAAGCACCTATACCAGTGGTGCAGGTTAGCAGATCAATGACAATCTTGTTGTCTGCATATCTTTAGTGTTGGTAAAATGCATTGAAAGCAGAATTGCCGCATCACTCCTCCGCTATCTATTTTCCTGCCTACATTTTGTCACCTCAAAACTAACACAAAGAGGCAGGATTGAGAAGTATGAAGATTCTGGGTAAGAAAGCACCAATGAACTATTGCAGCGCCCAAATTCAAAAAGGAAAAAAAAATTTAAAAAAAAATCAACATGTACACAGCAAGAACTTGCAGAAAGTGAGGTTTTGCCCTTGATTTGGTAGTGAGGATTAACACATTCATCCTAAAACATGCATTGCCATGACTTAAACACGTGTCAACTAAAGGAACCATATCTTCTGCAGAAGCAACTGTTTACAGGTTTCTGTTTCAGAAGCTTAAAATTGTGTAAAATGAGTTAACAATGCACTATGTGATTTACCTTATTAAAGGCTAACTTAGTTGTGGTTTGCATCTTACTCTGAAAATTTAAATGTGGCTTATACCTAGGGGTACTGCAGGTTCTCTAATAAAATCTTCACAAAATGAGGCTATGTCAGCCTACAAAAGCGAAGCACAATGCTTGTGCTATAAGCGTTACACATTTTGACATGAAGTCGAGTTTATTAGACATTATTAATAACTAAGTGATCATCACCAATTACAATATGTGATCTACATAAAACCTTCTGATCAAATCAAATGAGGCACACACTGTAAGAGCTCAAAATGAATGGTTAAAGAGCTTTAAACCAGAAAATTCAGTATGTGTGAATTCAGGAAGAAGCACAAAGGAAATAAATCTCTTTACCTTAAGAAAGAACCTCTTATCTGTCCTAGCAGGATTGTAGGAGGCAAGGTAAGCAGCTATTAGAAGAAATTTGGAGTAATAAGGAAGTTCCACATGTGTATGTGCAGAAAGTCCTATAAAGTAAACAAACAGTTTGAGTCACCAAACTCCACTTCTAACATCCACAAACTTCAAATTAGACTGGTTTGCATTCTTCTTTTCCTTGTGTCCTGCTCTATTCCTGTCACTAAATGAGCATGGTTACAGATATCAAATCAATGAAGGGGCAACAAATGGCACGAAGCTAAACAAAACTAACGTTCTGCACTCTTACAGACTCACATCAGAAACTATATTTGAAGCACTGGAGATCCATAAAACACTAAGGTGTGATCTCCCTAGAAAAACATAAGAAAAAAATTCCAGGCTACTTTCATTGAAAGTAATTTTTCTGGCAACCAGGGCAGATGAACAGATGTATTTAAACATAATGGCCAAGGTCTACTCTAAGACTCAACCTTCAGGCTGCTCCAGACTGTACCAGACAGGTCAGCCAGGAAGAGGGTTTGCATGGTGGAGAAAGAAGCACTGCTGCACTTCTGAGAAATGGTTTAGCACCTCACAATTTTTAGCCACTCCTATTTCCTACAGAAAATTTTTTCAAAATGTTAAACTCAACGCAGTTAACCTAGCCTGCTATATGTAAATTCACTACAATTAGTCTCACACATTAAAACAGACAAAAACTACCATCTACTATTTTCCTTCCCTATTTTTACTTTCACCTTGTATTTTTTCCTCTTACATTCCCCTGCTCTTGTAACCATAGCTACTTCTATTACACAGTTTATGCATGTGAATAGGATGATCAAACTGCCTTACTTCACCAGTTGTCTAAATCTCTCTCTTGTGCCTTCTTTGCTAATAAGTTTTCACTTCAACAATTTCTTGTTCTGGGAAGTACCCATACCCTTATGCTTTAATACACAATTATCAGCAAATTAATATCAAGGAATTAAACATGTTTAAAAATTGAGATTCAGAGCCCTGAGTGTGATGAGAAGCATCCTAGATACTAGTAATAATTTCGTCTCACATAGGCTCAAAAGGACCTTACAAAAGTTTCATATCCAATCAAGATACTATTTTTGTATTGTGTATTAATCACAATATGCAACACCAAATAAACTTTTCCCTATAGACAATTTAATCTAATGCAGAAACATCATTTCTGCTCCATTCTTCTGGTCTGCCAGTACTGCATGATGCACTGAACTATTTGCTTAATTACATCAACCATAAAATCTATTACCTACTATCTAGAGAATAATTCAAAAGCATTCACAAAGAACTCATCAAAAGATCATGACTGACTGACATCACCATGAAAATGTTTGAGTGTTCATTTCTAACTTGCAAAGAAGACTGACATATTTAATGAGATTTGACTTTCAAATCTGTTTGAAGTACAAAATCGAAAAGGTTGTATTCCTCTCCTAGAAAAGAAAAGAAAGAATTCTTGCAATTGTAACTTCTTTTCTAAGAAATAAGGACATAGGACATTTGTTTAGGATGTGCTAACCCAGTGTAACACACCAAGTATAATATTCCCGTCTACTCCCTCAGACAATTCTGCCAGTTTGCACACACACAGGTTTGATCTTCAGGAGTCATTCCATCCCTCATCCACTGTCACATTAGAAATACTGATTCAAAGGAATCTGCTTTTACCCATAAAGGACCTTAGGGAAGGTTACTACCAGGATCCATGCCCAGGGAAAAAACACTAACAGTTCTTTGTAGAACACCTTCTCAAATAATGATTACCCTGAACTGTAATTTAATGTTAGTAGGTACCCTTGTCTACACAATTTCATTCACACGTTATCAGATAACAACAACCAAGTCAATCTGAACACTACACATTTCACATTACAAGCCTCTGTATCCAATACCTTTCAACTGCCCAGGTTCTCCATTGTCGTGCTGTAAGCGCTCCCATTGTGAGCTAAAAGACAGAGAATGCAAATATATTAAGTCAAAGTATTTGTTAGTTTTTTAAAGAAAACTACACACTTGGTATATGCATATTTTAATTTTATGATACAGGTAGTAAGAGAATAACTGAAAATACCTAGTCGTTCTATCTTGCACATAAGTTTCAATAAGGGTCACCAAAAGTGACAGAAAATGGATCTACCTGCATGTCCATCTATGAAAAACAGAAGATGACCTGCTGCCACTGCTTTACTTATTTAATATATACTACAAATTTTGTTTCTAAATTTACACCTGAGATACCCTCTTACTGGCATTATATGGTAAGAAAGAAACACACTGGGAAGAGAAAAAAGATTCCATCTAGCAAAAAAGAAACACTAGCCATGAAATGTAATTGAGAGAGAAAATAAAATTTGGAGAGGAAGTTTGTTAAAAACAGCAACATGAACAAAACAAAGAAACCTTTGCCACCAAATTACCTTGATATTTCCCGAAGATAAACAGTCTGCATTGCCTTCTTCAAATGCGGTTCAATATTCTTCCAGAGTTTATGGGTGTCACGTTCATTTGCTGCATCAAGCCAGAATAAATACTGTGAAATGTTTAACTCACAAAACACTAAAACTCTATCTCTAACACCTAAATAGGCAAATATATGACATAAGTCTAACACCTTGACCCTCAAATACTGTACTAGGATGATGCTCCACCATTGCCCATCTGCAAGCACTTACTACCATGTCCTCTGTCTGTGTTTTATCTCCAGATACTCTGGTACATTTTGGCAGAACCTTTGCTCTCATTTTCTCCTCTTAGCCTTGACAGCGAGAAGTAACCTCTCCCATTACTTTGCAAAAGTCCTGGTGCTTAAGTGAGGAAAGATTTATAGGGGAGAAACAATTTTTCTCAGTATTTCCATCTCCTTACCACAAAATACCACAAATAAATGTCATCTACTGCCTCTGCTACAAATGCCGTCTACTGGGTGCAACTGGAATATGCAATACTATTGTGATTGGAGAAACTGTCACAACACAATAAGGATCAAAGCAAATTCCTCCACAAAACCCACAGGACAAAACCTGCACTCTAAAGGCACCTGGTCAAATTAAATACAGCTTACCTTCTCCTCTGACCACTGGTTCACAGTATTTAGAAAAATTGAGTACTGCCTACAGAAAGTAAAAGGTATAACATATTAAAAAGGTACTATATATTTGATCTAGCTACAGAATACAAGAAGTGTAATTCATTTACTCTGCAAAACAAATGAACTATTATGCTGCATGCATCCAAATATTATACTGTAAAGCATCAGAACATTTCAGTAGATTAAAATACAAAGAAGTAATGTAACTTAGTTTTGATCTTATCAAGATCTATTTACTGTCCTCAGGGGTTGCATTTTTTAAAAAAATAACATAGTAATTAAACATACAATAAAAGTATTTTCACGGATTTCTTTTACTCCCTTAATGTTCAGATAAAACTTTCCATTCCTGGAGCAGTTCATCATGCTCAAAAGTTTGCCACAGATACATACACACACACAAGCAGAAATGATTTTTTAAAACACAAACAAACAAAACCTTGCTAACACATTCCATATTCAAACACTTCTTTTGCCTTAGGTAAGACTGAGATTTTTGACAAGGTTGCAATGTAGTTTGTTTTTTGGTGTTTTTTTTTTAATGCTTAAATCAATATCATACAGAACTTTGCCAAATAACAATCCTCACATTTCAGTCTCCTTTTGTCACACTGATTATTAAATCTTTGTGCTAGTATACAGAACTCAATGCAATAACTTCCACATATATATCTAATGTAATTCCAGGACGTATTATTAATAATAATGCACAATATCATGCAAATTTACAGTCTATATTAGACACTTCAAGCTTAGCACTTGTTCGTTTTGATGTTCCTCAGTAGCCTGACTCTTGGGTACAAACACCTGCACGACATTTACAGTCATGTTCTCTAGCCACACAGCAGTATCTAGCCACAATGGGGTAGTGCAGACAGATTTGCCTCTGCTGCCAGTTGCTCTGCTTCCATTGCTGTAACAATCCCTACAGATCATTTGCAACCATTCTTCAGTCAGTACAGAGATAAAGCATGGTCATGACCCAATCTGGGCAGTCCAGGGCTCAACAGGGTAAGACCCAGAGCCTCCCCATACAATGTACGAGTTCAGCGTCTACTGAGCTAAACAAAGGCAAAACAATGCCAAATGACTAATTTTAAAAAGAATTCATTTGTACATGCAATATTAGGAATAAGAGAGGCATTGACTTGCTAAATCTGTAGTAAAGGAAAAGAAAGAAAAAAGAGAAAGGGAGGAAAGGGTAGAAAAAGTAGTGCAAGGACAACACCACTTGGGTTCCAGTGCTGCTTTTCTCCCAGGATGGCAAGACATTACCTGACCCTTCTTAAAAGTTATTTATAGATTAAGGTCCCTCCCAGAGGTGAGGGATTCCTTGCAGACTTGTGCAGTGCTCTCACTGGAGGGTTCTGGAACAGAGTTTGGGGAACCTTAAGGGTAGGTCTGGTGTCCAGGGTACAGTTCTGCCCTCACTCCCTGTACCAGCAGGACTGCAGCTTGATCACTCTGAGCAGCAAGTGCAGCTGGGCTGATTGCAAGATAAAGTTAAGACACTGACTCTTTGCCAGTCTCAACAAGCACAAAAGAAATGATTAAAGGCAAACCATTTTGAGTAGCAAAAATCAACCTCCGACAAGCACTGGCCATTTTTCTTACTCAGCAATACTTAAATCCAGCTGGATGGTTTTAACTTACGTGAACTAGCTCAATTCACCTTCTTCAGCTGTTTCTGTGGCTTGTTGTATGGGACTCCACACAGCAGCCTTCAACCTTAGCTGCTTTCTTAGAATGCTACGGGACCCATCAGTGAACAGGACATATACTGTTTCACATTTTCTGGCAGTTTATTATACAGTAGGGCCTCTTCAGCATGCATCACCTCCTCCTCTGGAGATATTCCCAAAATTCCTGGGTGACTATGGTTTCCAGCTCGAGTCCACTGGGTGATCGGTAAGACCCACTTACTCCTCCATAGCATCAGTTCCTTCACACATGCAGCCCAGCAATGGAAGTCAGGGTGCTGAGAAGACCTGTGCGTCAGTATCAACCACTTCTGAAGCAGTTCAAAACCCTTCATATGCTGCCAATATCTCTTTTTCAGTTGAGTATAGTATCCTCCGTATGCCTGACTCCAAAATCCTAGTGGTCAACCTCAAATCTCCCCAGTGCTTTCTACAATAGGCTCCCAGTAGCGCCATCCTCCCCAGCTGTGCCGCAGAGCACTTTTACATGTTGTCCTGCCCAGACTGGTCCAAGACAGCCATCTCCTGCTTAAAGGCTTGTCAACGCTCAGGGCCCCACTGAAAACTACTCTTAAGTCTCCACTCTCCATTCGACTTTTGCACTGGCTATATAGAATGACTGAAGTGTGAGTGGGTCTTGGTGATCACTGCTTGCCTCTCCAGTTGACCAATCAGCTTATGTATGGGAATTAGAGAGGATGTTGAGGCTCTGGTGCGAGTCCAGAGAAGAGCAATGAAGCTGGTGAAGGGGCTGGAGAACAGACCTTATGAGGAACGGCTGAGAGAGCTGGGGTTGTTTAGCCTGGAGAAGAGGAGGCTGAGAGCAGACCTCATTGCTCTCTACAACTACCTGAAAGGAGGGTGTAGAGACGNGTTTCTGCTCACTGCAGGGTGGTTGGACTACATGACCTTTAAATTTCCCTTCCAACCCAAAATGTTCTACATTTTTATGATTTTTCCCTTTTTACATGTTCAAGAATAAACCTAGATTTTTCAGATCCCATTTAGCAAAAACCTCCCCAAAACAAACCAATAACTCTAAAGAAGCTCATCTCACCAGATGCTGAAGTTCTTTCAGGTCCCTGCAGACCATGTAGAAGACACCAAGCAGAATATTGATATAAGCAGCATAGAAATCTGCAGAATATTCTGGGGGACGATTCTGAGACAAGATCTTCTGCAGGTGTGCTGTTCAAACAAAAAGTAGGTTTGCTTATTTAAAATTAACATAATAAATTGATCATATTCTACAAGTTAAGTAAAAAAACCCAAACCTATAATAGTAAAAAAAGCCAAATCTAACCCAATTAAAAGAACCAGCAAATATAATGGAGCCAAATGTTACTTTGAGATGTTCTGGCAAGTGGAAAAAGACAAGTCTTTTGGATGTTGTGTTAATATAGACTCTTACATTTCAATAGCTATTACCCATTCCAGATTCGGTAAAAAGCACACTGATAAAACATGGAAAAAACATTTGGATTTTGTTTAACAAATTATTATTCAATACCCAAAAAGCAGATTAAAGAATTACTTTACCTATGCTGTAATCAGGAAAATATAAGGTGAGTGGCTCAAAGCATCCAGTAATTGGACGGAACAGTTCCCACACTATTTCAGTCAGCAAGATAACTGTCACATTTTTGTCAGTCTACAGAGGGAAGGGAAAAATAGAGACAGATAGACAGAGAAAGAAAAAAGTAACACTGCATGTTATATCATCAATGAGAAAAATTATCTTCATGACTTTTCCATTCCACAAAAATAATTTAATTTACAGTTTAATACAAATTAGTAGCATAGTAATAAAGCTGCAGCTGGCTCATACATTTGCAGATTTTCATAATTACATGAGATTTCTTTGCATCTTTTCCATTTCACTGACATGCATCAGGGGTGATAAAGATCTGGCAGTAGACAATACAAGATAGATACCATCCCTTACTCACAAATTTAAGACAGCATTTTACTTTGGTAACTAAATCTAGACTTCCAAAACAAATAGGCAGAGTTAAACACTGCAAAAAAGCTCAATGCTTTCTGAAACCAAGATATCTAGTTCTTTATTTTAAAGGTAAACTTGACTTTAAGAATAAATAACATCCCAAAAGATGGGAAAAATGGTGGTGATTAATTGGAATGTACTGGAAATTATGGGACTTCGGCATGACATGGATGTTAAAGCATAATGGGTTGATACCATCCTGGTTTTGGTTGGCATACAGTTTATTTTCTTTCTAGTAGCAGGTATAGTGCTGTGGTTTGGATTTGTTATGAGAATATTGTTGATAAAAACACTGATGTTATAGTTGTTGCTAAGTATTGCTTATTCTAACCAGGGACTTTACAGCTTCTCAAGTCCTGCCAGTGAGAAGCTGGCAAGAGGCACAGCCAGGACAGCTGCCCCAAACTGGCCAAAGGGAGATTCCATACCATATAATGTCATTCTCAGCATATACTGTCGGGAGTTGCCAAAGAGGTATTGTGGTTCAGGAATTAGCTGAGCACTGCTCAGCAGCTAGGTTGTGCATCATTTAGTTTGTATATTCTATCATTATTATTTTCTTTTTTTTTTCCTATCTAACTGACTTTATGTCAACTCATAAGTTTTACCTTCCATCTCACCTGCCCCAGTTCTTTCCTCTATCCCACTTGGGGAGAGCAAGCCAACTGCTGTGTGGTTATTTTAGCTACCTGCCAGGTTAAGCCACAACACACAATATTAACTGTGTGCTCTACTCTACCAACTGTTTTACTAGTTATCAACAGTGGCTGTGTGTAGAAACATATTCCTTTTATTCAGGTTTTTATGGACAATATACTTCCCTTGACTGCTGTTTTGGTCAATAAATAACAAGACACTTCCTATTAAAAAAATATTCCTTATTTTTATGACACTTCAATTTACTGGCTTTTAATACAAAGCTAAGCATCTGTGAAGGTGACGCATCATCCTTTTTGCAAAGTTTTAGCAACGACACTAAAACTTATGCATAACAAATGATCGTTTTAAATATGGTTCTTCAAGAAAGACATTTCAAAACTATCAAGGCACCTCAAGAAAACAAAAGGAAGTAACTTGATTGAATCAACAATGTTTAATATGAGCTGTGAATTACTTGAGAGAAAAGTTTAAATGCTGTTCCCCTTCTCTGAAATTCAGGGAGAATTTTTCATTTACTTTTCTCACTTCTTGACAAAGTGGCATTGAACTCTATCCTTTGCTTCTTCTGCCTCTATGATTTTTAATTTTATTTTAATAAGAGAACATATTTAATAGAATCACCAGGTTGGAAAAGACCCATCGGATCATTGAGTCTAACCATTCCCACCAATCTCTAAACCATGCCCCTCAGTACCTCATCCACCCACACCTTAAACACCTCCAGGGAAGGCGAGTCAACCACCTCCCTGGGCAGACCATTCCACTGCCTAATGACCCTTTCAGTGAAGAATTTTTTCCTTATGTCAGCCTGAACCTCCCCTGGTGCAGCTTGAGGCTATTCCCCCTTGTCCTGTCCCCTGTCACTTGAGAGAAGAGTCCAGCACCCTCCCCTCTACAACCTCCTTTTAGGTAGTNCTGTAGATTTCTCTAGCTTGGCCTATGCTTTTTTGATCCCTGAACAGCAATCACAAGCCTAAAATTTTCCTCCTTTCTCTCTGTCAGACAGATTGCTTCTGCTTCAGGGGCAACAAAATCCAGAATGTGGGCAGAACAGACAAAAAGCCAGAAAATGCAGCAGCTGCCAGGATTAAGAACACAGCTGTGAATCAGTCTTCATTCACTACAGAAATCAATGCCACCAGAAGATTAAGGGTACCACACAAAATTCTTGAGATAACAAGTATAATTTCAGCTATTTAGATGTTCAGACATTTCAAAGCACCATCATCATCTCCTGGTTCTGTCTTCAGTTTCTTTTCAGAGAATGCACCATTTTTCCTTACTCCAAGGCATAAGCTTTGATATTTCAGAAGTGGGAGAGGGAAAGATACAGCAGTTTACTCCAATCAGGGGACAGGACAAGGGGGAATGGCCTCAAGCTCCGCCAGGGGAGGTTTAGGTTAGAGATCAGGAGGAAGTTTTTTACGGAAAGGGTCATTAGGCACTGGAATATGCTGCCCAGGGAGGTGGTTGATTCGCCTTCCCTGGAGGTGTTTAAGTTACGGGTGGACGAGGTCCTGAGGGACATGGTTTAGTGTTTTGTGGGAGTGGTTGGACTCAATGATCCGGTGGGTCTCTTCCACCCCGGTGATTCTGTGATTCTGTGAATCAGAAACATACTGTGGCACAGTTCCAGTAGAAGTGCAGAAGTCTGCCATCATAAAGCACATTCACAGCTGCTGAGTGGTTCAGCTTCAGCCACAATTAAATAGGAGGTGGTCTACTGACCATCCTCAAGCAAGCCACAGTGCAATGTTGTGAAGTTTCACATGGGACAAACTTGAGGAACGCATGTTTCCCAAGTTGCAAATTCACCCTTCAATGCTGAATTCAATCAAATGTGGTTGAGCTCCCTTAATCAGCAGCTGACTCAGAAGACCACTCTGGATTCCCAAACAAACATCTGAAACTCCAAAAGGGGGGTTGTTTATTTATTTATTTGTATCAAGGCAATAGATGCCATGCCAAAGCTTCACTTTCTAGATTACAGTCTGCTTGAGATTTTTTTTCTGCAATTATTACAACACTTCAAATGAAGAGTAGGAATTTTTCACATTCTCCTTAGAAACAAAAATATTCTAGATAAGAATATGAATGTCTATGTGACATCACTCTCCAAAGAATCTACAATAGACCATATATTGTAAAAGAAGATATTAACAATTAGAATTATTTTTTTAAAAAAACAAGAGTTTAAGAGAAATCTGTCACTGTTAAAATTCTGGTTTGGTTTCCAGTTTTGAATACAGCCAGCCGCTTATTTGGGGGAGGAGACTAATTTTGCAATTTTTCTCAATAAGAATCACTTATTTGATCTGTAAGCCTATATAGACAAATACCACATTCGGTTACTTTCATTATACCGGGAAACACGTTAACAATTTTTCCACACACTTACCAACTCTTGAAGCCTAAGAAATGCTGGCAGGATGTTTGCTTCCATTTCCCTCAGCTGCTCTGCCCTATCCAATACCTTTCAACAAAACAATGATCACGTTACACAGAAAACATCACCTTCCATTCCCACATGGACTTAAAAGTAATTCTTAGCTGCCAGAAACTCATTTTGGCAATGGCTCTTAGATAACAGAAACCACTTAAAGATCCCTTTAATAAGCAACATCAGATTATTGCTTCAGGTGTACTTCCAGGTACCCCATGCAGCTCCACCATCTAAAACCAGACACAATCTCTAGACAAGCTACATTCTCATGCCTCATGGCAGTAAGAATTAAAACATAGTACACCAGTCAAGAATATCACTGACAAAGTGATTATAACATTTAAGGTTTCAATGGTTGCTATTTTTGTCCAAAATTATTTATTTAAAAAAACTATGAATATTACTGCAGCACTATAACAATATGCTTCTCCCACTATGAAATTATTTTTAAAACTACCAGCTTTTCTTTCTGAAAAAATTAGCTAACATTTGGAATTCACACAACTGAATTTGGACACAAATTTTTCTTGCCATCCTTTGAAGCCTGGAAATTTACAGGATTTTATTGATTGCAAGCAAACCTGGCAGAGCACTAACAAATACATGGCAGATGTGCAGATTAAACACTACCTAAACAACTAACAGGTTTTGGAGCTTAGAGGAAAAAAAAAGAGCATGAAAACAGGCACAGATAATCTTTGGCAAAAAAAAATCCTATTCCCAGTACACTTAAAATCTTATCAGGAATAAAAGAATGAGAATAGAAACATTTCTTTAGTGTTTTATTTACTGCTTCCAATATAAATCTAAATTCTGAAGTTCATTACTTCTTTTGAATTACTGCTGTTGAAAGACAAAATATAGGTCCCTCGAAAACCGTATTTTTCTATGCTTTTACATTTTTTTCCCCACACTGAAACATTAAGACATCTATCATATCTGTTGCCTACTGAGAGATAAAGAATTTTATGTGGACAACCAAGAAACATTTTATGAAAACAGTATTTCAAAAACCACACAGTACAGTAAAAAACCCTGAAAGAACAGTATCTCTGCAATAACAGCTCATGTTTCTTGGGGATTTATTTAAAACTATATACAACATATGATTTTATATAGACATCTGCATTTGGTTTCTAAAACAAGCAGCTGCAGGGATAAAGCCTGCTTTACATTATTGACCAAATAAAGGCGACACATTTTTACTAATAAAATACCGCTTATTGGATCCAGTGACATGCAGCCTCTGAACACAATGCTTTAAGGTCTTGGCCCAAGTAGATCTTTTCTTTAAGTGAGAAACAAACTAGAGTTTCTACTAACAGCAGAGAATATATACTGTCACCCTGCCTTGTGAAATATGTCAAAAAAACAGCCCACCCACAGGCCTATATTCCTATATTCCCACAAGCCTTATTCTTTTGTTTTAATACAGATTAGTTACCCTTCAGCCTTTTGTCAAAAACTGTACATTTTAGAACTTTCTGCTGACTTTAATTAAAACCAGTGGCTTCTTACTTCTGTAAGGTGCTAAATATTGTAAATGTATGAATGACTACAAGTTGTATCAGTTCCAATTTTTCAAGTAGTTAGAATGAATTAATTCATTTTTTTCACAAGTAATCACAAGCATTCAGCACCAATGCTTGGGTTAAGAGAAACATTTAGAATCCTTTGCTTGAAAGTAAACATTTATCTTAATTTGCTCTGAGGTAATTGGGCTGAAATATTACATTATTTACTACTGAAATGAAAAAGAATAAATTAGCATTGACAGTTTGTTACTAGCATACATGCTGGTCTTCCATCAGTCTCAATTTAAACCACTCTACAATAAATCCAAATGACACAGGCTAATAGACATGAATTGATTTCCCCCATTCCTGTCTGTTCCCATGCAGAACTGAACTAAAATACTAACTTAATTCCTCTGATTCAGCAACTATTTACATGATACAATTGAACCTTTCTAAGTATTTAATGGTTTGCTCTCTATAACCATTGTTCAAGAACTTTCTAATTTTCTGAGCTATAGTAATTTGCAAGTAACACACGAACCATTCTTTACTGATGTAGAAAAGCCTTTTAATTCAAATATTAATCTGAAAGTAAAATTTTACTATATAAAATATTTTGTGAATTACCCTAACGGTTATTTTAGTGCTAAGTTTTTTTCTTACAAAATTGTTGAAAGATGCCAATACTGCTTTTGTGAAGATAAATTCAAATGAATTATCTATGTATAACTTCGTATCTATTTTAAGTACTGGTACATTTTCCCTCATTCAGTTTTTAATAAGTATGTCACATTTATTAACCTCATGAGCTGTAGGAAATCAATGTAGTACTGTTTCCCCTCAAAATAATAGAAAGTTATTTAACTCGGTGGTTAGGTATTTTTAGGTGGAAATAAAACTTATTTAATTACAACCTGTGAAACAGAACGAAAAATGGTCAAGTGTAATTATGAACTTCATTTATAACTGAAAAAAACCAAAGCAGTAAGCCTGCTGACTACAGTGAGAAATACACAGAGTGATTACTCAGGGTCATCTTGAACCAATTTCATGTTTTGTTAAATAATCAATTTGACCTTTTTTAAAAAAACATGATGCCTACTACTAGGCTGAAATTTCAGTCTATAATGCACATAGACAGTCACACATCAACAATACTATGGCGTTCATACTCTTAAAATAAAAGATTTTGTTCAAATAATTGAGAGCTAGTAAAAAATAGTTTAAAGAAGTCTATGTCCTTTCTTCAGATCTCTTGTATGCCTGAAACTTCTTTTTATGTTCATCTATTAAAATGGTATTGTGGACGTCTACTCCTTTACGTACTTAAGATTATCATGGGGGAAAAACCAAACCCTAGTGTTCTAGTATTAAATTGGTTCGATCACTTTTGTGATCTGAAGTCTTATATTTTTCTATGAACTTCATGTTTGCTCCAAGTGAATATATAATCAGATTTTTCATTGCATCAATGTTTTCCATCTTGATTTTGAAGCCACAGTTCTTGTGTCTGACCACAACAGGTGAAGATATAAGCTGAAGATGTAACACCTCAACAGCACTTTTACAGAGGATGTTATGCATTTCAGTTCCTTAATACAACTTATAACTTTAATCTTAGACAATAAATTCTTGTAATTTGCATGCTCCATAATTCACTTCTGCCCTGCTTCCCACTTTTGCTTTCTCATTTGTGAAGCTGTCTTTACAAGGAAAGAGATAAGTTAGACTTACTAATTTTAAAACACATACAAGCTCCCTATATTTAAAGATTTTGTAATAATATTACAAACCTAATTTACCTATGCAGTATAATTTATGTTTGTTTTAGTTATGCTATGTAGGTTTTATGTATAAAAGTTCTAAACACAGGAAAAACACAGAACCTTACCTAAAGCCAGTACAGCAATGGAAAGAATCTGAACAGTATCAACAGATTCTGAATTAGGTCTACAGGGAAATTTTGTTAAAACTGATCTACAATGAACACATTTCACATACAAATTATTGATAACAAACACTCACAAAACTCTTAATCAAAATGAAACTAGAACACTAAAATGCGATTACTTACAATGTATACTGTTTGATCTTGAAGCTTTTTACTTGCAAGGGCTTGTTTAAACAGACGTACAAAGTCATTCAAATTATCACAAGGCACATGAGAAGTCTGCTGGGTCTCAGAACAGCTCTGCAACTGCATGAGAATTTCTTCTAAAAGAAGCCGTGAAGTAAAGTATTCCACACAGTTCACAAACACATGAGGAAGCTTAAGAGTATTAAAAGAAAAACACAACACAACTTTATTTGGTTTTTTCATTGCAAACTATCCAAAATCAGTTTTCCCTTCCAGATGAGACAATAGAGGAAACCACACCTTGCCAAAAGAATAGTGCATAAACAAAACAAAAAACTTGCTAAAAAAGAATGACTATTTATGTATGTTGTCAAAATACTATATACCACAATGTGAAGAGAGATCTGATGAATCCTCATGACACATACACTCTATCTTCCAACTATTTTAAAAAATTGTGAGCAGTACACAGAAAGAAAACTAAATAGCCTTTAGATCAAAGAAAGGCTAGACAATTTTAACATAGTACAATATCATAAAATGTTCCATTAAAAATTTCAGTGTCTGTATAACATGAACTTCTCAAAGTCATATTACAAATAAAGTAATGCAGGTACAAAATCCCCAGAATTACTCTTGAGTGCTTTTGGCATTCAGTGCATACAAATGACAGAGCTTAAGTTTCTATATCAGACATCTGTAATCAGCCTGCTTGTGCAGAAGATTTTTAGAAAACTTGATCTTTTCAGAGCAAAGAGAACATAAAAACCCCCAGAGTATGAGATACGTTTTATGGCATACTCCTATGTACCTGTAAGTCTTTCCAATCTAGTGATTCTGTGATCAAATAATACTGAAAAGTTATGTCACTTGTCTATAGATAAAAGATACTATAGCGTACAAAATCATACCACTATGCAAACCCACATAAGGCAAAAAAAGGCAATTTTCTAGCAACTTTATTTGTAAGAAAGAGATTATTTGCATAGCTCCATACTGTTCTGGTAAGGCATATGCTCTCCTTTACACTGAACACTAAAACCTCCAGAAAACATTAGTCATACACATTACTTGCAAAACTGAACTTCTGACACAGGAATGCATGCATGTATAACAAACAGGAAAAAAAAATCTAATTATTTCATTCCAGTCTTTCTGTTTAAGATACAATATATGGCATATGATTAAGCAGATGTGGGAAAGTGTGGGCATACACTGGCAATCCACTCAAGCAGTGTGTAATGAAAAGTTTTCTTATGATTTTGAACAGTATTAAAAGAAAGCACTCTCTAAAAGCACATATTCAAAGCACTGCACCTCCATAGCAGAAGAAAAATTGAGTGCCTCAGATGTGATTCACAACACCACATTATGTAGGAAAGATCTACATCTGGCAATAGGAGGTTCTGTAGAAGGAGTTGCTGCTCAAATCCTATTCCTTTTCAGGGTCTGGCCACATCTTTGGGTATGTTGCACAGTGTTAGGAGCGTCGCACAGAAGTCTACTGCATGGAAGAGCATTTTGGCCTCTGTCTTACACCTTTCTCCCTCTGCAGAATTTTTAATGAAAGGGGCAAGATCACTGTGTGATCTGGATTGCATAAAATCCAGTCCTGCAGTTATGTGGTAAATGCACTTTAGACATGCCTGAATTATCATGGCAATGAGAACACACAAGTGGAAATTTATTGGTCTAGGCATGAAGTAGGCACATGCCATTGGGTTTAAATTTCAAATATATAACTGACAAAAACCTAGGCACTAACAGGTCTACTTTAGTAGTTAACAGTCTTCTGCCAGCACTGATCAGAGAGGGGCTGCAATGGATTTAAGGCCATATTTCTTGACATTGTTCTTCAAGGAAACTAGTTTTGTAAGAAACAGATTCAGCAACAAAGACCCATTACATCCTGAGAAAGTTCCTACTTCAGGATGGTAACATCTCTAGTATTAATCATCAAGTATATAAAGTCCTCTGCCAGTGGACAGCAATAAAGTAGGTTTTTTGCTTAAGAGCTGAGGGTAAGAGTTTGTACTCCCAGCTTCCTCAGAATGTATGGCTACAATGAATTCTCAGTAGCTTCCACTTATACTTGTTGAAGTATAGCAACAGTATCTGTCCTATCAGTTGTACCTGACCTACTTCTTATTTATTCCTACACTTTTTTCTAAGAACAGGAATTCAAGCAAAGTTTATGTTAGATGGTGAAGCAAAAAAAGAGCATGCAACTCTTTCATGCTCACTTTTCCAAAACCAATACTCATACAGGAGGAACAGCAACAAAACTGGTATGGCCTGGCAATGCCAAGCTTAGTAAACACAAACACACCAGGAAAATTAATTTTATTACAATAGAAACTATGAATGACATCCTGTTTCTTAGGGTTTCCTAATTTCTGATGCATGTCGAGCTGTGTTTGGAGGATCTAGAATAAGTCAAAATGCACAAAATTGATATTTTCAAACAGGTTCTGAACCTACAGTGCTAAAAAGGGCCATTAGAGCCAATTCATTGCAAAACAGTAATTGTTTATTGTTCCAGAATTAAATCAATTGTTCCTATGCAACATTGCTCCAAGCATCTAGGACTCATGCACTGTCTTTTTCAAAGCGAAAGAAAGATTTTCATGCTTCCACAAAAGGGCTGACTGGAACCAATCAAATTTCCTGCAGTGAATACAACATTCTCCCATAATCTGCAAAAAAACCCTTTCGGTATCAGGAAGAATGTCAGTTACTTGGTACTCAGCTCATAAATTCACCTTTTCAGATTCATTTTTATAGCAAACACGTACAGCCTGGAGGTTTCCTTTGAGTGTTTACAACAGCTTTACCAAGTTTAATTTCTTACGCTGACACTTAAATAGATCATATACATCCACTTGAATATAATTAAAATTAGTTAGTTAAGACATAACAAATAGAATTCCACAACTGCAAACTCTTCTCACTATTCTTCATGTACAAGTAAAATTTGTTTGAAGTAGAATTACAAGAAGATTCAAAAAAGTTATAGTGTAAGCAACTCTCGGATTGAACTGAAAGCATCATAAGGGTACTTACTTGTCAAGGGAGCTATTTCTGGTTAAATTCCTTTTAAAGACCTGAACAAAATTTTGGTCCTTTTTGCCTTTTCTGAGAAAAGGAAAAACTTTCTTTGAAAAGTTACTATTATATCTCAGGATGTACAACTCCATTTTATTCTAAGTGCACTAGCGAAAAGAGCGATGTGTTTATCACACAGAAGTGGAGGAGGTGAATCAAGAAGGCAGAAATGGCTGAGGAAACAAGCCCTTTGGAGAAAGCAGAAGCTAGTTTGAAGAACTACTTGTTAGAAATAAATTCTAAATTCAATATCCACTATGAACATTCTTACCTTTAATGTGTTTAGAAGAGTCTGCATCACATAGGTCTTTCCACTAGATGTATGTCCATAGATAAAGATGGATGGAAAACTAAACTGCTGACGCTAGCGGAAAAAAGAAGTTGTTGCTGTTTAAATTCTTTTTCATTTGACAGAGAACAGATTTATCAATGAAGTTTCCCTCAAAAGAAAACTTATCTTTTAAACCGAGGCATTATATATAAAATATGCCAATTATTATGCAACCAATGTGATTGAGATTTATGTTTCATACCCACTGAAATGCTGGGAGTTTAAGTCCCAAGAATCAAGAACCACAAAGCTACCGGTGAAACTGCTTTAACATAAGAACACATTTTCATGGAAAAACCAACCAACTAAACAACAAAAAATACACACCAAAAGAGAAAAGCAGTGGGCTTTTAATTCAATGAGTTAACTAACTCAAGCAAAACCTTGGCAAGCATAATTACAAGTTTCTCATTGTCCTAACTTCTGCAAACACTACAAACTGATTTTGTCTCCATATGCATCAAACAGGAAGCAATTAAATGGTTAAATGGAAGACAGGGTAAAGGATTTCATACTTCTCTCAGAAAGCACTGTTTGATATAATACCATTTTGTTAAATGAAGGTAAATGGATAGATCAACTGGTTTTAAATTCACAGTTAATCTCCATTACTTTTTACCACAGCTTTGCCAAGTAGTAAAAGAATCCATCAACAAGCCAGAGATTTCAAATATTATGGCCCAAGCCAGAACTACTAAGATTCAGACCAATTTCATACCATCAGAATTCAGGTATGTAGATATTACATAATACAAGCCAAAACCAAACAGAATTTCTACACTGCCACTGGAAAATAAAAAACAAAACCAAACCAAACAAAAAACCCCCCAGAACTTCAGACCAGGGTACAAGTACTTAGGCAGAAAGGCACAAATAGCTTTAAGTGTGTTTGGGTCTCTAGAGCTGCAAAACAGTTTTCTACCTCCAAACTTACTAGAATCTATTTGCCACACACTAATGTAGAAGATGGGTAACAAAGCAAAAAAACCACACTAACCAATCAACAAAACAACAACCAAAGCAGGCATATAACAACTTCACAAAAATACCCTTAAAATTTCTGCTATCCCCTCCAAGATAGCAAAATACATCTGCTCTATTCGAACATACAATATAAAAAGCACTACCTCTCCAAATATCGACAGCAACATGGACACCTGGGATTCTCGACAAGGCACCAAACTTTCCAGCTGAAGCAGTGTAGCTGCTGGGTAAGCTGGATGTTCAAGGTTAGGCATTTTGACGTTCCTGTGGTTAGTCACCTAAATATGCAGATCCCATTTGAGGTGCGGAAACAAGAAATAAAGTGATCTGGAAAATAAAATGTTTTCATTATCATCATTTGCTGTCATACAAACAAAAGGAACAAAATGAACAGGAACTGACATAAACTCTAAACAGATATTCTAGCTCAGGATACTGGTATAATTATAAGTCTTAAGAGACTTCACCAAAATCAAAATTTACTACATAAAGCATTATATAGAGGTTGTCATGCCAGACAGAATCAAAAAAATCAAATAAAACGTGAAAGGTATCGAGATTGTGAACAAATCAATATAACAAAGACCCATAATAGTTTAGTTAACTGGAGACATACATACATAATTATGGCTTTATCGGGTTTTATAAAAGTAGCAAGGGAATAAAATGAAGAAAGTAGATTAGTCACAGATCATCACCTCCCTGGACAGCCAATAAACTAGGATTTACAAGTAGCAGAGAAGAGGTAGGGCATAAGGAAAGATGAAAATGACAAAATAATGGCTCTCGACACATTATCGGAAATGTTTAACCCATCTTAAAAGCAGCTGAGGCATAAGAAGAAAATCCACCTGATTATTTTCTCAGCTGGAGAAAAAACTCCTTAAAAACAGCAGGAACCCAAACCAACTAAATAAAGCTATAATATTAATTACAGTCTACATTTTAGACAAGGACCAGTCAAGGAAGACTGAGGGTCTTGATTGTCCATTCATTGGGAAGGCTCTTTTTTAGTGACACAACACAGAAATACACCTCAGTCAAAGATATTACTTTGTCTGTGGCTTCTAGAACTTCTGGAAAGATGGTAACATTAGCCTGTAGTGTTAACAGCAACATGCTGAGAGAGAACTTAAATATCCTCACAAGCCAGATTCTGACTCTGTCAACTATAACATAAATTGACGCTCAAAAAGAAAGTTTGGGATTTCAAGTTGTGCAATAAAGGCATCTCATCCACAGACAGGAATGTATTTTAAGCTATCAAAACAAAGATAATAAACAAAGCACTCCAAACACACTTAAATAGAAATATCTGAAGTCAAATGTTATGCTGAATGTAAACAAAATGCCACATGACAAAAGATTAGGTTAACAGGACATCAGAAACAGCACAGGGAACAGAAAATAAACTGTTCTGAAGAAAAAAAGCAATATTGGGCTGCACTGACAGAGGAGCTACTGGGCTACAATGAGGTTCATAAATACAAATGCATTTATGGACATTCGAGTTCATTTTGGGACCAAACTCATAAATACATCTGAGGAAATATTTTTGCTTTTATTTTTAAACTTTGCCTTCAGTGTTTCCTGAAGTAAAAACTGAGATTGTAGAATCATCAACAGGAAAACAAGTGGAATAAGGAAAAAAAAGGATCAGCCTCAACAAAAGTAATGCCAGCATAATGAAATTCAATGCTTCAAATTACACATATTTGTAAGCAAATGTACCACACCTAACAATGACTACAGTTAGATATCAAGAAACTGAAGTCTGAAGCAACCTGAAAATAAACAAGTCAATCATACAGTACATTATGAAAAATCAAAGCAATGCAGCTATCTAAAACACCACAATGTGTAACCATAGACATAAGGCAAATTATTTACCATACAGACAACCACACAAATAGTCTGGGCCCATTTTATCAGTCCAACAAGATCAACTTTGAACAGGTCTGCCCCCACCTGTCCACTCAGGTATCCATTCAGGATATCTATTCAGGTATCCATTCAAAATTGAATGAAGATATGAAAAACTGAATAGCTTGATTAAGGTTACTCTAAAAGTGAGCCAGAAATATCAAGGTTGAAAAGAAAAAACTTAAAACAGTAGCCCCCAAAAGAGAGGACAAACAAAGAGGTAAGAGTTTTAGAAAAGGCTGTAAAGTTTCCTTCGATTAAAGAAAAAAGGACAGCTTTTTTGCTCCACTGCCTACATGAGAACAGGGCTTGACTAAATGTCCTAAACATAACTAAAAGCCATAATGTAATACATAAGATAAAAACATCTGACACAAATTGCACTCCAGAAAAGCCTGTAGAATCACCTGTGGATCACACTGTATCTGTAATCCCTGTTCGCTTCTCAAATACTGCAGCACATCAACTTACACTGAACACATTTATTTCACTGGATGAAAACCTGCAACTCTACTGACTCTATGTAGGGATCAGTCTTATAAAATCCCATCCTGGAATTCACAAGAGAAAGGATATTTAGAGCAACATCTTCACAAAGCAATTAATTTGGATTAAATGGCAATGCTGACACAAGGGCTGGGATCAGCCAAATCTTGATTTCAGGATGTTTCTGGAAGGTGATGGTTGCACAGAGGTTGTATATGTTGATTCAAAGGACAGAGCCTCCAAACTCCCTTGTGTTCTAGCACTCCTCACAAGAATCATAGAATAACCAGGTTGAAAGAGACCCACTGGATCATCGAGTCCAACCATTCCTATCAAACACTAAACCATGACCCTCAGCACCACATCCACCCGTGCCTTAAACACTTCCAGGGAAGGTGAATCAACCACCTCCCTGGGCAGCCTGTTCCAGTGCCCAATGACCCTTTCTGTGAAAACTTTTTTCCTAATGTCCAGTCTAAATCTCCCCTGACAGAACTTGAGGCCGGTCCCTCTTGTCCTGTCCCCTGTCACTTGGGAGAAGGGGTCAGCACCCTCCTCTCTACAACCTTTCAAGTAGTTGTAGAGAGCAATGAGGTCTCCCCTCAGCCTCCTCCACGATAAACAACGCCAGCTCTCTCAGCCGTTCCTCATAAGGCCTGTAAGGACGCCTGTTCTCTGTAAAACCGGTCCTCTTTTAGATACACATTTACTTTAGCTCAAAGCACGCATCACTGTGAGATGTACACGATTAGAAAACCGCCATTTATCAACGTGGCTCCGGATATCGCCTCACGGACAAAGGGCACCTGCTTTCCAGCCGAGTCCGGCTGAGGATGCCAAAAGCACAACTTAGATGCCACGGCTGGATCTGACGATTTAAGCGGACACCCACTTCCCCGCTCCCTCAACACCCGTACTTGGCTGCTCTTCCTACACCGCGGCACCGGGCGGGGACCGAACTGAGCGCGGTTCTGCTCCCCTCGGATGAGGCGGAACAACATCCCCGGGGGCGGTTCGGACCGGGCGGATAGCGGCCGGCACCGCGCGGTCCCAACAGGTGCCCAACCGGAGCGGCTCTGCCCATATCGCCTCTCGCCTCTCGCCCCTCACCGGCTCAAACAGCTGCAACCATCCCCGTCCCCGCACTACCACTCCGCCCGCCTCACCCGCACTTCCCGCGCTGTCCGCGCGCCGCTTCACGCCGGCGCGCTCTGCGCACGCGCACGGTCCCGCCCCCAGCCGCGCGGGCACGCACACCCCCGTCCACGCCCCCATCCCTCCTCGCGCGCAGGCGCGTTAGCGGAGCGGAGTCGTCAGCTCCCAGTCGGGTCCTGACGGAGGGGGGTCGGCGCTGTGCTGGAGACTCAGTTTCATGCAGCTCTGCAAGCCGGGGAGAGGATGGCTGGGAAGCTGCCTGAGGGGAATGACCCGAGGGTGTTGGTTGACAGCGGCTGAACAGGAGCCAGCAGTGGCCCAGGTGGCCGAGAAGGCCATGGGCATCTGGGCTTGTATGAGCAATAGGGCGGCCAACAGGAGCAGGGAGGGTATTCTGCCCTGTACTTGGCACTGGTGAGGCCGCCCCTCAAATACTGTGTTCGGCTCTGGGCTCCTCACCACAAGGACATTGAGTGTATTCAGGGCTAGGTTGTTCAGTAAGATAGGGTAGAACAAGATAATACGGATGCAATAAATTACCAAAACATGTATTCTAGGATATTCAGTAAGATAATTTAGAGCAGAACAAAATAATATGTATGTAATAAATTACAAAAACGTGTATAATTAGCTGACTTTAGCTAATCAACAAGAAGTAGGGATACACAAAGACGCTGATAAAAGGAAATAATGAGGAGCTCACAAAGCTAATACTACCAAGAAACAGCAAAAAACAGAGCTGCGGTTTGGGGTAGCTCCAAGACACCTTCAGAGTGTGCGCTGGAAGAAGGTTAACCAAGAGGAAGACTCGGATCGTAATCCCACGACCACCACTCAGAGACCCTCTTCTAGAGACTAATTATCATAGGAAGCAAGAGAGCTACTTAATATGTATTAGATAGTTTGTGAATATGTAACCACTTCACAGACAAGTATGTAACAGAACCACAGGCCAGGGCGCACATTTTTGGAGGAGAGATACTCTGTGCGCCTGGCTGTATTAAAACATACCTTCTTTACAACCTTTACTGGTTGTGGAGGTCCTGGAGTGCATCCAGAGAGGAGCAAGGAAACTCGTGAAGGGACTGGAGAACAAATCTTATAAGGAGCTGCTAAGGGAACTGGGGTTGTTTAGCCCAGAGAAGAGAAGGCTGAGGGGATGCCTTATCACTGTCTACAGCTACCTGAAAGGATGTTGTAGCCAGGTTGGCACTGGTCTCTTCTCCCAAGTGGTAGGCGATAGGATACAGAGGAATGGCCACAAGCTGCACATGAGGAGATTCAGGTTGAACTTATGGAAAAAATTCTTCACTGACAGTGTTAANGTGAATATGTAACCACTTCACAGACAAGTATGTAACAGAACCACAGGCCGGGGCGCACATTTTTGGAGGAGAGATACTCTGTGCGCCTGGCTGTATTAAAACATACCTTCTTTACAACCTTTACTGGTTGTGGAGGTCCTGGAGTGCATCCAGAGAGGAGCAAGGAAACTCGTGAAGGGACTGGAGAACAGATCTTATAAGGAGCTGCTAAGGGAACTGGGGTTGTTTAGCCCAGAGAAGAGAAGGCTGAGGGGATGCCTTATCACTGTCTACAGCTACCTGAAAGGATGTTGTAGCCAGGTTGGCACTGGTCTCTTCTCCCAAGTGGTAGGCGATAGGATACAGAGGAATGGCCACAAGCTGCACATGAGGAGATTCAGGTTGAACTTATGGAAAAAATTCTTCACTGACAGTGTTAATCGGGACTGGAACAGGCTGCCCAGGGAGGTGGTTGAGTCACCATCCCTGGAGGTGTTTAAAAGACAGGTAGACAAAATGCTCTGGGATATGGTGTTGTAGTTTCATTTAAGCTTTCTTATCCATAGTTCCAATTCAACAACAATCTTTTAAGTATAGAATATGCACTCATTTTATTCATATCACTGGGATTCCTCATTTCTTAAAGTTACAAACGTACTTCAGTGAATTGCAGGATTAGATTCTTTAATTTATATGTGTAGTTCTAAATATACATATATAAACTGTCTATACAGCATATGTGTTCTCTTTAGGTTCTGTATATACGTAAGACTATAGAGAGAGAATTATTTATATAGAATACATGCAGTATTTGATTTTTTTTAAATTTCTCTCAGTCTTTCTAAGATACATTTTATCAGAGATGCCATTGTGCAGGATGCTATTGTGACTGTGTCTGGATTATTACTTGGAAGTCTCTTCCTATTTGAAAAAGTCAATTCAAGCTGACAGAGGTGCAGAAAAAGGGCTCTGACAAAGAGCAGGAAGATAAATTATTGCTCTGGGAAGATGTTCTCTTGAAAGTATAATTGAAGTGGTTTAAGGAATTACTACAACCACCCTGCCTTGTTGAATGGCACAGCTATTTCAGCTGAGTCAGTAGGAAGGGTAGTGTCTCCATATAACTCTACACAAGTCTACAATATACCCTGAATTCCTGGTAGAGAATATTTAAAATATAAACCTGGTGGGTTTTCTTCAAAGTGGATGAAGAGATCTCAAGTGGATCATTGTACACATTATGGTAAGGGAACTAACCTTAAATGATGAAAGAGAAAATACATCTACAATGTTTTCTAAAGTGGTTTCAGCTTGTATCTGCTAGTTGCTGCCGGACATCTTAAATAAGGGTGGGATTTGAACCTTGTTGAAGAAGAGACACCAAAGGGTTAAAGAGCTGCCTAAACTAAAGGATAATGTCGTAAGAGAGCAAATAAATATTTTAAGTACAATACTGCAATAAGGAGGAACACAAGTTTCAGTAAAAGAGTAATAAAAGCAAAGTCCTTATTTTTTTTTAATCCAGACAGAAACCTGCCATTCCAGTTAGTATCATTTTGCAAGTGTGTTATTTAAAAAATGCATAATTAAATATATATGAAACATTTAAAGGGGAAAAATCATAGAATCATCAAATAACCAGGTTGGAAGAGACCCACCGGATCATCAAGTCCAACTATTCCTATCAAACTCTAAACCATGCCCCTTAGCAAATTTTTTTTCTTTTTCTTTTCGGGTTTTTGGAGGGGTTTTTTGTGCCCATCTACAGAAATATACAAATATATTGGACCAGATAGCTTTGATTTGCCTGAAGTAGACCTGCTGTGCTGCAGGCCTTTCCAGGGAAAGTAGCTCTATACACAGCTGTAGAAAGCTGGTCAAGTCCATAATGAAGCAGTCTGAACATGTTTTAAATGCCCACTAAAAGCCTAACAATTATTACTTAAGGTCAACTGATGTCACACAGAAGTGGGTAAATCTATATTCTAGCCTATATTACACTTGTGACTGCAAGTTATTGGGTGCCTTCAGGGTATCACCTAACCTCCCCATTCTCCTGGCACTGAAAGTGAAGATCAAGGGTAGTTTGGCTTTGTAATGGAATCATAGAATTATAAAATCACCAGTTTGGAAAAGACTTCTTGGATCATCGAGTCCAACCATTACTATCTGCCCCTCAACCATGTCCCTGAGCGCCTTGTCTATCCGTCTTTTAAATACCTCCAGAAATGGTGACTCAACCACCTCCCTCGGCAACCTGTTCCAGTGCCCAATGACCCTATCCATGAAAAATTTCTTTCTGATGTCTAGTCTGAACCTCCCCTGACAGAACTTGAGGCCATTCCCTCTTGTCCTGTCCCCTGTCACTTGGGAGAAGAGGCCAGTGCCCTCCTCTCTACAACCTCTTTTCAGGTAGTTGTACAGGGCAATAGAAGATTTGGACCAAAGGACTCAGAGTTGCATCAGGATAAATAGGCCCTGGAGACAGTTCTGTGGGCTGTGAGTTGCAGGAGTACAATATATTCCCTTCACATCTTTTGCTGTCTTCCATTCAGCCCCCTTGTCAGTGCCAGGAGTAACAGCAGTGGTGACCTGGCACTGCTTACAGCCAGCAGAGGTTATCTAAGAGGAAAGAGAAACTGAGGATCTGATCCATAATTTCTCATTAAGTTTGCTAAAGATAGATAAAGATGAACGTTTAGCAGTGTAATCGTTAGTGATTATAATCATCGACAGTGGATTTTCAAGCAATTAGTAGTAATTAAGCTCTCATTTATAACTCATTAATATGAAAAACAGTAATTCTATGGATGAAACGCTCCTGTAGTATCTAAAGCAAGGGATTATGTAGACAGAAATATGTGATGAAACATCTAGAGTTTGACATCTTCATATGACATTTGATAACTATATCATCATAACCAAATACTCCTAAAATTTCAGCTGGTTGTTCAGACAAATCCACTGCACAGTATCATAATAGTTTGCTTTTAGAATTTAGGTGCCAAGGGTAGTGGCCTGGTAAAAGTAAAGGAGAAGAAATAAATGTCTTTCCTTGAGCTGGCAATAATCAAAGTCAGTTCATGCTGGAGATAGTTTAAATTTAGTTACCTTTCCATTAATTCTAGGTGCTCTTTATTTTCCAGTTTACTTTTCTGGGAAGGTTATGTTCTTGCACCAACATCTTCCATTAAATCAGTGCATTAACTAGGATGTGCATTTCTCTAAGAAGGTATGTGGCAGAACGCTGTACTGTATATAATCCTCATAAATAACGTTTTACCAAGAACATTTTTGCATACAAAACATCAGAGGTTTTATAAGTTACGTTATACTCTGCATAAATAAGGAGGACCACGGGAGATGGATATTACTGCATGTATGTAACCAAAACTTTTTATTTATCATTTTATATTCAGATTGTGTAAGTCATACCAAAGAGGTGCCAATTCTTGGTTTACTTGAATAAATGCTTGAACAAAGACTGAATTACTTAGGCATCTCAGTTTGGACTTAAGGACTTTCCAAAACTGGCATTTGTGTGTGTGTGCTGCAGAAAAATGGTCTTTGTTTATGGCATCTGATGGTTTAGTGTCCTATCAGTCCTCTATCAGAATTGGCTAGAAATGATGGGGTCTGTGACTTGCAAAATTTAAGCAAATCACGAGCAAACATCTAGACACTTCTTAATTATATGTTAGAAAAATCTTGTATTCTTAATATTTATTCTCAGATTAATTAAGTTTTTATTTACATATTTCAATATGCAAAAATATTTTCTGCTGGGGTCAAACTGAAAATGAAATTGTTTGTGTACCTTTGTTTCATGTACAGGAGCCTAGACAGGGTCAAGAGTGGGTAGAATATTCAAATAATGCTATTCAGCTTTTCTGCAGTATAGTGGCAGACCCTGAGGGGAAGCACTGGAAAAATACAGACACTTTTAGTAGAAAAGACCTTTACTATTCTGTATCTGCTACTAAGCAGCGATTTGGCTACCTACGTGTATCTATATAGTATAGCTCACAAAAGGAAATATTTGTCTCAGCTAACCTGTGAAGATGGAAGTGAGTATTCTTGCTTTTGTATTTCCTCAGTTCTCTTTTGTTATAATTTTCATTGTGATGTTGTAAAACACTAAGCATACTTCTGCATAATAATGAGTCATAAATTAAAGGACTGTTCCATTTCATGACATTATTTGTAATGCCTTACTTTCTTACTTCCTAGAATGTTGTAGTATGCAACCACTCAGGGAAAATCACTACTCCAAAATGTGTACTAGAGCACTTAGCAATGTACCCATCAGTGAAATAAAAGGTGAAGCCACATTGCTCAGCAGTTTGTTGTCACAGACAGGCAATACAGTTTCCTCATACAGCTTGCCTTGCGATCCTGTTTTGTTTTACATACATGCCTGAGTGCCCTTGTCAGTCCAGACATTCCTGTCAATTTCTTTTTTTTTAATCCAGTGGCCATTTTCAAATATATCTGTAGGAGGATTTCTGTGTTTATGGTACTAGCTGTGTAGAAGTTTATTGAAGATCAGCAGGAATGTCCCAGCCAAAGGAAGCATTCCACTTGGTGTTTGTACTCCATTGTGCACCAGAGAAATCTCAACAAAACTTGTTTCTGAACTGATGGCTGTGTTTGGAGATGGTTCTGTTGTCATGATACTGCAATGCTTTTTGCTTTGTGACAGGGTTTAGCTAGGCTGGTAACCAGCATGTCCAAGCCTATCCAGTCTATATAGCTCACTGATGGGGCTTCCAGAGTTTCTGCTGTGAAGTTCAGCAATGTTTGTGAGGTTTCTCTAACCACGATCAGGATGACTCTATCATAGAATCATAGAATCACCAAGTTGGAAGAGACCCACTGGATCATCAAGTCCAACCATTCCTATCAAACACTAAACCATGTCCCTCAGCACCTCGTCTACCCGTGCCTTAAACACCTCCAGGGAATCAACCACCTCCCTGGGCANGCATCCTACTAATCTGGCAGTGGAAATATTGACAAGGTACCACAACATTTTAAGGGAAAACCATTCATTCACAGTTGATTAAGATAGTTTCCCATATTGTTTTAAGGTCTGAAATTGCTAGAAATGTAACGTGTGAAAGCTGAAGCACAAAACAGAGATGGAATCTGAGTATCATGCAAGGATGTGCTTGATGTAGCCATGGAGGTGGGATGATGCAACCAGTCAAAGTGATGAAGCTCGGCTCACATCACTGCTTCCTGAAACAGGAAAAATGCCAGGGTGCTATGTTACATGTTTTGTAAAAATGTTTTACTGCAAAAAGAAATTGCCATTCTCTCGCTCCTGACATGTGACATGGAAAAAATCTGCAGCTATTCAGTGCACTGACAGCAGTGTAAGGCACCTCAGTTAACAAGAAATTAGCCAAAACTAATCATGTAGATCCAGGTTGGGACAGTAGCTAATGACTAATGTTACTCTATGTGCATTTCTGATAAGCAAAACCTGTAATCTCAATTTCTTGTGGGTCATCTGAACTGAAACTATGGCATCTAGTCATTACTACTCCAGCCTAGGTACACATAGCTCTGCTGGAGCAAGGTAAAGTCTGTATATCCACATCAGCTAAACCATGTGTTTTTAACCAGGGTACCACCATGGACAGTTTGCACAGACACTTTGTTAGAGACCCTTTAACTCCTTCAATAATTCTGTCATTAATTCTCCTTCAACCACTTTCCTTAACTTTAGGAGGAGCACCTGTACAGGAGCTTTCTAGGTCCTGGAGTAAATTAAAGTAAACCTGAAGTTGATATCACTTACATTAAACTCCTTGTAGTGTCAAGAAGTAGCTCATACTGCATTAATCTTTGCCCATATCCTCAGCTACAGTATACAGAGCCTGCTGACAGTCTTGGCTTGCAGCTTTACCCAAGTTATAGAGTCTTCTGTGCTGGGACATGGTGTCCTAGAAACCTTGAAATGCTTGGGTTTTTTTCTCCTATGACACCATCTGTGATGCAGGATTCACATTCTCAGGGAACATAATCTGTTCAGAGAGTTTTCCTTTCCTTGAATTGGGCATATAACTGCAGGAAGATTCATTGTGAGCTGGTTTACTTTCATTTGGACTTGGTATTATTTTACAAGCAGTTGAGTTGGTTGCGGTTTTGTAGTCACAGTGATATCGTCCTAGATTTAATTCCTCTGGGTTTTTTTTCCTAGCTTCCAATAAGCTAGGAGAGGCAGATTCCAATGCATTTTTGTCAATGTGGAATTGAAAATGAATTTAATCTTTAAATAGAAAATCAAGTAAATATCAAAGCTGCAGGAGGGAGCAGCAACTGAGTCATCACATTTGTGGACTAAACTTTAATATCACAATTTTCATCTATAAAAGTAAAAAAGCAGCTAAGTTTCACCCTGGGCAGACAGACTGCTTACTGAGACTAATAAGAAATCCTATTTACCACTCAGCTTGAACTTTTTCTTCAGATTATTTTACATGGCCCTGAAGCTGTCTCAGTCTTATACTAGCCTCTCAGCAAAATAAATTTTGCATTTAAATAAGCATGGCAGAGAAATTTGTAACATTCAATTCATTACAAATGAATTACAGATTAATTACAAATAAATCAACTAATTAATAACAATTTTAATAATCCTTATTAATTATTGATGAGTGCTAATGACAGTAAGAAAAAATTTATTTTCTGTTTCTACTGAGCTGAAATAATTTACTTGTAAAATGAAAGTGAGTGACCAATAAGACTAACAGAGATAATGCAATAATCTCCCATTTCTATTTCACTATATTACTATAAAAGTGTCTGTTTGGTGAGTGATAAGCAAAGGAATGCAAAATAGTTGTAGGTAGTAGATATTTCATTGCATTTATCACTAGTATGTTGTGGTTTCTTTCAGCTAAAATAAATAATACCTGGTTTGGGGAGAAAAGCTGTACAAACCTTGGTATGGTACAGGGATTTTTTTTCTTTACAGTACCCTTTGGGTAGCAATAAATGACCAAGTAGGACTGATCTGTTCTTCTTCATGTCTTTCAGCTACTTTGTCAATATTTATAACAACCGTAGTTTTTCTTGGAGCATTCTAGCCCTTCACCTACAGAACCAATGCTCAGTTTTTACCTAACAAAAAACCTGAACTGTCTTTGAGAATTTTTGCACTTAGAAATAATTTTTCTTCTCTTTACTTACTGTCACGGTCTTGTAATCAAGTATATCCTGTGCTTGTGACATGGAAAGCATTTTTTCTTCTTGTTCATTTAATAGTTAAAACTATTTAAAATCGGTTCTGAAACTGCATGCAGTATTTCACTGTTATCACATGCTGAGCATTGTACTCCATCTTCAGGCTTCTGTTTGATGTTCCCAGTCTGTAGATCCAGCAGTTCTTTGCTCCTTAATTTACAGCTTAGTGCAAGAATTTCACAATCAACATGCTAGTTTTGATGGTTGTCTCCCACCATCCCCCAGAATCTCTCTATAATATTGTTTCATTCCAAGAAATGACCACATACTTCATAATTATGACCTATATATTCTGTTCCTATGTGTATGCATGAGATTGCAGTCCAAAAGACTGGAAACTGACTGGAGATAGATCAAGTTGATCACCAGAATAAGCCATGATCATAGTGTAGGGGGAGCCTATGTATCACCATTTTTTGCCTTTCCTTGGTATACATCGTAACAAAAGGCAGTGTTAAGGAAGAAATTGAAGATAGCTCTGCTGTATTTAAGGTGTATAAAAACCGTTTTAAGTGTAAGTGGTGTTGATTGGAAGGACAATGTATCTTAGTCTCTGAGGACTGATGTGAGAGAGAGAGAGGCTATGATTCTTACTTTTGTACAAAGCAAGACTGACTCGAGGAAAGAGAGAGTTAGGTATTGCTGAGTTAGAATACAGGTAGGAGCCAAATTTGTGTTCATTAGAGAAGATTTAGAACAAAAAATGTCCATTGATACTCCATCAAGGATTCTCTCACCTATGAGTACAAAAATTTTTCATCTGGGGACATTTCAACTGATGATTTCAAACTTCCAGAGTACAGTAACTTTATGAAACTGCCAAACCCTGCCTTTGTGTCAATATGGATTCTGCTGATAACCTCGGGTTTGTTTCTTTACATGTCTCGAGACACTGAATGTGTTGAATTCTGTTTTGTTCTGAAAAGATCAAGGGCAAAATGTTGTAACAGCTGCATCAATTATTTATGAATTGAACCACGATACTGAATGTGTCTTGGTCAAAATACAGCTACGGCTTAAAATGGAATGCTGACCTCTACTCAAACTCAGCATAATTCAGAAACAGATATGTCAAAGGTGTTCATTGTTAAGTTGCTATTGTTACCAGGACTGCCACAGCAAATAAAACCCAACTGCACCAGCAATCGTGGAAGAGATGCCCAGTGCTGCAGACCTCATGTATGTCCTGGTGGGTTGCATGTGTTCATAAAATACCCCAGAAACTCTGTATTTCACATGCTTTCTTGGAATGTTTTTGTTACTCCCAATGGAAGTTACTAGTTAGAGATGTTTTTCCTGCTTTTCCCGTCTCCATCCTCCTGTAAAGCAGGAGGCAGACACTCTATTGTGTGCTAAGCCTACTACATATATTCTAATATGCAAATGCCCAACTGAATTAGGAATAATACAACTGACCAGAGAGTAATAGCATGTATGGCAGCAATAGGCCATGAAGGAGGAGACCAGAAGGTCTCTGAGGAGTAGCAGACAGGAATATTCTGAGGTAGAAAGTGGGAGGTAGCCAAATGTGAATGTTGGGAAGAGGGTAGTGAAAGAGGGCTGTGATGGAGCATCCCAGAGGTGTGAGCATCAAATGAGAAATAAGAGTGTGAGGGATTTTCTGTGGTAGGTACAGATATATGCGTGACATTTAGTAAAACACTCCTTAACAAAAATATCTCTCCAAAACAGGGTCACCGGTTCTAGATCAAAGGAGTGGTAAACCATCCAGCAAAATGCTGTTATATGATGAAGTATGCTAGCTTTCTTCTGGAGTTCAGGGAGAAATGAAAGATGTAAGAATAGACTAAATCTTGACATTTCCACAAGTATGAACAAAAGGTGTGATATCCTATGTCTTTCTGTAATTGAAGATGTAACTCATTTTGGTGACAGCTCAAATAGCAGCAGTGAAATAGCCCTGACCTAGAAAATATTAAATCTGTAATAGTCAAACAAGGTGCAAGTGTGATTCAGACAGACTTGATGAGAGACATGTCAGTCATTTTCATGGAAGAAAGCTGTAATATTATCATCTTTCTGAAAGGGGCAACAGGGGAGCAAGGGCTATTCGTCTCTCCTTTATGCCCTGCAGTCTCAGGTGTGGCCAGTGTCTTGATGCCCCCAGCCCAAGGACAGTAGAGATAATTATCCCAGGTTCTTACCTATGCTCAATGCCTGCATCTCTGGGCTTGATGAGCACTGGTGAGTCTGAAAATTGTCAAGGATTAAACTTTCACTGCAGAAATTAGCTACCAAAGCATTTTTACATCATCTAACAGGAGAAAGCTCATTTTCTGGGCTTCCTAAGGCTGATTGTCATGCTGTTAGCTCCTTCAGGCCAACAGGACATGAAATAAGTGGTAACTATTTTGTGAAAGCTTTATTTTTCTTCAAATTTACATCATGAGAACTATCAATCCTGTTTAATAATATGTTCAGCTCATCCATCTAAAAGTAAATTAAAAAGCTGTAACTTAAATGCTGGTATTTTTTATTCTTTTAGAGTTTGAGAGCTGTCTTCAAACGTATAGTGAATTGTGTTGACAGTTTGATATATATATATATACACACATATATATACACTAATGTTTACTAATACATGGTAGCATTTATAAGAATAGATTTACAAATGTAATAATAACCAAATCATATACAATTGCTTTTCTAGCCTCCAGTGAGATATGATCACGTGAGCAGTTACATGATTTTGGCTGTATTAGAATTTACAAGATTTCTTGTTCTGCATCTCATTACACTTATTTATACAGCAACTTTGATTTCAAGCTCTGTATTCTCACAGCAGCAACAAAGTAGAATATAGACGAAACCTTGTTTTTTCATAACCACTTCCTTTAGGTGTTGTGCAAAAGAGCAACATATAAAACTTCCATTAAGTATATTTTTATTATAGGTAAATTATCTCAATTAATGGAGTTTTATATGTTTCTATCATGCAATTTATTTTCAGTTTTTCTCACCTCGTCTGTTTCTGGTCCTTCAAAATCTTTTTGTCCTTCCTGGCTAGTGCTGTAGTATTACAATTACAGTGACAGTCCTACCAGAGAGCATGGCCTGTCTACACGGGTGTAGTTTTAATCCTAATCTTGTTATACAAAGTTTATAATTTTAATGAATATACTATTCAGAAAAAAAGCTGTGATGATTTGCTCATCTTGTATGTCAGTGGTGTTGCTATATTACATTGACTAAGGGAAGAGAAAAACTCAGTTACACTCAATTACTGTGTGTTTGGTATCACCAAATAATCAGCACTGAGGTCCGGATTTAAAAAAGAGACATATAAATGGATTTGTTGCATTCTCCTGTGACATTCTAGAAGAACTGAATTCTCAGAATTGTCTTCATACTCACCTAGTCGCTTAAATGTTTAGTTTTGGGCACACAGAAATGTCAGCATCCCAAATCATCTCATATCACTGGACCATATACGCAAGCTGGCACAGTTTGCCTACCAGTAGAGCCACTTGTCTGCTTACTGTGTTTTAAAAAGAGCTGCCTCATGTGTTACTTGAATTACAAAACTGCAAGCTGAGGCATTCCACAAAATGATGGGTAACCGAGGAGACTTTCTGGAAAGCAACAGGATACAGATGTCTCTTGTCAGTCTCTCTCTTACTGGTCTTTTTCTTTGAAAGCTGATTTTAAAACAAAGATTTCCTTCACAGTGATGAGAAGGTTGTGTTAAAGAAAATTTAAACTGTAAATAAACAGATCTCATAAGAACTACACAGATTAGATGCTTGCAGCCACCTAATGCTACCTGGCTTCATCATCTGGACTGCAACAAATGTATGAAAAGTACATGATCAGTGAAGAAACTGCTTCTTTTTGCCCTTCCTGCCTGAGAGCAGGATGCTGTTAGGGGGAAAGGAGGTTCCTACTCGTTTTGCAGCATCACATCATGTGGAGCTGGAGTGGTGGTGCTGCAGCAGTGAAATGAAGGAGTGAAATTATTAGCAGGGGCTGATCCAGGTGAAGTCCATTTCACAGGAGTAGTTCTCATGTACAAGCATTGAGGATCCCATAGGGGAGCAAGCAGAAATATTAATTAGGGAATAATTGATACGTCTAGAGTAAATATAAATTCCTTGCTACTGACATCTACTGCAATGCTTTGCAGAGCTTGACAGTGCCTGCAAGCTGCCAAAAAATGTGTCAGTAGAGAATAGAAACAAGGTTCTTAGAAACAAGCTTAAAAAGTATCTTCAAGTCCCTGGGCAGCACCCCCAGATAAGCTTCATTTCAAGGCCCTCAGACAGATGTTACACGTACCCACCAGGAAACACCAGATGCAGAACTGGAAAATAACATTTGCTCATGTCTGTAACACATTTACCCACTCTCCGGTGGTGGAGACTGTGGATTTGGCCTTTGTGCCATCCTTAGTAAAGCCTTTTGGAAACCAGCACATAGTGTTTCCTTGAGAACAGTTCACAAGTTCCAGGCTGTGTGGGATAGTGACTCCTCCTAGTTAAACTGTTAAGGCAAGGAACCTGTGTCTGCAGCTCTAGCTCAAAAAAAGTGAAGGAACTTTGCTCAGTCTTTGTTTAGAGTGTTTTAAATAAAGATGAATTTTATCACATAACAAGGCTTTCATTTCAGAAAGTATTTTTACTTTCTAGTGCATCTCTAAAAGAAAATTCAGATATATTGCTTTGGTATTAAATTCATTTGGGTGCTCCCACTGTTACCCCAAAGCTATATTTCACCTCCAAAGCATTATATTGAAGCAGAAATATATTTGCAAGTCAGTATTTGAGACTGTAGTATTTCACTTGAATTGCATTTATGCAGGGAGAGGAAACAACCTCTCCAGCATTTTTATTGTATCATTTACATTGCAATCAGGTTCTTAGCAACTATTTGGCATTTCCCAGCTTGCACTGTAGTCCGCATTAACAAACCCAGGCAGGACTGGAGGCCAAGAGGCACAGCATTTAGTGATGACCAAAGTCCTACTCAGACCAAGCTCCGAAGTGTTTAGCTCAGCTGGGTCATCCAAAGTCAGCTCACACTAACTGGAGGGAAGAAAACCGATCCATCCTGGGCATCTCCAGCCTCTGGCATGCTCTGCATCCTCTTTCTTCAAACTATGTCTACGCTGCTTTCCAACACTCCCATTTTGCTGACCAGAGCTTGGCATGCAATGCATCCTCTTCAAACTATGTCTACACTGCTTTCCAACAGTCCCATTTTGCTGACCAGAGCTCTAGCTGAGCATGGAGGTTAACAGTCTGCCTCTGCTTTGAATGTTGCTCAGCTTGTTCAGGGGGCATAAAAGCTCTTATTCTTTTCTCCTTGTCTTAGGACTTTGTTCTAGGGAAGCTGGCTAAAGACTGGTAAACAAGCAAGCATCTACTTCATTTTAAGTAAATGAGTATTACACTGAAGTGAACATACTTAATGTAAAGCATACGCTTAAATGACACCAGGGTGCCTAAATCTTTGCAAAGCTGAGCACCCTGCACTAGAATAAACCTCTGCTGGAAAAAAAAATGATCAGCCTGAAGAGATGTGCATCACACTGTATTTGAAGCATGATGGTTTCAAATGAATTGTCAACCCCCTTGTGTAACTGTTATTTGTGTCTGAGTTAATTACTGCACCTGATAGCCTCAGGAAAAACCATCTGATTTTTTAATATGCTGTATCAGTTGCTAAACCTTGCACAAAGGAAGCCAGCATGATGTATGTACAATAGGAGAAATACTAATGTTCACAATTCTACCGTATCACTTTAGCAGTAATTAATACCAGTCATTCCTGCAAAGGTAAGGGCACTGAAAGAAGTTGATAAAGCTCCTTACTGATGGCAAAAATAAAAGCTTTAAATTTGGATTCCAGCCTATCTCTCTTACAAAACAGGTCTTCATTAGAAATGAGAGTGGGGCGAGCAGCATGTTCTTGGGCAGATAGGCGAGGAATGCTGCACACTCTTTCCATTCTATTGAATTCACCAGAGTTTATGTTACTGTTTCCATTAAGTATTAACACTGTCTTTAAAAATCATTAATCATCCTGTTACATTTTTGTAGTATGTACTCTGCAAGAATCTGAAAAAATTGTTTAGCATCGGTGACATCTCTTCTTCTTCCATCCAGCCAACAACTTGTGTTGGATTCTCCACCTCCTTCCATGATTAGGCTGGAGGCTGTGAAAGGCTCCCACCTTTCCCTGTTTTGCTTCCTTTTACAATGACTCAGAAGAAGAGGGTATTATTTCACAACAGATAGTTTTATCAGTAATATAAGAAGGATCTTTGAAGACTATGCTGTTTATATCATTCAGAATAGTGCATAATATGCCAAAATCACACGCCATTCTCTAGGTTGACTCATCTGTCCACTGGGCACAGTCCAAGCAGAGTAATTAACAAATCATTAGTTTGATGACAAAATACTTGCAATTTTGTCCATCTTCTTTTGAATTTCTCTGCTGCAGAGGCATTCCTTTAGTTGCAGGTTTGGTTGTCCATGGTAAGTCCATCACATCTATTCCAGTCTCTGGAGAAATTCACAAAGCACTGAGTGTCAGATACAGTTAAAATTAACTGAAATGAGTAAGGTAAAAGGCAAGCCAAACCATTCTCATTTAACTACATGGCATGTTTCTTTCAGCAGCTTGTATGCCTGTCTCCTAGATTCTCTGGGCACACTTCTCACCAGGCACAGGAAAGGGAGATGTACCTTGGAGCATATCTGGAGGCAAAATTTATCAAGTCTATCTTAAGAAAGGGCAGTTACAAAAAAAAAAAAAAAAAGAAGAAGTACTAGTGCATCTTACAACTTGTGGAAACCAAGTACGTTAATTATCACTTTGTCTCTTTGCTAAGATCATGCATTCCTGTGCTATGTGTGACCTTAAATGAGAGCCGGTCCTAGTAATGGGGCACCGTAGCATGGCTGCAAGGATTCCTAATTTCAAAGGCACTGACTGACTAATCCTTATTAAAACTTTATCATTTCTTACTCTGAGTGTTCAATAAGGCACAAATGACCATCTGAGCTCCAGCAGAGGTAAGAATTAAGTGTGAATATTCCAGCTCCCAGGCTGTCTCTGTCAGCTGCTGTCCTTCCCTGCTTCAGCAGCTGAGGAGTTAACCAGGCAGTATCTGAGATGCACACTGGCCCGCAGGAACAAAACAAAGCTAATGGCAAGTGACAACTTGCTCTCCTGCAGCTCCAGCTGCAGAATCCCTATGGCAACTTAGTCAAAATGAAACTGTCTTCTCCCACGCGTGTCTGCAATTGTGGGAAGCTCTCTCTGAGCGCCCAAACAAGCAAGTAAACCTGACAGGAGATGTGCTTTCTTGTCACCACAGGGATGAGGTATATATCTGCAACAGTTTTTTTACAGGGACCACCTCATCCATATCATCTCTGTAACAGAAACCGTGACCACTTTCCACTCTACTCCCAGAAAAAAAAATCCTCACAAAAAAAAAAGCAATGCTCAGCAGCATATAGTTCACTGATCTCTGCAACAGCCACAAATCAGCAGTGACATTGACTTTTGAATATATTGTTGGCACTACAGAGCAAAAAGCCCAGAGAACATGAAGGGAGACTGAAACAGATGAGTATAATGAGGACATTTTAGTGATCATTTTGAGTCGTTTTTTTATCCAACCTACATACTTGAATTTACAGATAGTCTGTGCTACAAGTGTGTAGTTCAACATCTGTACATGATTTAGTACTGAAGGAGAGGTCATGACAAACTTAGATTCTGAACAATCCGAAGAAATATTCAAAAAACATCAAATTACCAATAGCAATTCAAGCTCCATACTAGCAGCAGGAATGTTACCAGAATGCTTTCTGCATGTAAGTTTCTTGCATTTCTCCTTAGTCCTGTACTGCCTGTCAGTAGAGTTTGTCTGACTGCTAGAAATTTATATTTCCTTGAGTCTGCCTTATCCATTCTCTTAACTCTTAGTGTTTGGTTCCTGTAACAATAAGTGGCATCTCACTCTTACTTCAGTCTGGGTTTAGGTTAAACGTAAAACCCCTATCAAAGCTTCTCCAAATTTACTTTTGGAATCAAAGGAATTACTAGATTGACCCCTATCAGTGCCAATGGCAATCCAGTACACTGCAGCTCAGGACTGCAGCCAGAAATAATTATAGGTCATGGAGTCAAACTAACTTCTCAATGTGCTTGCAGAGGGCACAGGAAGTGTCCATACTTCCTTATGGTTTTTTGAGTATCTGATCACTCAGGACTTTGTATAGTATTTCTTGTTGCTTTCCTGCACAACAAGGTCAGGAAGATCACGTTTTTATGTGGACTGGCCACTGACAGGGCACTTGGTCAGCTTGAAGGCTGGTGGTCACTGATCTCCAAAAGGACAGTAGTGTCCTATATTTAGAGAGGTTCTCTAAAGCTTAATGTTAAGAGGAGAAGATATGATAGTAAGCCAAACAAATTTTGGGGTATTTTGTACATGCCCCAGACATTTCATATCATGTATGGGAGATGTCTCTGCAGGCTAGACTCTTAACTGAGCACAGATAGTACTGGTTACAAGCAATGGCTCTGTGATCCAGATGGAGGGTGGGTGGTGACACGAGATGGGAGAGTGCACTTAGGTCTTGCATATTTCTGTGCACTGTATTTCTGACACATCAGGGATGCAGCAGAGCCACAGAGTACATGCTGCCTGTGTGGCCAGATGCACAGTAGTCCCTTGTTCCTAAACCTCTACAAGAGTAATCCATTAGGTCTTAATATGAGACTATAACAGAAGATCGGTGAGGAGGAATTGTAAAACACACTCAAGTGACCTTGTAGCTGGGGTGTAGAAAAACACATAAATCATACTGATCATTGCCTAGTCTTGTGTGCTTGACAAGTAGAACCTTTGTGTTTAGGTAACACAGGCCTGTGATAAACTCAGGACCATCTTAGAAAACATGCTTGAGTTTCCTGCCCTGCTGTGAGAAAGATCAAAGCACAGTGAAAAACTACTCTGCTTTTCTGTGATAAATGCAGGCAAAGCTGCAGGTCTGGTATTCACATTTTCTAGCTTTGTGGTGCCTGTGTTCCCACTTGTGTTCCCTCTGCCCAGGTACTCTTTCAGAGATCCCCTTTTTGTGAGGTAACAGAAATAAATTTACTCTTTGCATTTTGTCCATGGCTTTGTGGTTGTTCCTGCATCCTGCCTCTGTTCAGCTCACACAGTTATTAATGGAGGAGGCTTTTGATCGCTGCTGCTGTACATTTAAGAATTTAAAGCTGTAACACATGTTGCTGCTACATCAATTACTATTTAGCCATGAAGAATTTTGAACATTTCTAAAGGTCTTGGTCATTGTCTTACAATTATTTTTTGTATTAGTGTGTATTGGAAATTTTTTTTGTCAGGAAAGTAGCTGCAGACCTACCTACAGTTGAATTTTGTATCTATGAGTCAAAAAACTTACTTTTATATGTATGGCTTTGCAGATGTTTTGTCTTCATCATCAGAGGAATACAGAACAAAATAATACTCAAATCATAAGTCATCCATATTTTTAATGTAAGTTCCAAGTATGCTTCAGTTATGCAAATCTTCCTTTTTGCATCTCAGGTTAGAACAAAAAGAAGCTGAAAAACCTTTGAATGAGGATACTAATTTGAGGAAAAGGCTAACTTTGTTTCATTATGATCTGTAGAGAGCAATAACAGTATGCAAAATGCTTATTATGATTCACTAACTGCAACTATATGGAAAAGCATGTTTACTGACAAACTCTGCAAGAGACACAAGCAGACTTTTAACAGAGTTCATCTTAGGAGTCTTCTAGCTGTGCAGCCAGCTTGCTGGGACTTGGGCTGCAGCAGTCTGGTTCATTTGTGTGCCTGATGCAATAGTATTTTAATCTACAGTTGTTGATCCAGAAACTCTGGAACTAGATGTTTTGAGCCCCACTTTCATTTTCTGGTGAAGGACAAGCAAGAAAGTCAGTACTTTCCCTATTTTACTTCACTTTACTGAACCTTCAGTCTAGTAAATGTCATCACACCCGTGTTTGCATGGCTCTTAGTGGCTCCAATTCATATAGAACTTTGGTTCACATATGCAGAGCACAGCCAGCAGCTAGGAAGTAAAAATCATCCTTGTATTTGTGATATCAGAGAAGTAGGACCTTTCAGGACTTTTTTAATGTCTTTGATAGCATCCAGAATACAAAATACACAAATTTCCCTGTAACCCAGACTGGAATACTTACAAGTAACAGTTGCTCTGTCTGAAATACAAAAATGGCTGTTCAGTCTTTCTTCAGTGCAAAAACTTGCTATTGAATGAATCTACTTGTTTCTGAGACTGCTGAGAAGTTGATTCTCCATTGTCTGTGCTTAAGAAAGCCTATTCAGGGTTCAGTAGTCTTCTGTGTAAAATATTCAAGAAAAAGATTGTTTAAATAGGACTCATATCTGTGATGATTTGAGAATATGAGCAAAATGGGGCTTTGAGGGTGTGGTAACGTATTAGATCAGCAGAAAGTTGGGTAAAAGTGGTGTGCTTCTCATCTTACCCAAAGTGCTTTCATGACTGAAAGCTTTCATGACTGAAAGCTCTTCTCCGTTCCCAGTTCCATCAGGCAGTCAAATGGAGAGGTTACCTCTCCTCACAAGCCTTGTCTCTATCAGTAAGAAATATCAGCTCTCCCTGCCTGCTCTGATGTGGAATTGCTATAATTTGAAAGTTGATTTTGTTCTCAAAGCTCTTCTCACTATCTGAGTCTGGTTTCCTTGGAAAGCTTTAAATAGTAATGTATTTCTCCATACACAGGTTGCTCCCCTGTAGATATTTACTACTTAAAGGATAACATACCCCAGTATTAAAGCAAACTGCCCTTCTTTTACAACCAATAAAACAAACCCAGGTATTTTTATTATTTTTCTCAGTGACTGAAGTCCTCACAGGAGAAGCAGTGTGATTTATCAGCTGGACTGTGGAACCCAGGTCAGCAAATCAGACTTACTCCTCTGCTGCTCAGCAGTATTGCCACATGAGTTGAGACTTTTGCAGGCCATGCTGATGTGTGTCTCAGCAGAAGCTGTACAGCATCAGCTAAGATAAGGTTCATCCACACACACACATCCTGCTAAGAGGAAGCTGCAATTGTTCTGGCTCAGTGCTGTGCTACCACAGCTCAGTGCTGACTTGGAGCAGAACTAGGTTTGCGTCTGCCTGCACAAGAGAATGTGAAGGGGTGCCTGTGCCTCCATATCTCTTCTCACTTATCTGCACAGTCATTTGGGGTTTTAGGGAAGAGGTATTTTTGCATGAGGCTTTTGCAGTTAATCTGTGATCTTCCTCATGATGATTCTATGGAAATTATTAATTAATATGCCACATCAGTACTTATTTTTCCAAAGAAACTGTCGTCAGAGTTGTAGGGTGCACATGGACTAGGAAGTTCATTAGCATTCTTCACTAGATAAACCTGGAAATGTAGCGGTACATACTAAATGATTAAAAGATGTTCAGGTGCCTTTCTCAGGGAAATGACTTCTCTTCCCTGGTGGGTTATTGTGATTACTTGGAAACTGCATAATCTGAGATGGTGATGCCTGCCTCTTCTCCTGAATGATTAGAAACCTTTCCTGTCAGAAAATATTTAGAACATAGTTTGTCCTTCATTGCTTTCAGTTCCCAAAGCAGTTACATCAGACAGGCTCAGAACTGGACCAGTGTGATTTTCTTTTAAACCGATGTAGTTTTATCACTAGAAACCTACTATTGATGCATACTCTGGATGCGTGTGCACTTATTTTGCCAGAATCATTATCTACCCAAAGATATATAAAACTGTTTCTGCATGAAGAGGATGGTGTTCCTATACCTAAGTCAATACAAATAACATCTTGTGAATTCTAGTTTTAGTGAGACCTAAGAAATAGATACAAGTTGAGTTTTAAGGGCATCTCGTCCTCCCATTGCTCTCTGTTCTTGATCCTGATTTCTCTACCGGACCAAGGGCTGTTACTTCCCCAAGGACAAGTCTGGATTGTCTCTATCTCTTATATTCAGAGGTTATGGAATGTGCACTCATAAAGTAAAAACCTCACCGCAAGAAGGCCCCTCACCACAAGAAGGATGTTGAGGCTCTGGAGCGAGTCCAGAGAAGAGCAACAAAGCTGGTGAAGGGGCTGGAGAACAG
>WAAB01006965.1:117547-263858 GCA_013389865.1 Piaya cayana
CAACTTGGTGATTCTATGATTCTATGAAATATTTTCTCCTTTATTATAGTGGTGCCTGAATTGGGTAACAGTGTGTGTGGTTTTAGTTATGTGATCTAAGTTTATTTGGTACATCATCTCCAAGGTATATGTGATCACACAGCACAATGCAACTCCCCTATATATAAAGAGGAACACTAATTTATGGGTTAAATCATTGTATCTAGTAAAAACTTAAATATGCAACCATAAGTCAAATGAAAACAATTCAAAGTCTTTCTTTTTAATTCCTCATTATACCCTCAGGGTAGAAAGCAAAAGACAGTAAAGCAGTGTAAGAAACAAGATATCTAGCAAGTGGCTTAAGCTACTTTGAGAAAGATTTAAAAAAAAATAAAACAGATGAATTTAAAAGAGTTGAGGATGCAAAGGGAAAGAGATAGAAAATCGGAGTACGGAGGGGAGACTGCTGAATGGTGGTCTAATCTTGCCTCCTCTTTCTGAAGCAGCACATAGAAGTTTACTGACATTGGACTTAGCTGTGTTCAGCAAAAACCTGTCTTCTGTCAACACATCCAGCCCTGGTCTGGGGTCTATAATTCACAAAGAAATAAGTTTGCTTCTCTGGGACCACAAATGTGGAGAAAGATTTTGGAAGGAACAGACTAAGATTGACTGCTGGACTGGAAAGGCTGAATGTTTTTGTGAGAGGGATGCAGGGATGGAGTGGGAAACTGCCTGCCCCACTCACTGTGCCACCTCTACAGCACAGTGTTAGATTTTAATTTCCATTGAGTTTAGGAATCTAACCCCAGATTTCTAGGTTTAGAAGGGAGTTTAAAAAAAAAGCAGTGCCACCAGTGGTTTCTTTGATTTTAGTGAATTGAAGGGTATCAGGTACTCTTCTTATCCCAGGCAATTTACATAATTTTGAATCTGTTTTGCTTCTAATCTTATTATCTCTTAGAGAAGACAAATGCATGCAAACATAGAATAGTGGTTTCTTTTCTGGGTAGAGCATAAAGCCAAAAGACATTTAAATGTAATATCTAATCATTCATGACCAATCTATTTCAGAGAAGCACAGCAACAAAGTCAGAAACTATCTCTCTAGGACTGGAAGATAGTAATTTGCTAGGCATTAAGAATCATCCTAAGATAACTTTGAATAATAAAATGATAGGCTAGTTTTTGAGGCACTATACAACACTCAGCTCTTTCTTTCTTTCTTCCCATATATCAATGTTTCCCCGCCCCCCCCCCCCAGGCTTCTGGAAAGATTAGTTGTTTTTCTATAGTAATATGAAGAACTGAGTAACTCAAAAGGGGAACTTCTTTCTGAAGTATTAAGTACTTATCCATCAGCAAGACGCTATTACCATGTTTTAAGACACAGTCCTAGTGTATCCTCAACTATTCCCAAGCTTTCTTGCTGTTTCTCCAGTAACAACAGTTCAGGCTTTCAGACCTCAAGGAGCATTGACCCTACAATGTTTAGAAATATTTGCAAAATTACTTTGATACTTCCCCCGCTCCCAACAGAAGGAAGTAATTTAGAAAAAAAGAGAAAAGATGTAATTTAAAACCGAAACTCTCAGCTTCCATTTCATCAGTTTTGTGGTAGTGAAGGCAGGGGGTGGTGTCATGTTCCCAGAGTACAGAGATCACTTGTCATTGCCTTCAGTATTTGCAGGTGTTTTGGTAGGTACTGGGGAATGTGGTGGAGGTCTCTGATAGAAGAGTATTTCATGCATGGCAAAGTCTGAATGATTGCTCTGAGCATGTAATTTTGAGCTTTCCATAGGGTCTATGTCTCCACTGCACTTGACTGAATGTATTTCAGCAGTTAGATGTCACAGGCCCATGCCATTTCTTGTAAGCAGTGGATACGAGAGGCACAAAAGAAGGAGCTATGGCAAAACCAGTCAGCATACTGTAGAAAATGAATTAATTGCTGATAGATGTGGGGAAGACATGACAGTAATTTTGACATTTTCCTTCTAAATGTGTCTTTTGAAGTTACCTTTTGATAACTTTTGATATCATTAAAGTGGTGAAAAAATAGCAAAACGTAAAGAGCAGAAAGTTAGAGCAAGCTGAGATATTCTGAGATAGCAATGGATGACTACATCCTTAGTACTTCAGCTGTTGCAATTCTAGATTCTGGGTCAGTACCAAACACAAGAAGCAGATGCAACATGCAGGAAACATAAGTATATCATGCAGATATGAGAAGGGCCCATGATTTTACCTGTGTCTTCCCAGTTCTCCAATTTGTAGGTACCCTGGCTGCACTTCCAACAGACCAGCACTTTTCAAGGCTGTTTCTGTTTCCCAGTTTGTGGCTTCAGGATAACAGGGCTTTCACTGTCAATATTTTTTTCAGCAATTACTTCTGCTCAGTGATTTTTCCCTTCTAACCAGGCCACCTTGCTGGCTGCTCACGTGAGGGTTGGTTTCTTGTCTTTTTCTCTGTTGCATTTGTCTGCGAGGTTTGAGTCTCTGTCTTCCCCATTTTCCTCATCATCACATTTGACAAGGTCCTGAATCATATAATCTTAACAAAATAAACACTATTATTTCCACATATCTTTATCAGTGTTACTGAATTCCATGACTGCCTCCTATATCAGTTGTTGGTTAGATCTTTGTTGGTCTTTGTGCCCTCTTGCTTGTGTATTCCTCGTTTTCTTATAATTTCCTTTTGTATTGGGAAGGTCCTTGACCAAACATCTTTCAGGAACAAGATACTCTCTCCTTCCACAAACATTTACAATAATAATTATGATTTTCCTGAGCACTGAGGAACACAGTATCAGGCAAAAAAAAAAGGGAACCAGTGTAACATCTACCATATTTTATACTAGTAGCAGGACTTGGAACTTGACTTGGAATTTCACCAGAAGCCAGCACAGAAACTTTAAAATAGGAACATTATGTTGAAACAATTGAGTGCCCAAAAGACTGTGAGCCGCTACATCCTGTATCAGCTGCATTTGGGAGATAACACGGTTGGTAACTCCTGCAAACAAAGAATTGCAGTAATCCAACCCTGGGAAGTCAAACTGATTCAAAATCCTCCCCTTTTAGGAAGGGATGCAGCCTGCTGATAGGCAGCACAAAGATGGCCTGGCAATACAGTGCACACATACCTGTTGACCAATCTAGCAACAGTACAAGAGCTTAACTTTGGGAGAAGGATTTATAAGTGCAAGATGAGCTGAATACCAGGGTGGCAGTCATATTCTACAAATGTCTTCTGATGTGAACCTTATTCAACTCCTCATGATTACTATGTCTATAGACTGACTTTCTTCTCATATGTCTCCAGGCTGGCCTAATAAAGTTACAGGTGTCTCCCCTACTCTGTCCTGGTTTTGTCTCCCTGATGTTTTTCTCTTTTCTATCTTTGATTTTATAACACAGAAAGCTCAAACATGCCATATACAGTCCTGTCAGACAAGTTATCCATTATGATTAAAAGTAAATCTAAACAGAAACTGGTAAGGCATCCACAACTGTCAGCATCAAACAAAACAGATTTAGCCAATAGTATTGAATGGCACCGATGTCATAAAAAAAGTCAAGATAAACTCACGACTATTTTCCCTCATTTACCTCACAGTTACAATAGTAAACATGGAGTGGCATGGGACACAGTGAAGAAATCTAAGCACCCTCTTCTCTTTGCATGAAAACCTCTTTGCATAAAACAATTAAGTTTTGTCTAAGCATTTATGTTGATTTGAAAGTTAGAATGACCCTCTGATATCATATTTTCTTTAAAATTGTGGTTTTCAGACACTATTTTTTCTTTGAAAATGATAACGTCTTGTGTGAACTATAATATGTGCTGAACAGATGTTTCTTCTTCTGCAATCACCTCTTTTTGGAGTTTTCATCTTATCTGAAAAGGCAAGGTCAGGCAAAGAGCTGAAACCAGCTCCAAATCAGCAAGAGTTTTGACTGTTGCAAAGTTTCATAATCTTAAAATTAATCCTTGGAAAGTAATAGAATATGCATAAGATTTCTGGAAAAATTTATACATATGCATGTAAGTTGGAGATATATTCTGTGACTAGCCTTTGTGTTGTTGCACATGATTGATGGAGATCACTCCTGTATGTTGTCCAGGCCTGATAAAAGATGTTTGCTTTCTAAAACTCAAAATGGGTCTTAGAATTCTATTTGCTGGCATTTTCAGTATCAGTAGTTCTATCAAAGAACCAACCCAAAATCTGAAGTCAGAATCTGAGGTCTCCCAAGCACATTTCGTGAGCTCCTTCAGAGCTCTGGTTAGATTTGAGCTCTCCTACCTTCCCATTAATTACCTGTCAAGAAGGGAACATAAGCTTGGGAATAGGATGATGATGCTTCTGCCCTGAGATGCATTCCAGATCCTCTCTATGAGACCAGAGGGAAACAGTGTCCCATAGGAGCGGGTAAACAGAAGAAAGGTCCTCCCTTACCTGCTACTTAAGGACACCTAAGTGACAGTTGTTTAGCAAAGTGCCAGTCACCTTCCCTGTCTGCAACCCAATGCAACAGTCTGCTAGGGAACACTTCACATGTATGTTCAGGATGTGCAGAGTTCACCCTTTGGGGACATGCACCCCTCTGCCACACTCTTTGGAAGCAATCAAAAGTAATTGCAAAGCTGTCTACTAGTAAGGAGCAGCAAGGGTTTAGGAGGCAGTCCGCAGTGTTACAGGGAAAATTCACATAGTTCCTCCAAGAGGAATAATCTCAAAATAGATCTACTTAGAACTAATGAGAGGTACTGGGATTCAGTTGCATGTGGTTTTGATGCATGTTAAAAAGATGTGCAGTCTCATTAATCCCCTTTAGCTGTGAGCCATTTTTCTTTCACTTTTAATATTGTCAAGCTCAGGGAGTGCCTATGGGAATACAGGACGGGCTGACTACAGAGGAGTTATTTCCTCTGAAATCATGCTCACCTGTCTGTCGGGAATTCTTGAAACAACTGCAATAAATCCAGAATTTTTAATATGGTTCACAAGTTCAGAGACAGAAAAATCAGTGCTCAGACTGCTGGGATTGCAATAGTTATCTACGATGTCAGAGTACACATGTTTCTGTAAAAGAAAATCAAACGGGAAGCTGCATTGAAATAAGAGTGATCAGATATGATCAGAAGACAAAGAATGACTGCTGGAAAGCAGAAGATGGGCCAGTAGAAATTAGTATGAAAGGGCCAGGAGAGAAAAATAAGTTCTCTACCTGTTCTACATTACAGCTGAAAACATGGGTCTATATTTGCCAACACCATAACTGTAAAGTAGTATTACCCAAACAATGTAAGGTAGGCTGCTTTGTTAACTATAAAAAACCCAGATAGCTCAAATCCTTACGGAATTCTTGGTTGTAAACAAGGCAAATAAGACACGACTTCAGAGGAGCTATAGATAGCTTCGACTGGCCATACTGCACACAGATCACTGACTGGCAAGCAGTGATAAGGGCTTAAATCTCCTTCACAGACCCCTTAGCCTCAGGGGAGAAGCACATGAGGTGCACAACAAGGAATGGCTGCTGAAGAGCATGTTGTTTATCAGCTGCAGCTGTGACCCCACTGAAGCTGGAGTATTGAACCAAACACGTCGGTGGGGCAAAATATGTGCAAGAATACAGAGATGGAATTTACATTAAGAAAACATATGGATAATGACATCTGTGCATGCTGAGAGATGCAGCTGGGTCAGGAACATCTTCTGGTGCTGCAGTAGGCTTGAGGCAGGAGTTAGGTCAGGCTGTAGGGTGAAGAATAAAAACAAAGCACAAAGTTCAGTTGGGGCTGAGGGAAACAGCACTAAGAGGATACGGTTCACAAACTGCCCTGCCACAATGGGCAAGACAGTGAGATCTGCCTTCACTACTTCTGAAACTGCCCAGTCCTACAGGCAGAAGGCCAAACTCCTGCGAAAGGAGGATAGTTTGAAAGTCAAAGGAAGACAGGAGAATTCGCATTGCAAGCAGGTGAAACAGAGGTTCTCTCCTGCCAACTTTGACAGTGTAACCAGTATAAGCCTGTGAAGAAAATAAGGAAATCTCAATGGAATCTATATGTGTTCACGTATGGCCAATTGTCTGTGGTCTCACTAGAGCCAATGGAGGTCCAGTCAGTGTAGTCAGTGGTAATTAATGCAAGGAGGTAATTATTCTGATAAGAAGTAAGCTTCTACTTTAGGATGAGATGAATCACAATATCAACTTTATTGACTAGGTTTCTATTGACTATTAAGGGACTCTGTGATTGTTTGCTGAGATGTAGATGCTTGCAGTCTGGACATCTACATATATCCAGCTGACTACTCCTAAATCAAAAAAACAACAATGAAAAGTCAACAGCAAATTCTGGCCATTATATGCAACAGCGTTCCAAGAATTAAATGTCATTTCCTGGGTCAGTAAAAGTCAAATACCTCCTTCAAGTTTCCAGGGGTCCTTCTGAAGGCAACAGCATAGGTCAGAGTTAATGGTGTAAAGATCTTTTGAGAGAGTGTCTCAATGAGGAGTTTCAATTTCGAACCCACTATGTGTATGGATAGGCAGGGGTTTCTGCTCTTGGATGCCTCTTATAGGGTTAAGTATGTTGAGTTGATCTTGAGATATTCTGCCTGTCTTCAAGAATTCAAGGCTAACTGGTGCCATGTTCTGGGGCTGGGCAGCACAGACCTTTCTTGCTGCATTAATGTGTTGCCTGGCTGTTCTGCCTGGGTATAGTAATCTCACCTCCTAGCTAGCTCCATAAATACGCAGTCTTGCAGACTTCTTGATATTGGTCAAAACTCCAGTCTTACAGCATCAGGTATCTCTTGAACATGCAACACTGAAACTAAAAGGTTTCTTAGAAATGAGATGTTGTCTTATACAGGAGCAGCTTGGCATTAGTAACTACAGAGAGCCACGAGACTATTAGGCCTGCTAAGAGATTTTCAGTGCACAGAGGAAAATAAGCTTCAGGCATTCAAATGATGGTAACATGGAAGCTGCCAAGGTCAGGATCTGATATTAGACCACTTCCTTCCTCACATGAGAATATTTCTGCCAGTGAAGCCAGCTGGCTTTCTTCAACCCTAGGCTAGAATGGGAACTAATAATTTAGTGTTTTAGGATGGTCAGGAAGCTTAGACTTTAGTTAGGTAATGAGTCCCAGCTAACACTGTGGAGATACCTGGTTAACTTCCAGTCAAATACACACTGAGGCCAGACCATGATCAGAGGAGCCCAGACAGTGCAGCCCGTGGGAGCCAGCTCCTCCTAAGCCCATCACAGGTGAATCATTAAGCAGTCACCCCTGTTGCAGAACCTTCTAAGGCTTTCAACCGAAGAATGTAGCTCTGCAGTGCTATGCAAACCTAGGGGGACTGTTGCTAAAAGAACTTATAATGGGGTGCTGGAGTGCCCTAGATCTGATGGTCCTTAATGAACACCAGCCATGCAAATGCATGTCCACAGAAGCCTCACTATAGAAAGGTCATCCTTGCAGGACACAGTTGAAGCTTGAGCTGCCAGAGATTAATTAGGGATTCACTAGGTCAGCCTGAAGCTAGTGTGAAAGATCTTTGTGAACAAAACCTGCATAAACCCTAGGAGAGACGTGAAGCCTGAGTAGGAGTGTCTCCAGAAAGTATAGGAAAGCTTTTTGTGAGTGTGTGCGCGTGTAGGCTTGATACTGTGTTTAGACTTTCATTTGCTGGGGATGTGAGACCTTGATGTAATGTAGCAGATTGGTTCACTGTTTTCACCCTTCATGTGTCTCATATGAAAGGACAAAGGAGGAAAAAGACGAAAAGGCACTGCCCCACTAACTATGGGGTGGGAAGCTCCAACCAGGTGTACCTAGCAGTTTTCTCTGGGTGGGACCTACACTACTATATATGCCATGCACACAGAAGCCTGTCACAGGAAGATCTCTCCGCTGTGTACAGACACACTGCCAACAATCACCCCACGTACAGCTCATCCATCTGCACACAAATCAATGTTCACACTTTTTCTACAGATAGCTCACATCCATCACAGCAGTGACAGTACCTGTGGCATCAATAGCTCACAAAAAGAGGCAATTAGATCGCACAGACAGTTGCACAAAATAAAACAGAAATTATGGAAAATATGGGATTGGTAGGTAGGGGCTGATATAGAGATGACTTGAGTAATACTTTGGGTTTTTAGTCTTTACATATACACAAATAAATAAAAAAGTATTATGCACATATAGAAATACGTTACAAACATATTAAATTGCTGTCCAGAACTCGCTGAATGGTGCAGATAAAGTATGACTTCCAGAAGAACAAGAGTCAAGGACTTAAAAAAGAATTCTTGCAATCCCTTTTGCATGCCATGAGTTTTAGCGGGAGCTGGAGCCAGTTTAGATGTACAACAATAATTACTAAGCCTCTCACAAGCATTGACTGTGGATAAGTCCTCTTTGTACCTCAAATGCCCACTTTCTGTAGAGAGCTGGGAATGAGACCTTTTAAGGAAGCTGTTGGGCACTTGCAGCAGGGTAGATGGCTTTGTGAATAGCTTGAGGGTGGCTTCCATACGCAGTGCTGACTCACTCAGGATTTCCAGGTGGTTTTTGCTTGGAACCCCAGCTACCTGGAAACTGGTAGGCTGCTTGTAAACCAGCAGATTTCTGGTGAAATTAGGAGTCTGATAACAAAGTGAAATATGTGACAAGTGTGTGTAATGACAGTAATTTCTGCAGCAACAAAAGGTCAGTTTACCTCTCTGAATAATTTCTGAGGGGTGGGAAAGGCTAGTTGCTTCACATACAGTGTGTAAGGCCAAATAATAAAAACTCAGATGAACAACCTTTGAAAATTCTCATGGCTCTCAAGGCCTATTTCTCAGTTTTGGAGTTATAACTAGTGACTATATGAATGAAAATTTGAATCTTGACTCTTTCATTTATTACTCTGAAGTAGAGTTCATTAATAGGCAGATATCCCTCCCTGATTGCAGGGATCATTGAAATCACCAGTTCAAGGACAACTTTCTTTGCAGCATAGTGTACTTTTCTTTAACTGTTTGTAAAAACACAAGGTGGATGTATAAAACCACCCCTCTACAACAAAACTGGTGTATATGCAAAGATGCAAACAAAATGGCATAGAAGAAAAGTAATGGCCAGGCATTCAAAATGCAGCCAGCTTTTGGCTGATCACAAATGAATGCAATTATGGCAACACTGTACAGGATGGGCTGTAGATTCTTTTCAGATTTGGTGGTCTTTGGTGGCCGAGAAACACCACTCTAAAACATGAATAAATGTCCATCAGTGCCACTTAATGTTGTTTTGATGGGTTCTACTTTCTATGAAGATGTCCAGCACATACCTATCAAGGTAGTTTACTGTGGTGGTTGCATGCATAGAACTCAACAGTGAAGCACACGCAGAACACTAAGCAAACCACTTGCCAGATGTGGAAAACTCCATGACTGTTGTTAACCCCTTCTCTGCATCTGCTGCTCTAGAGTTCCACAGGGCTAGAAAGTCACTACTGTTGCCGTGAGTAATGAAGAAGTGCCCTTGAGCTTCCTGAGAGGAGATATAGGGAGGCAGCAGGAGGCTGCTCCTAGCCAGCATCAGAGGATTCAAATTAGACTTGAACTGCAATCCACTTAGATGGAGGTTTGACTAAGTATTATTATTTTATTAATTGTCTTTGTAAAATTTCTTTTATGTACTCTTCCTTTGAATATCTATTTGTTTAAAGTAAGCACTCACCTTGTGTAAGTCTTCAGGTTTCCAGATGAAGGCTTGGATTGGAAACACTTGTGTTCCTTTAAGAAAGAACCATGAAATCATGACACCCAGATAACATAGCCCTTGTTAATGCCAAATACAGCTGGCAAAATTATTTTGTATCTAAAAATACCATAGTTTTGTTCTTTGCCAAGCATTTTCAGTAATTTGCTGCCATTTATGTGATACCTTTCTTTTTCTAACTAAGGCTATAAAAATGAAGAAAAATCTGTGAGCTGCAAAATCTTACAGTCACCAAATGACAAAAAAGTTGAGGTTGGCAAGAGGTCATCTACTCCAACCTCTTGTTCAAAGCAGGGTATCCTAGACCAGGTTGCTCAGGGCTGTGTAGTCAAGTTTTTTAAAACTCCAAGGAGGGGCCCCCGCAATCCCTCTGGGCTACCTGTGTAAGTGCTCACTCACCTTTACAGTACAGAATATTTGTGGTTTTTTCCAATATTGGTATGTGATTTCCTGTTGCCTCTTGTCCTGTCACTGGGCACCACCTGGATCCATCTTCTTTGTTACTCCCAACCCCTCCTCAAGCATTTATATACAGCGACCAGATCCCCCTCAACTTTCTGTTCTCCAGGCTGAACAGTCCAAAATCTCTCAGTCTTTACTTAAAGGAGAGATGGTCCATTTCCTTCATTGACTTTGAGGACTTTCACTGGTCTTGACCCGGTATGCCAATGTAGCTCTTGTACTGGGGAGCCCAGAACTGGACCCAGCACTCCAGCTGTCTAACCAGCACTGAGCAGAGGAGAAGGATCACCTACCTCCTTGAACTGCTGGTGATGCTCTACCTAATGCAGCCAGGAGGCTGGTGAGAATTTTGAAAGGCTTAACTAGAATATGATGGTGCTTTGGGGCATTGTGGCTCTGGATGCACTATTCACGTCTGGTTTATAAAATATACACTACGGGGTATATTCATATAAACCTCAGAACGCTCTCTCATGTTAAGCCATACCCGTATACTCTTGAAGTATAGTGCTTGGATAGTAGATAAGCTTTGATGAAGCAATTTTTCACACAATTAGCTATAGGAACACAGTAAGAGAGCTGGTTCTAACTGTGTTACTTCCCACAGCTAAGAGCAAAAGTCAGGCATTTTTAGATGGTTCTTGACAGGGATATGGTGGAAGTTTTTTAAAAAATGCTACAATTGACGTCAATGATACAGTGCTTCTTGGTAGCAGCAAGACATTCAAATCAGTAAAAATAACATTTTTTTTTCCCTTTTAAGACCACTGGTAACAGGTATTTAGTCTGCTTTGGCTTTCCATCAAAGTCTTCACAAACATGTCAAGCTGTTTCACTTGCAGACGTAAAAGCAGGAAACAGAAAGACAGTCATTAGCTGTTTGTGATTTTGAAACTGTAAGCACTCAAACGCCCCAGCACCAGGGCTGGTGAAGTGGGTGCAGGTTGTTTTGCTACAAGTGCCTGCATGCAGCCAAGTCTGGCAGAGCCCTCGTGTGCATGGATTGGCTGAGCCCCCACTGTTTCTGAGTGGCTTCAGATCTGCCAGAGCAAGCAGCATTCATTTGAGGCTAGGCTCTGAGATGTAACTTTTGCCGCAGAGAGCTGCCTTGACAGAGACCCAGCAGATGCAGCCACACTGATTTGGGCCCAGCTTACGAAAGCTGAAATAATCAAGTCTTCTTCTAGCACCATTCATATTCCCAGTACAGCATCACAAATGGTGTGAGTTCTGTGTCTGTGATGGGATGATATCCCATGGGGAGCTCTAGCAGGCACTTGGTTTCAGAGCATCTGAATTTATTTCCAGGTTTGTTGAGTCCAGACATCAGGTGTCTGATGACAGAAGACTCTTAGTCTCGCCCAGAACATCAGCTGCATTACCTGGGCTGTTTTGCTAACTCACAGGCAAGAAACTATCAAAAAAGCTTATTGCAGCAACAACTTGCTGTCTTATATGTCTGTTAGGATTACTTTAGTGTGAAATTCCTTCTAAATTCACATTTGGTTTTAAAAGTGTCTGCATTTACTGTAGTGCCAGTGGCAGCCCAGTCTGATTGACTTAAAATTTGTAGTCCAGACCTAATAACAAAATGTATGTAATAATTCTGGTAGGACTTGTGATAAGCTATGGACTCATCTTCCATCTCTTCCCTACCACTCCTGAAACCTCATACCAGCCTTCCTGCAGATTCCACCTCTGCCTTTTCCCATTAATTTTCTGACCACTTTTGTCCACATGCAAACATCTTTTATTTGTGACTCTCCCCATACTGGCTCAATCACTCTGCTAATGTCACTCTAGGGGAAGTCTTTTCCCAGATCTGTATGAGCTTCTTAGTGGTCAGGGCTGTTATTCTGAGAAGATGCCAACACCTTTTTTGTCAGCTGGTTTGATCCAAAAATTCCTGCTGAACACAGTTAAAGTCTTTCTGTGACTGCCAGATACATTCTGTCTGGATATAAGTGTATCTGTCAGCCTTGGAGTAAATAGGCACATTGTCTTCCAACTTGTAACATCCAACTTTATTACTAATCTTACAGAATTATCAATGTAGTAAATGACTTTTTAATTATCTCTTTGCTTCCAACATCGTGATTATCTCATACACTGCAGTGCCTCTCTCGATATGAATATATGGACACTATTTTCAGTTTAAAAGCAACATAATGGTGTTCCACATGTTTCCAGACCTTCTCTTAATGGATAGGAAAGGGAGATGGGAACAGAGAATGAAGAAGAAATAAGACAGTAAGGAATTGAAAACAGGAGTCCATTTCCTAGTTTGGAATAGAGTGAAGTCAGGTACTGAAGGAAGAATTAACCAAGAAATTGAGGTCAGGAAGAGAAAAAGTGAGTAGCAAAAGTGGGTGAAGAGAGCGCTTGGTAGAACAAAAGATAAATTAGAGACCTTGACCTGTCTTTCCTCTGGAGGAAGAAAGATCTGCTCCCAAGAAAGAGAGCGAGTAATACAGTTTGCAGAAAGTCTGACACACAAAAAAAGGGAAGGGGAAGAAGGACTAGGGGGAGGAGGGGGCTGCGTTTGTGGGGAAGAAAAACAATTCGAAACCCAGATCCAAAAATGAAATAAACATCTGTGGTAGATATGTAGATTCTTGTAAAGGAGATTTGTAGATTTTCTGTAACCTAAACATTTTTAGAAACAGAGAAAGTGGAAAGGCTACAGAAGAGAAGCAGAAGTATTGGCCTCTTTGTCTTCAGCGGTTAATTGTTTAAAGAGTTTATTTTTCCTCCTTGAGAAACGGGGTGTTAAATATTTTTAATGCCATTCCTGACCTAGAGTCTAAGTACATAGCTTTTGAGTGCCAGGAATTGTGCCAGATGGCAAAGCCACAGCTGCCTGACTCCACGTCTTCTCTGAGTTGTGTTCATCTGCTCTCTGCTCTGTGCTCCTCTGCTGACCTCTGCACCGTGGGCTGCAGGTCATACTGCCCTCTCCACCAGGAAACACAAACCAGCACCTAAGTCTAATGGTAGGGAAAAACATTTTAGGATGTGTTGGGTCATTTAATGCCAGGAGCCAGTTAGTGAAATGAGCAGGTGTGCAGACAGCTTACCTAATCCAATTGCCCCACTGACGTCCACAGAGGTAATCCATCCAGAGTGCCGCTTCCCGGGATAGCGGCTGTAGCAGCCTGTCTCACCAAGAGAAGCATTTACAGGGAATCCCCAGGGATGAATGACAGCATCGTTGAATTCTATCCAGCTTCCACTCACATAAGGTAGAGCCCATATGTCTCCTTAATTCAGAAGAAAATCCCATTTTGAAATTGCTCTGGCACCCAACTCTCTAGCAAATTTGAATGTTTTATACAAAGAGGCATGTGCATGCAGAATAAAAATCAGGGTCCAGAGAAGAGGAACACAATGCCAGATCTCCCCATTTTGCTGTGAGTACTGACTTCAGAAAGTATTGACAGCTCAGAGGGAGCTCCGTGCTGCAGTTGTAGCTGCAGTGAGTAGTAAGTACATAAGCCTTCCATCTGCAGTTCAAATATAGCTGATAGTCACTTGTTTCAGTATTGGCATAGGATTTTGGTTTGGCTTCTTGCAGCCTTCTCTAAAGCAAAAGAAGGAATGGAATGGAATTGCCAAAGCTGAGCACAATGCTTCAGCTAATGGAGGATGAAAAGCTTGCTGGGCAGTTAACTCCATGAATGCTACCGAACATTTCTGGCAGTGGAAGGTCTGTTGTGTGAGCAGGTGCTATTGGCTGACAGAGGCATTGAAGCTAGAACATGAGCTTTATCTGCAGAAGCATGTTGACCCTTGGTGGATCACACTGCAGTTTGCCTGTGTGACCTCTCTCCGCAGTACCAACGGATGAGGGACCAGTTCACCTGCTTTTACCTCTTATCAACTGTTGCCAAACACAGAAGAGCAACAAGAAGTAATCTGTGGAAACACTCTTCAAGCAGGCCTCCCTATAGTAAGTTCAAGTTGCCACAACATCCAAGTGTCTTGCACCTGCAAGATGACAAGGGAAGTCTTCTAACATCCTTCCAGCTTCCTGATGTAGCACCACATCCCCACAGATCTTATTCTGGGTTTGAGAATTTCACTGTGAGACTTTACTCAGGCTGGTCAAAGGGCATTTCCACCAGCTAACCGTCCTTCCTGTCACTGTGTAATGCTTGAGATAGAAGCACACCAGGTTTTATCATTTATACAGTAATATATTTGGTTTCCTATTACATTGAAGTCCATACTGATTACTCTAGTGCCATAGTCAGATCTGCTTTTGTCCCTTAGGAAACTGTGGTCTTCTCTGAGAGTGACTGCTTCATAGAGTGAAGGTTTAATTCTCTATTTTATTTGCGTTAGCATGGTACAAATTGGCTACATTAGATCAGAAATTTTATTCTGTATCTTAATGTCTTTTTCTTATCTCCTTCCACCTGGACAGATTGCTTATCATAGTATCTATTATCACCTCCACTTCTCATTAGCACTTGCTGACACTAGCCAATTTGAAATCTTCTTCAGATAAGTCTGTTCCTTCTCCCACACTAAGCTCACTGCGAGCTGGGGCAGGTTCATTTCCCTGAGTTCAGCACACAGAAAAGAGCAGTACATTCAGCAGGACAAATCCCCACAGTCACACCATTGTCTCATCATCACCTTTCTAAATCATCTCTTCCCACATCTTAAGAAAAGCCTGTCATTCTGCAGTCATCCTCATCTGAAGCTGGTCTTTACCCTCCCAGCTGCTGCATTTTGCACAATTCCCTATTAATATGCCTCCTAATAAATCACTTCTTATTCCCAGTTGTGCTTCTCACATGCTTTCACCTTCTCTCTGGTCTATTGCAAGCCCTATCAGTATAGTTTCAGGTCTATATTCCTCTCTTGAAAGACCTCTCTTGGCTTCCTAATAGCTACAAAACCACCCTAATCATCTCAAAGCCTCTTAATGGGGTTAATGGGTGGTATCTGTGCATATTGCCACACTTACTCCCACTGACGTGTATGTTGTGGCTCTCGGAGCAGCGTGAGCTGTAACCTTGTACCTTCCTCCCCATTCCAGGGTTCACTGCTGCAGTCACACCAGCTACAAACATGATCATTTTGCAGGCCATTATACACCTCCCTTTTTAACACATCATCTCTTTCAAAATTATAGCTTCAAAGTGCTCCAGTCTATTTTGCTTACGGTCTTGCAGGCTGTGCCCTGTGCCATGCCTTACTCCTACCAAAGGATTCCCTAGTTTATGGCCGCATATCTCCTCTGATTTTATACTGCTACATTTTACAACATTTCCCCTTGCTTCAATTATTGTGCTTCCTAAGGTTTTGTACGTACAATGCCTTATAAAAACAAATTGAACCTCTGCTCTTTTTACTGTTTTCTAGCCACAGAGGAAAGTAATTGATGTGTTTGAAAAAAGGGGTGTGGAGAAGGCACCAATACTAGGTCAAAACTCCTCAAACCTAAACCCGATTATACTTCCCTGAAAGGCAGAGAGATGAAAATGTTTCTTCAAGCACTTTCGAGACATATGGAGATTAAAGTTAGAAATAAATTTGGTTTGTATATATTTCCCCTCACCTTGTGCCACTTCATCAAAGATAGTAATTTTCAAAAATGTCTCAGCAATAAATCAGAAATAAAACTTTGGAGAAACCAATAAATCTTCGATTATTTTTCAAAGATGCTTTTAACTGGATAGTGTCCCACAGATATGCATGATCTTTCTCTGCATGGATATTTATTACTGCTTCACCTGCCCCACATGCCTTTTAATAAACATATTAAAGTGTCAGCTAGATTCATTGCATCTCCAGTAAGAAGTAATTTTGCATCCCTCACTTAAAAACTGGTTTTGAAACATCCCAAACCAATTATTCCTCAGTGAATCATGACAGACAGCTTGGTATTGTTAGAGAAAAGGTGCCTAAGGGTACTGCACTTTCCTTTTAATCAGAAACTAGAACAATGGCTATGGTACACGCATCTTCATCATGCTAAACCTCTTCCCCTCTGTTCAGTATGTCTCAAACCAGAGAAACTCTGCATTTACAGTGATGATCTCAAAACGTGTGAAAAAGCATTTCAAAGTGCAGTTATATAAGAGTGCAGAGAGTATGAAGACAGTTAATAGAAAAAGTGACATAAATTTTCACTCCAAATCTCACAGCATTTTATTTCTTGAAAAATAAATTATTTATGACATCTTTCCACATCAGTTCCTCATACTATAATCCTTCTAGGAGGCATTATATCCATGTCACTCTCCTCTCTCACAGCAGGAATTGTGCAGAACTTCATTTGCAGTTTGTATTAACTACAGAAGATGGCAGTACTAGAAGTAATTCTGATGCATGGTTAATTGGAAGGTTACTTCATCTTTTATTCCCTCCCCAGTCTGGCTTTATAGAGGTTGTAGCACACCAAAGCCAAACTGGACTTTGAGGCAGAAAAATTATGAGCTCTGGAACAAAGAGAAGTTTCAATGTATAGGAATAATTCCTTGTATTATTTAGTTATGCTAAATATTATTAGAAATACTCTTTCTATTAGTTCTATATTTCCTTCAGCTTTCTCCAATAAAACATCTTGGAAGTGCTGCAGAGGTTTGGAAATTATGAAAGGGAGATTGATCTGTCAGCACTGGAAACTGTTCAGTGTGGAAAAGGTATGGTGGCATCATCCTGACATACCCAAAAGCTGTGAGATTGTCTGTGTGGATCTGAGGATCTGAGTACTCAGGAGGTGAAGTCTTTTATTTCTTCTGCACCTCATTCCCTTTTTTTCAGTGCACTGAGCACTTACTTCAGACTGAGGAGCAGAGGAGTGGACATATAAGTAGATGTCCTTGGGCTTCTGTGTTAGCTAGTATCCCAGTTAGGATCATCTGCTCCCTTCTGGGAGCTGCTCAGGTGGCTGCTGGAGGCTGCTGAAGAGCAAACTGTGGCTGTGCTGGGCAGCTGGGCTGCATGGCTGCTCACTTCTGGGAACTACAGCTGGTATTTAAGGAGCATTCGTAACCCGGAGAGTGACTGTAGCAGTGATGGGAATTCTTCAGGAGGGACAATTCTGAAGGTCATCACCTGTAACATTACTAAATGCATTCCTCTTCTAATCATTAGCTTTCCTAAATCCTCATGAAATACAGGACATAGTTGAGAACAAGAAGATATTTTCACTATTCAGACCTCCATATGAAGGTAAACAAATGATTGATTTCTGGGGAACATAATACCATTCTTGCAAGTAGCTGGAAAAATTTCTATCTGCATTTCAGTTCAGAAGCTTCAGGATGCAAATTCTGCTGCAAGTGCACAAAGGTTCAGTAATGAGATTGATGCAAAAAGCCATGAAAACCTAAACCGCCAAAATCAGTCTAGAGTCTTTTAATGTCCAAGTAATAAATGGAAGAATTTGAACTGCTTACATGATTTCATTATTATTTTTGCCTGGACTTCATTATTTATTTTCTTCAATGCTGAGATCTCATTCTGAGAGATAAAGACAAAAATCTAGTTTTACTGCTCAGTTCTGTGAGAATTAATAGCCCAGTGACTTCAAAAGGAACGGCACATAGCTCACAAAGCCTGAATTTAGTCCACATAATATAAAATGAAGTGTGTGCTTGCAAAACAAAATTGCATAGAAGTCTTAAAGGATAAAATCTCACTGTCCTGGAACCCACAACAGAAACAAAACCCAGACAGGAGAAGTTCACATTGTGCTACCACAAGATTTCACTGTTTTTTTCTAAGAAGTGTGTGTAAGGTGACTTATTGTTTTATGCAGGTTGTTTCTTTACCTAAACCTCTCCAGTCTTCAGCAATAAGCCTGCTGCAAATAACACAAGTGAAGGTGTGCAGATAATATTAAAAATGCTTCAGAAATGGACAGGATTTTCCACTGAACAGACCTCAAGATCTTCATTTAATTTTTGGTAATACTGCTTTTATTAAATTATTTTCTGTAACTTCAAGGTTAATTCCAAAAGGAATTGGGGGTGGCAAAACCTACTTAGAGAACAAAGTGGGAAAGCCTACTTTATATTAACCTGCAAATTGAGACAGACAACAGCAGAAACAACCTTGAAGATCCATTTATGTGCATGCATTATCCACACACTTAGCCTTCACTTTGGCTCCCCAGTCCCTATTGAATAACCCGGCTGCCAAGAAAGAAGATTGTGACAAATAAGCACAAAGAAGAAGAGAAGGGAGGGAACATCCCTGAAATAGCACCGAGGTGAACATGCCTGCTGTTGTTGGGCAGATTCTCTTCCTTCCTGAATCCATGTTTTTGTGTCACATAGGTGCAAACTGGGCATTCAAAACTAACTTAGAGTTAGTTTAACTAAATCCTGTACCTGTCACTCACCTCCGTGCCTGGGAAGATCATGGAACAGATCCTCCTAGAAGCTATGCTGAAGCACATGGTGGATAGGGAGGTGATTCAAGACAACCAGCATGGCTTCACCAGGGGCAAGTCCTGTCTGACCAACCTAGTGGCTTTCTGTGATGGGGTAACCACATCAGTGGACATGAGAAAAGCAATGGTTGTAACCTCTCTGGATTTCTGTAAAGCCTTTGATATAGTCTTCCACAACATCTTTTTCTCTTCATTGGAGAGATTTGGATTTAATGGGTGGACTGTTTAGTGTATAAGAAATTGGAGGATGGTCACATTCAGAGAGTAGTGATCAGCACCTTGATGTCCAGATGGAGATCTGTGACCAGTGGTGTTGCTCAGGGGTCCACAATGGGACCAGTGCTGTTTAGTATTTTCATTGATGATATAGACAGTCAGATCAAGTGCACACTCAGCAAGTTTGCAGATGACACCAAGCTTAGCGGGGCAGTTACCACACTGGAAGGATGGGATGTCATCCAGAGGGACCTGGACAAGCTGAAGAAGTGGGCCAGTGTGAACCTCATGAGGCTCAGCAAGACCAAGCGCAAGGTCCTATATCCATAGTTTCAATATAAGCCACATGATGAGATGACTGAGAGCAGCCCAGTGGAGAACAACATGGGGGTGCAGATTGATGAGAAGCTCAACATGAGTCAGCAATGTGCGCTCACAGCCCAGAAGGCCAACTGTATCCTGTGCTGCATCAAAAAGAAGCGTGGCCAGCAGGTCGAGGGAGGCGATTCTCCCCTTCTACAGCACTCTTGTGAGATTCCACCTGGAGTATCATGTCCAGTTCTGGCTTCCCCAGCTAGAAGAGTATGGAACTGTTGGATCCAGAGGAGGGCTGCAAACTGAGAGAGTTGGGATTGTTCAGCCTGGAGAAGAGAAGGCTTATAGCAACCTTCCAGTACCTGAAGGAGGTGTACAAGAAAGCTGTGGAGGGACTTTTTACAAGGGCATGTAGTGATAGGACGAGGAGGAATGGTTATATGTTGGAAGGAGGAAGATTTAGATTAGACATTAGGAAGAAATTATTCACAATGAGGGTGGTCAGGCACTAGCACAGATGTCCCAGGGAAGTTGTGGATGCCCCTGCCTGGAAGCATTCAAGGCCAGGCTGGATGGGGCCTTGAGCAGCCTGATCTAGTGGGAGGTGTCCATGACCATGGCAGTGGGGTTGGAATGGGATAATACTTAAGGATCCTTCCAACCCAAACCATTCTATGATTCTATGATATTTTTAATTAAGGCAAAGCCATAACAGATCAGTCTGTGGGATTAGAAACCTGGCTGTGCCTATATGTCATTGTCAAACTCTTGACTCAGCTAAGAATATTTTGAAATTTATCTTGCCTGAGCAGCATGCCAAAGCATCCAGCCACCTTAACAGGATTCCAGATTTGCAAAATGAAGACAAGTTCATAATCAGTAAAGAGCAGTTTGCAAGAAATTTTCCCTTTTCATCATCTCTTACTCACAGCTGCCTTCAGTTGCAGTCCTCTTGTCTACCTCTACCAGGCATGAATTCATGCTCCAGGATGCTTCGGGTCATTACCATGAAGTTGCAAAGGGCTTGCTTTATTAAGCTTATCTTCCTCCTCGATTTCTACTGATGCAGCATTATTATATCCTTCCAGCATACAAAACATGTTTGGGGTTTTTTTTAATAGATGTACTGGGCATCAGATGAATGCAAGGTGCATGCCAAGTACTTGTTCTGAAAGTGATCTGAGTCTGTTACTGAAACTGTTCAAACCAGGACAAGCTCTAGACCAGATCCTACAAAGCACTGCTTCTAGATCTGTTAGCCTTGGTCCCAAAGCTTCAGTGGAGGCTTGTATCATACAGCCCTCATACTCCCTAGCTAGGATTTGGATTTGGAACTTGACAGTGAAATATAGACTGTCACTCATTAATGCATCCAATTTCCAGTGATAGAGAGGAGGCAGAATATCCAAAGCTCTGGAATACAAATTTTAAAAGGCAAATACAAAAGGTGCTTGTGCTCTGGCAATACCTGGGGAGGAGCTAGTACACACCCTTGGAGTGCTGATGTGATTTATGTGTCAGTCCTGAAAAAATGTAGAAGAGAGAAGTGTTGTGTTCCCTTCTTAAAAAGTAGCTCACAGGTGTAATTCTGTGGATTGGGAAGATATCATGAGCTATGAAATTTTTGTGTGATTTAGCCGCTTTGAGGTGATAATCAGTAAAGATGATAACAAGGGTGTGAATATCACATATGAATGGTTTCCTTTACTACAGGCAGAAAGAGAAGCCTATGAAAAGTACAAGGGAAAGTTTGAGGACTTTGCAAAACAGACTAAGTAGCCAGAGAATTTGAACTTCTTCATTTCAATGTTACAAGGTCAATCAGTCTGGGCAAATCAGGTTCCCAGTTTCCAGTAACTCTGATTCCTGGGGTCTGCTCCAAACCTACAGTTTGTCTTCATCCGTGCAATATCAGTTGACAAAACCATTAACTCTCAGGTGGGCTTCTGTGTATTCTGTGAAGAGAAAATGCCAGTCCTGTTTGTTTGGGTTTTTTTAATAAACTATTACTCACAAGATCAGACAATTAGTTATATTTTGTTTGGATATGGTGATGTTAGAAAGATGTGAACGTGCCTCTCCAGTAGTTCATTTTGTACATTACCCTTTATTATAATGTGTTCCCTGTTTCATTCCTAGTGAAAAGTAGTCTTAATCCCATACTGGTTTAAAAACATCATCCACGTTGACTTCATTGATCTAGTTCTTAACTGGAAAATGCTTCCATTGTGTCCCCTTGAAGACTCTTTAATAAAAAGAAACACAAGTCCTTTTACTTTTCTTTATAGGTTGTTTTGCCAAGCTAGTGAAATCTTTATTGACCAAGCCCATACTCAGTCTAAGGTAATAATAAACTATCGATATGTGCAAGGACTGATGTAATGCTCAGTATTTGAAATAGTGCTCGACAAGTGTCTTGTGCAGAAATAGCATCGTCTTTTTGTAGATTGTCTTTTATCAATGAAACATTAGGTGCATTTTTCTTTCTGAGGCATTAGTTGGCATGAAAATTCTAATTATTGTTTTCATACAAGCTCCTGATCTTATTTGATTGTTCCATTTAGCACCTATTTCTTGGGCTGTTTCTTTGATCTTGGACTAATTAATTTACAGAATTCTGCTCTAAATTTCCTTTACCATCTGTTGGTTTAATCTACCTAATGATCCATATTGTTTGGAAGCAGATTGCATTTTTTCTCATTATTTGCTCTGCTTCTGACTTTACCATCATCCACTCTGCCGACTGCAGACTTGGCTTCAGTTGTCGGCTACTGATGAAGGCAGCAATAGCACAATTCTAACCTCCAGATGCATTAGCATCATGTCCTACTCAGAGTAGCCTAAATACTGCCTGAAATGAGAGCAGACACCATCGATCCCCAGAGCTACAATTACTTAAATCAATGGATTGAACAAAATCATAGGGATTGGTGTCTATTAGCCATACTCTAAGTGGTGAAAGAGGAGAGGGATAACACAGAAACCTACTTGGTGCCTATGTGTTACTGAAGATTTTTCCTACCCAGACTGACTTAATGGCAATTTTATACTGTCTTCAAGGTATAAAGCAGCTGAATCGCTGTCAAGATCAAGCCTTTCTTTTCAAATACTTCTTTTGATTGTTTTGATGTAATATTGTTAAGTGTATGAATCAAGGTCCTTAAAACTGACTCAGAGTTACTCCGATTGCAATGCCAATGAAGCAGTGAATAGTTGCTGTGGATCAAAATGTCACCTTTTTCTGTTTTAAAAGTGCACAGCTCTATGTTAAACAGAAATAAGCTGGAATTTCAGCAACAACTGGTGTTTAAGCTCAGATCTAGGGTATAACGTAGCTACTCATCCTCACTGCTGCTTCTGCAGAGGCAGTTGCAACAAACACATACACCATCAGGCTCCTGACTGAATTAGCACACCTATTGAACTGCAAAAGTACCATTTTCTTACAAGCTGAACACTTCTCTGCTCAAGTATGAAAGTCAGCAAAAGGATTCATAGCATGTCTGTAATAGCAGTCTACCACAACAGTGTTTCTGGGAGTTGGTGTTACGTCATTGGAACAAGTTGATTTCCATGTTTCTTAGAAAAAACGTAGCTGTTTTAATTTCTTCTGCAGTAATGAATGTTAAGGGATATATATTCAGTTTACTACATCTAGGTTGTGAAACAATCTAGAGTATTGGAAACATGGGGGCAAACACTAATTGAGACCTATTATAGGAGACCCCTCTGAGATGGTACCTGGAGATGAAACAGTATTCTCTAAGTGATGTTAAACAGTCCACCTCATCAAAGTGTAGGCAACTGAACTCCCCCCTCCTCAAGTACAGCTTCAATGTATGTACCAGAGCCTTCTCCACCATTACATGGAGATATTATACTTTGCAGAGATTGTCTGTCACGTTAAAATCCCCTAAAAATAGTGAACAGTGTCTAAGAAGGACAAAACAATGGAGACAAAGCATTCTGAATGGTGAATTATCTCTACAATGAATATGTTAGGTATTATTTTTGCAAAAACCCAATGAAGCTTCACATACTGCTAGTCTATCCAGGGCATGGCACAATTAATACTTCTTTATCAGCTATGATTTATAAGACCTTTTAAAATTAAGAAAAAGATTTCTTAATTGCACATCTGACTGACTGGGAGGGTAAAGCACAGATAAAAAATCAATGTTGCATAGAGGCTCTGCAGAGAGAATGCATCCTGGTACCAGGCAAGACTGACGACGTTTGCATTCTCACAGAGAAGAGCAGCTAATCAAAGCTGTGACACGGTTAAGTTCCCCTAAATTAGAAGATAAGGAGGAAGGGGAACTGAAGTCCCCAGGAAATTATTTGATACTTCATTTGCACTCAAGAGGCAACCCGACAACTGTCACTGTCACAGGAGGGACAGAAACGCAAGAGAGATGCTGATTCCTTCAGATAGCACTGAAGGAGTGAAGCACTGCTGATTTGACTCCTCAGCTTCTGTGCCCCAGAGAAATCTCACAATGACAGGCACACTGGAAGTTGGTTTTGTTGTTTGTTGTTTCCTTTACAGAACTTGGATTGTAATCAGGAATTTAACCATTACTTTTCCATGTTGCTTCTTTCATAACTAAGTTTGCTGAGCTTCTGAACTTGAAGTGAATCCAGCAAATCTGAACATGCATTGCCTCAGAAGTGATGAATTCAGGGTGAGCACGGCTTGCAGGCACCTGCTGGAGGGGAGCAGGTCTGGAAATCCAAGCCAGGGTGTGTTGCTTTTCATCTGGAAAGTTTTGGGTCTTGCAGTAGCATGTGCCAAAAGGAGAGAATCATGACTGGCAGGGCATTGCGAGCAATAAATACAAAGGAGAATCATAACACCGTGGTCCTCACAATTATTTACTACAAATAAATATAGCAATATTATTTCAAATTCTTAGCTCCATATAAGTGTGCATTAAAAATTAAAATTTGTTTGAAGGTTGCTGCATTCTTTGGGCAAGAGTATATGAGCCCAAAGCCGGCCTTTTTTCCATTATAAAACAGGGTAGGAGTTGTCTGACCTGGAGAGTTCGGGCCAGAAGACTTCCTTAAATAAACGGCATTTAAAAGAACATTTTTCTAGAAAGACTGTTATTCATTACCAACGGGGTTCCTAATGTGTGGGAATCACAATAACAACTCTCAAATCCTGCTAGTGCTTTTGAGACACCATATCAACCTGGAATTTATTTGAATTTGGTTCCTAGTCAGTGAGTCATCATCTGCTTTCTTCCAATGGTGTGAAGACATCTACTACTGCATTTCTGTTGAATTTATGTTTGGGTTGATTGAGTCCTCTTGTAGCCTCATCTTTTCTAAACAGACAGATTTGGGATCTGAGATCTTTCAGGTTAAACCATGACTTCTCTTTTCACTGCTGTTCCAATATTTCTGTGAACCATTTGTAATTACTTAATTAATATCCTTCATTAACTGGAGTACCAGCATTACACATACTAGTTGCACCACTTCCAAATACTTGATTTTCTTCTGCCTGTGCACCCCAGAATCATGTTTATAGAGATGTTTTCCATCATTCATATGTGATGAAGGTTATTTATAACTTCAGTTTATGAAATGAAATATTGTGTTGTACCGCATTAAATTACGAAATTAAGCAATATTGTGTAAATAGCTATCATTAATAATATTTCTTTAAAAGTAAAGATGCAACTGCCTCTTTTTTTTTTTTTCTTCAGATGTGTGTTGAAGGTTCATCCAGCTCCCATAAGAAATTATCTGGGCTGCTTCATCTGTCTCAAGAACATCTAACCGCTACATTATTATAATGTATAATTCTCTGAGTGGGACTTTCAAAGACCATAGTATCTGTAAAACTGATCTCTGGAAGTGATTCTAGGAAAATGGCTTTATGGAGAATTACTTTGTCTTTTGTTGGCATATTGCAGTTAATGCTGTTAGTCCTACAAATCTAATGTAGTGACATTACCCTTCATCTTTCATATTTTAGTGCCCTCAAGGTTTTTATTCAGTTTTACCCTGGAATGATATTTTGCATATGTAGAAAAAAATGCAAAGAGCTTCTCTTTCTTATTTGTCAGGACAGATATGAAATTTTATGGCATCTATGGGAGGGAGATGCCACTCATTTAATTGTCATCTCTGATTTTAGGGCATGTGGTAAGAATAGGTAAGGAGTCAAATTCTCAGATGATTTAGATCTAATTACTGAAACCATTCAAAACAATTGGTCCCATTCAAAATGCAAAATTAAAGTACTAACTCTTGTGTGTAGATTTGCTGTTCAGAAAGACAAGTTGTTTATAGCCTGGTCCAGCCTATAAAAGTGCATCAGTTGGACACTTTCAGTAGTATTTAATATACTTTAAAATATTACACTAAACAACTATTAGCCTCTTTAGTCATACAATATCATGTTGAGATGGTGAAGAGCAGGCAGAGGGACTGAATGTGCAAGTCCTTCAGCAGGAATATACAGGAAAAACTGGTGATGGTAGTGATAGCATCTCCTCAGTCCCGTTCCCTGGAGGGGAAGATGCTCCCTGCTTTTTTATCCATGAGTCTTTTAAAATGTACAGCTGAGTTTGATCAAACATTTGAAAATTCAGGGAAGTTGCTGTGAACATGCTGGAGTTTTGCCTGAGTGGCACTGAGAACCTAGTTCAATGTGCACAGTCATTCTGGCATTGTTCTTCTTTGCAATCAGTAAAAAATGTGTCACCTGGGGAAAGAAAGAATTTCTCAGTCTATACTTGATATAGACTTCAATTTACTTCTGACTAGCAATTATTATCATGTTTTGCTTTCATGCATTATGTAGGAACTAACAGCCTTTTTTCTCTGGTCACTTGTCTAAGTATATGTTTGAACAGTCACAGCAGGTATTTTCTCTTCTTTTGGGCTCTTAGAAAGGAGGATTTTTTTTAGGGTTTTACCTTGCTTTGATGTACTTATGCATTAAATATAAAATAAAAAAAACTGCAATAATTTTGTTTCAGCAGTCGCACTTCACAAAAGGCAAGTAACTAGAGGAGGTTCAATAACCTCATGCAAGGTGAAATATTTAAACATCATATCATTCAGGGAAAAGGGGCATGCTTCACACTGAGAAAAGAGGATCTATCCACTGCATTCCTGTAGGAAGCATTTAAACCTCTGCTTGAGGGCCAAATAATATCATACACTGTCCATGTAAAAGAGCAGGGAACAGGCAGTTGACAAAAAGACTCTAAGGAAATATCTCTGCAGGCAGATTTTTATAAGATCTTTCCTGCTCTTCTCATCTGGACAATAGCAAAAACACGAAAGAGTGGGAAGAAAACTTCTTTGCTCAGCTAAATTTTTCTTAGATTCAGGGATTCATTTATGCAGAGAGCCAGCTCAGCCAGTCTGCATGCTCTTAAACACAACCTCTGTGGGTAGAATTAAATATGGTAAACAACTTATTTTTCTGGTCATTTTTTCTGTCCTGTGTACTTATGTCATGGTTGTGGAGCTGACAGCACATGAGCTACTAAGTCCTGGAGCCACCACAGCTCTGTAAGCATTAGCCACCTATATTTGGGCTTTTGGGTAAGGCCCAGACTTGGTGCAGCAGCAGCTGCCTTAGGATGAGTAACTAGGATGTTTAACATGGTGAAGATTGGGATCCATCAGGGGAGGTTCGGGATTTCTGCTTTCTCCTGAAAAGTGCTAGATAAATCACAACCTGATGAAGCTGCACCATGGTCTACTGATAACCATGTGGACTATTCGTGAGGTGTCTGCAAAAAGTGACTAAGTATATTGTTGATCTATCAAAACTTGCTGTACCAGCTCTGTACCTTCCCTGGGAAATGTTTATGGGTTTGCAAGATGCGTGCAGCTCTGCTTGGAGCACAGTGGCTCTTCTTCCACAGTGCTACTGAGAAAACTATTTCAGGAGCACGCTTCATTCAGCCCGTGCAGGCAGGAATAGGCAAGGATTCCTCAGCATGTGGCAATTCAAGAGTTGGAGGAGAAATATGTGAGAGTGAGAAGGGAATTAGCTAGTTCTCCAGGTGGCAAAGAAAATGTGACGTGTAACTATTGAACAGTTAGGCGGGTTCAGAGGCACAACTCGCTCCTTCTGCACACCTAGGGGATAGCTCAGGTTCTACTTATTATTAGAAGCCGGTAGCCTCCCTGTCCTCCCCTTGCTTGCCAACTGCTCTTTCCCAGGATGTCACTACAGTCACTGGCTGTCACAGAGGCAGCACAGAATGTGCCACTGTGACTCAGAGTCAGAAGTAACCAAGGTGCTTGTTGAGAACAACCTTGGCTCAAGGTGGGAACACCCACTTTTCAGGAAATGATTTTGCGTTGTATACAGATGGCTGAGAGGAGCTTTGGTAGCAGGTAAATTTATACAGAGCAGACAGTGTAGCCCTGGAAAAGAGTAAAAGTACCCCAGAATAAGGATACCGACCTAAAACCCCAAAAGTTAGAAGAGCAGGCTCTGGCTGCCCTTCAATGCACATCATTGAATACAGCAGAAGGGCCAGAAGCTGCAGGGAAGCTGTCAGCTGGGTCAAATTTGCCAAACAGAAAGGACGAGGAATTACCTAGGGCAACAAAACATTCACAGCTGCTTATGAAGGTGGCTGCATCTTTGCAGCCGGCCTGACAGTCTGCCTGCAGCAAAGGCCATCTCCGACTGGCAGCTCCGGAGGGCAAACTGCTGCTGCCAGAATTGTTTGTCAGCCCCGAAGGAGAGATGAGGCTGAGAGCACAGCACTCCTCAGCACTTCTGCCCTTTGAACTAACTCAGAGGTGCCAGGACGTATTAGATAAACATCTTCATCCAATTTAAGCAAAATCATTTATTCATAAATGTCTCATGAGAAAGGAAGACACACCTTATTCAATATTTTATGTAGCTAATGTGGTTTGCAAGGATTTGTAACTTATCGGCTAGTAAACAACTTTTTTCTAACTTCTGCAGAAAAAGATGGCAAATGGTTGCATTCAAATTCCTGCAGAGAATGTTGGGACCACAGACATGATAATGTCTCCACTTTTTAACAAAAATATAGTATATTTACAATTTTGTGGAAGGTACAGGCAAAGAATAAAAAGTTAGGAGATGTTTTCTCTAGAAATACAATTATTCTGAAATGTGTTAAAAAGATTGCATCATTTCAAATTATATTTTAAGGTAGAGATAGAATCTTCCTTATGTTTAACTTCTTAAAATTATCTTTGCTGTTGATATATTTAGATGTTACATGGTTATTATTTTACTTCATTTTGTGCAAACAAGGCAGTTCAGTAAGGTCATAACAGCATTTGTGAACTGAATTATGCCGTGATGTCAAAATTTTCACTTTTATTACCCCTGGGCCCAAAAATCAATCCCACTGCCAATTCTGACCTTGGTGATGGAGCAAAATGTGGGCACAGAGTGCAACCCAAAGCGTAGATAATAGAGAATGTGGTAAGGTCAAGAGAAGATCATACTGTGGCACTTCATGGTTCCTTATTCCTTCTCATGCTTCCAGCAGCGCTGGGAACAGACTGAAGGAGATGGAAATCCAAGTGAGCTCTGTATTGAAGAGACTGTCCACAAATAATTATAGCTGATTTGTAGTGAGGCCTTTAGTTTCAAGACTGTCTGCCTTATAGAAGATTTGGGATTTAATTATACTTGTTGCAAAGATTTCCCAATATTCTTGAGATTACCAAGCACATACTTAAAGCAGCAAACGCTGCAAACTAGTAACGATAATTTTTCTTTATAGTTCCTGGAAAACCGGAAACACTTTTCAAAACTGACCTGGCATTTTTTAATCATCGTAAATGGATAGCCAGCAAATTGTGGATCAGTCAATGTTACAGTGACTCCTAGCAAATGAATGGGAAATGATGTTCTGTCAGATGAGTGTGTCTAAGTGCAAGTTCCATGCAGCATTTAACCTCCTATTGTGTGACATTTTGATTTAAAAATCAACACGTTCCTATATCAACATTGCAAGTACTAAGTGGATTAAAAAGTAGCTGATATTTTTATGGGGTATGTTAAAGAGAATGTTTAATGGAAGAAGATGTCTCTGAGAAACTCTGCAGTGACAATGCCCAGCCGAATACTGTTCTTTTTTTTCTTTTTAAATAAAATAGGAATTGGCCAATAAAATCTGCAAAAAATTAGCACACTTGTAGAATAGTAAATCATTATGAGAGCTTATACAGTGTGATTATGGACCACTCTATAAACCAAGCACATATTACAGAGGGAAAAACAACAAAAAAAATACAAACAAAGCAACCTTACTACAGCCAATAACAAGAGTCTTGCTACCTTTGACAGAGATGAAGTTTTACATGACTTGTTTTAACACGGTCAGACAAAGGTTAATGTGGGAACATTTTACAGAGAAGAAAGCCTGGGTGCTGTGAGACTGAACAATTCTAACAAGGCCTTGAAACAGAGAGCCAAAAGATAAACAAAGGCCAGGTGAAAGGAATACAAGAGCTAGGTCAGTGGGGATGAGTACCAGCTGAAAGAAAAATAATTAAAGAGAACTATCAACATTGTTTATTTTAGTGTAACTTGGTTAGTTACACTAGTTACACTAGTTTTAGTGTAACTTGCAGTAGTTTAGCCAATAATACGTTAGTAATAGCTTTATGGACAGCTACCTTTAACCAATAATAAACTGTAGATACCCTTGTGGGCACCCAGTTATGTAACCAAAAAGGGTTTATAAAGAAACAGCTAAGCTCAATAAATTGAACACTCGCTGATCATATTGATCTCTGTGTTTAATTCCGTGATGCTCCTGTCAACAGGTTAATACATGTGTAAACACAGATTGCAGTTCTGCCTGTGAAGACTGAGGCACTGCATTAGGATAAACAGGACTGAAAATATTTGTGGGTCATGATAGATCAATCAGCTGAACAAAAGTACTGATGATAAGACTGTTGCTGCAGGGCTGGACAGGGAAGAAGGAATGTTTTAGGCTCGCTACATGGAGTCCTTGGCCTGAGCAGGTCCAGGAGTATCCACTGCATTACCAAACAGATGAGCGGTCCCAGGTCCAGGTTGATGCTTCACTCTTTCTGTCATTCATTCTGTATTTCCTAGTTAATGGTGCTGTGGGTCAGCCTGAATGTTTCTTCCACTACTCAAAGTCAAATGATTATTGATAAATTGGGAAAGGTTCAGAACTGGGATGGGCAAGTAATCCAAAATCTGGGAACTGCACATTCCAGTGATAAAGGATGTGTGGCAGCTCAGCTTTTTGAAAGAGGAAAAAGTAACTTATCAATGTCTTCAGGTATATATTAGAAGATAGCACCTGATCCATTACAGTTCTGTCATCTGTTAGACAAAGCTACAACAAAACCTAATACCTGGAATCTGAATCTAGGCAAATCATTACCAGTAAATGATATCCTAAATCTTGTTTGGGGTGCTGTCACAGACTGTCCCTAGACACTTTTCTGGATGAGTAAATCTGCAAAACAGACCTAATATTCCAGTACATCATCTTGATTTCAAGACCTACATTTAGCTTCTGACAAGTTACTGTCCTTATCTCTGGGGCCTCCGGGCCAGGCACAGCAAGGAGCACTACAAAGAAAATAACCACAATGTTTTTGACTCAGAATAATTTTCTTTTATAAGCTGACATCATGGAAATCGCCTGAAAGCAGCCTCTCTCTGCTGGGTTTTTGAGCCCAGGCATGTCAGTCCTTTACATCTCCTTGGACAGGGCATTTCCCATGGTGGTGGCAGGGATAGAGGTTCTCGGGTGCTGTGAGCTGAGAGCAAGGGCCATCTCTGGCCTCTGTCCACTGCAAGCTTTTGCACAGAGGCTTCCTGTGTGGCCTTGCACTACAAACCTCTCCTGTACATCAGGAAAGTACTGCCTGATGGCCCTTAACCACTTGGTGTCATCATCTCCATCCCTAGTGGCTGGTGAAAACTGAGCCAACACTGTCAGGTAGGGGCTGCAACCCGCAGTGATTTCTGCAGGAATTTCACAAGACCAGATGAGATTTGTAGCTGGACACAGGCAGCCCTCAGACTTTTGGTTGTTTTCCTAAATACATACCCTAGCAACCAACCACAAGTTTCTGGTATGGAGGCAGGACATTATACAGGTTATAACCTGTATTTTGCAAATGACTCTATATTCATTTCTCAAAAAGACACATTATGAATCAAAAATCAGTTTACATATTGAGAAATTCAGTTTAAGTGATAGTACCAGGGGGAAAAGAAACCAACCAGAACTACTCTGTTTCAATATTTTCAAAATGAAATGGTCTTGCTTTTGTTGTCTAATATGGATTCATTCTAAAACTGATCTAACTTTAGTGTTAATAATTGGTAAAAATATGTGAAAAGCGAGCAATATATCTGACTGGATATCAGTTTTCCCTAATTTATTTTCAATTTGGCCACCAAACAGAAAAAATCAATTTTCCTCACAACTCTATTCACCATAAATAAGCAATTCTCTTGCAACAAACATCTCTCCACAGTTTTCTTCTCTTATGGAGACTCTTACTTTTATCAGATATAGTAACTTGCAGTTTTCCCCAGGTGATATCATCTGGTATTTCATTCACATAAGTTCCACTTAATTTTTTCTACTATTAGTGGTGATTATAACTAGTTAGCCTCTACTGTTTCATTAACACGATGTTTATTACCTCTTTCACATAATGAAGCTATTAATTAAAATTGTATCTAACAAGAATCCACTGGGTATGTGACTAAATATTGCTCCAGCATGGTTAAATGTTTGATTTGATTATTTTAATTGTCTTTCAAAAGGTTTTCAGTACACATGGTAATGAGCCTATCCAAATCACTTAAAATATTTTGGACAAGATGCTAAAAAATGCAATATCACATTCTTCAACAAAATCAGAATGCAATTACCCTTCCCTCCTATTGCCATTTTGCTGGCAAGAAGTCTGTTGTATGAAAAATATCCTGTGTAAACTCCTGTTGTTTACTGCTCATTGGTTTTATTATCCTCTTCATTTCAGTGGCCATCTGCATCTATTTTCCCTATCATTGTACGCACACTTATTTTACGCAAAGAGTGTGTAATATTGCCAGTTTCCCACTGTGAAACTCTTGATACTTTTTTCAGAGCTATCAAAGTGCTGGATTCACTCAGCAGCTGTTTATCTCAGTACTACCATTAAGATGAAAAATTAATTTAGGGACATTTTTGGGCCAAAGATAATTTCAGCAGTACATGTGAAGTAAACGTTTATTCAATTGACAGCCTGGGGCTAAACATGAGGTGACATTCCAGAAGTCTGTTAGCGTCAGGAGGAAGACCAAGAGACCATAGAAAGTGTCATTTTACTTTTTGGTGGAAAGGGAAAATTTACAACAGATGACAAAAGGACTAAAATTTGGTGGGGATTCTTTTTGCTTCATTATGGATATTACATTTGATGAAATGGTTAATGCCATTAGCATCATCATAAAGAGGTAAAACTCCAAGTGTGGAGTGGGAAGAGGTTAAAGACCATTTAGACAGGTTTGCTCATCGGGGGAGCTCACGGAAATTACTGAGGAGATTGTAAATCTTACAAGCCAGAGGTTGAGACTGTATCATGGTATGCATAGGGGCAGAGAAGTTTTAGAATATTAGGAAGAGCATAAAAATACAAATTTAGTGTCTGTGTTTAGAAAAGGATGAGGGAGGACTATGGTTATGCAGAACAGAGCTGAAGGAGTTACAGATCAGTCTGCCAAGCTTAAATCCTAGAATAATATGGAAATAAGCAATGTTTTTTATGAATACCCAGAAAATAAAACAGGGTTTAGTAACACCTAACATGGATTTATCAAGGAAAAATCTTATCAAATATAATTTATTCTGTTCAATTACAGGATAATTTGCCTCATAAAGACAAAGGCATAGGTGTCCTATATCTTGACACTTTCCAGGCTTTTAGTGCTGTTATGTAATATGGTCATAACCAGATGAGGAAAGGTGGTTTGAGTGAAGCTCCTGGAAGGCGAATGTATAGGTAGGTGGCAAGTAACACTTCAAAAGAGTAACTACTCGTAGCTCGCTGATATACTGGAGGTGTGTATCTTTAGCAGTTCCATAAGAGCCTACTTTTGAGTTTGATGTTAGTCAATATTGTTATTAATGGCCTGAACAATGAAATAGGTTATATGCTTATTAAATCACTAGATTATATTAACCTCAGTGAGTTGCAAGCGCTCTGGAAACTTAAGCAGTTAAGTACATAAGCATGGTTAGTATAACCTGCTTGTCATCAGGGCTAATTAATCACATTAGCACCTTGCTAATGTGACCACACTGCTTGCAGTAGCTGCAGTAGCCCTGGCCGGCACTGCGTTATGCCACATAGATACTCCGAAAGAGAGACATTTCATACTTGCTCCATTTAATCTCCTTCCCCAGTCTGCTCCAGGTCAAGATGCTAATTTTCTGGCAGATCACTTAGGTACATTTAAACATTTTACCATAAAACCTCCTGGAAACACAGCAGACTTAGTTGTACTATGTTGTGTAATGCCAGGGTGAATTCTCACTTTATCCTAGAATATCATCCCATGCAGCATCGAAATCACTCTCTTTCTTTGCAGATTCTTTGTCCGTGTATTTTCGTTGGGCTTGGTGTTAGGAAGGTCTGTATAGTCCCTTATACCTGCAATAGAAGAGTGGTAATTTTCCTGCTTTTCCTCAAAATATATGAGATTGCAGAGGGGCTGTGATTCTAGCAGATCAATGCCAGAGGAGTTAATATCACCTACTTTTGCCTCCCTGTTGTATAGTTCTAAAATTAGAAACAAGCTGAAACACTGCAGCATCCTAATTGGCTTGTCATTAGGGTAAAGTAACCAGCCTGCTTCTGCCTTACTGGATATCAGAAGGTCCTGCTACATCCAGTCTGGTGTTTAACCTTTCAATGAAAAAAAGTTGGAAATAAATGTAACATATATTTAATTTGATTAGAATGTTGATCTAATTAAAGCATTGTTTTCAATCCAGTGTGAGGTAAAATATTTTTAGTCACTCTTCACTGTGAAAAGGAATTACCTGAGAACACGATCAGTCTCATCCTGACTGCAGCAATATTACCTTGTTAAGGACAAAGAAGGGACTCTAGCAGTTGTAGGTACAATTTTTGAAAACTTCATCAATGTTACATTTTAGCATCAAATAGTCCTTATTCAAATGGCTAAATATTCATGGTAGTAAAGTTGTACCCACCTACATGCGTTGGGCTTGGGACAGAAAACATAAAATGCACCTTGTGGCAGAAGAATTTATGTACTTATCTTAAACTAGGCCGGTCTAGAGAAATATGAATCCATCTCCATATGAATTCTAGCCTAGGAGACACATCTTACTAAACTTTCATTATATGAAAAACATGTCTAGACACCAGCCTTAACTGTACAGCTATCTTTGAAGACGTACAGCATATAGCCTGCAGCACAGTATTTCACAGCGCCTTTTGTATTGAATCTACTGACCCTCTGGCAAACAGCTGCCACAGCAAGAGAGGTGAAATTTCTGTCATTTCAGGAGGAGTCTCAGATGGTGTATCTGAACGGCACAACACAGCAAGCCACCTGAAAGCTCTGTCTGGGTTAATTAGCAGCACTGACAAGCAGGCTATGCTAGCAAGGCAGAACGCTGCACTGTGTGGTTGCTTTTGGGAGTGGGGTGACTTGCTCAGAGAAGCCCTAGATGCTCCACTGGGCCATGCAGGATGCCCTTGGCATTGTAAGACAGCCTAGCAGGCCCCTAGAGGAACCTTTTCTTGGTGGACAGGGATTGGAAAGTTTAGATCCCAAGCTCCCACATGGACTATATAGTGTTTTATTTTAGCCAGTGTGTTTCAAGAGTTGTTCTGCAACTCCTCCAAGTTAGAGAGGCTGAGGGAAAGGAAGCTGAAGCAGGTCTTAACCGAGTTGTGTGTCAGAGTGTACCATGATCTCTTCTTCACCATGGATCTGATTAACTATGTTCCCATTTTCCCTGTATTTACTTCACCAGGTCTGCCTCTACTCCCACCAGCTTTCCCCTTCAACGGCCACATTTTCCCACTTTTTCTGCAGCTCAACCTATCCTGGCTTATAAAGTCCAATCTTCTGCTGTCACTGGGCACTATGCTACTCAGTCCCTTTTCCACAGTTTTCTTTCTTTTAAAAAATGGTGAGATCTTCCTTTCAATCTTTGCTTCCACATGCAATCCAGGTATTTCTGTCCTTCCTCACACTCCTTCCCCCTCACCATGGGGACTGCTCCTTGCCTGACTATCGCTCACTCCCCAGCCCATTCTCTGTTTACTGAAGTGGATTTCTCAAGTTTGCAGCCACCTACCTTGATTCATGGCAGACTTTGGAATATGCGACATTTTCCTGATGATTGTACCCCATTCCCCAGTTCTTCAGGATATCAAGTCCTGCAGCCTGCTTGGCATGTGGCTCCAGCAGGGCCACACTGTGTTTCCAGGCTTTACCCCACTTTATAGGTGCCCTACTGTGCTCCCCATCTGCTAGCACCAGCAAGAGCAGTTCAAGAAAAGTGGGGCAAATTTCTACGTTACCCACTCTAATTTTTGAGGTAGTGCTAAATCGGACCACTTCTGACGAAAACAGTAACAGCAACAGCAGTTTCACTGACACTGATAACAGTAATTCTAGACAGCCCTTTGCTTTGCCTCTCCCACTGTTGTAAACACGATAGAAACAGAAATGCCATTTCCCACTCCCTGAGAAGGAACATTTCACGAGTGCAGCTGGGCCCCTGGGGGGAAAGGAAGCCAAAATGTGCAGAAACTATAATAAAAAAAAGACATCATGTAATAGTCAATGCTTTTTGATAGACAGCAAGAGCTCATCAGTGGCGAGGCTGTGGGTTGCCATGGTGATGGGGCTGCACACCGGGGCTCCCAGCGCTCGCTCCGCTGCCTTGGTCTCAAGCTTAGAGGGAATCACTCTACTGCTCCGGGTAAACACTCCAGGGACTGTTTGCAGCCAGCTCCAGGCAAGGTAGGATGAGGGAAAAATTGATCCAGTGATGTATGTTTTAAAGCGCTCTCTACCAGTGTTGGCACCCAGTTAAACTGCTATCAAGCTCAAAACACACTTAGGTTATCTCAGTCATCAGTGAAATGGCACAACAATTCCTGTTTGGCCTTTAGCATCACCCCAGCTTCAGCTTACACTGAGCACCAGAAAGTGGGGAGCAGAGCAGATGCTTCTGGCTTTCTCAGTTTCTGCTTTAGATGCCCCTTGGACACAAGCTGGAGCAGCCTCAATGCTACCATGACTTGCCTTCCTCCTCTTCCAGCCTTGGGACCTAGGGCAGTCCAAATCAGATGAGTTTGTTCTCTGGACATATTCATATCAGTTGTGTTAAAAGATTGTAATAGTTATATGTAGCTCTTTAAGTGGGCTCAGTGAAATTACCTGTTGTTAATAGGCATTCAGTGAACATGAGAGCCAGTGAGTGATACAACAGAAGCTAGGGAGGAACGTCCCAGAGAAGTGGAGCAATTCATGTACTCTTACATGGAGCCACAGATACAAAAAGCTACCTGTCAGCTAGACCTCTCCATGAAGAGGGGGAAAAAAGCCTCTGAGGCAGAGTTGCATTTTAATAAGACTGGATGGGGTAAACTGCTCAGAGGTGCATTGTATGTCTGAACGGGGACATCTCCCTCCCATGGAAGTTTTTCTGTGTCTGGGTGGGAACGTTCTTATGTGCTCAACATTTTTTCCCTGTTCCCTCAACTGTCACAGCAGCAGGGTCCAGCCCCATAAAACTTATCATCCATTGTCAGACACCTTTATTGCTATTTATTCATTAACACATAACTTCCTACTACCCTAGTCCCTCCTCACAGGCTTATTTCTTTCCTGTATGAGTCCTCTCTCTTGCTATCTCTTCTCCAACAATGCATTCCCTCCTTCTCCCCACTATTTTTCTCTTAGTTTCTCATCACGTCAATACCAACAAACTCCCAGATATACATTTCTTGCCAGACATCACCCACGCCCAGCAACTGCATTCATCTGTTGTTCTTACTGTATCCCAGGGCTTCCCCAGCACAGCACACAGCTCTTCCCCAGAGCTCTCCAAACAAAATGTTTAAGCAGTTCTCCCCTGCTGCTCCACCACTGCAAAAAACTGACTAGTTCCAAAGAGAAGAGCTGTAAGCAATTAGAAGCATTAACCAAATAAAAAATTTTATTTTATGTTTTCTGTGCTTAAAGAAAACAATCAATAGGACAGTTCAGGTCAATTCTCGGCGCAAAGTTTAGTTTAAAAGGTTATATAAATTCTCTTTAAACTTGACTATTTTATAGCCACACATGCTCACAAAAATATTTTTAAAAACAATACTATGGCTGTAAAATCCTGTATAGAACAAGATGTGCCAAAAAAAAAAAGCTGTCTCTGCCACTTGATTTACATCCCCTTTGTTCTGTGCTGCATTCTTATATGCTAATTGGTAAACAGGATCCTGCCTTATCAGGTGTGTGAGACAGCATCTGCTCTCCAGAAAGATCAGGATGAGAAGAATCGTGTTTCACCTGATGGAGAAGCTTTCGGTGAAAATCCTGGCTTAAGACTGACTTTTTTTAGATGAGACTAGATGGCAGCCAAGGGGCTGCAACCCAGTTAATTCTCAGGAAGAAAAATAGTGGAGGTACAACAAATCATTGGAGAGAAAGGATAATCTTCTGAGGATTAAGATGATGAAAGCTGTTCTGGAAAGCTAGAGACTATCCCTGCTCCTGCCACAGAATTCTTCTGTGATGTTGGGCAAGATACTTAAAACTTTTTCTAGATGGGCAGCAAGTCAGTATGGGTCCTGAGGCTTTGTTTTCAGAACTGTTGCAACCAGAATCCATGGGAGGTCTGCTTTGATAAATGAGGTCATGGGTTCCTTTTAACTCTTCCATCCAAAATGTATCAACCTACTGCCTCAAAAAGACGTGATATTTTCTAAGACTATGAAGCACACATATAGTTGTGGTAAGAACTCTAAAAAAAAAAAAAGAGCCTCCTGAGCTGGTCTACAGGCATTCTGAAGAAATCTGTTATACCAAAAAGTGAGACTAGAGGATTCAAAGCTCTAGAAAGGGACACAACCAGAATGATGCAGGTGCCCCCCAAAATAGACATCTAGTTCTGCTTTCCCATTTATGATGCATTAAACTGAAGGACTGGTGGGTATCACTCAGAGTCCATGTGAAATCTGTGCCCTTTTGGCACAGGATGCTACAGAGGATACCCTAGGATTACCAGCCACTGCCTGGACACAGGCAATCACTTTTCATTTCCTATAGTCATTTACTCAGTTTGTCAACAGAATTCAAGTTTCTTCCCTTACTTCTGAGGGAAGCATTTCTGGCCAAAGCATACTTGGTGGGAATCAAACCTCCAGGTATTTTAGCTGTAGTTTGCGCTCTTGGATGCACCTCCCTAAGAAAGTAAGGCAAGTGTGAGTATTTGGGGTTCGCACTGCCCACGCTGTCTGTGTCTGAACAATCTCATTGCCACATGTGCCACCCCTTGCCCTCCAAGAGGGCAGCATTCCTTCTCCAAAGCTGGGCAGTAAGAGCGTGACTGCACTGAGGTAGCTCTCTTAATGCTCCCACCCTTCAAGCATCAGCATTCAAAGCTCTGACTGTCCCAACACAAGCACAAGGACCTGAAAACCTGCTAGCAGGTGCTGCCTCTTCCTATCCCCTCTGCGGAAAGCTTGGCAAGATCTGGTGTGCCTGCTTCGTCGGGCTGTGCTTGGGTTTTGGCAGCCATGCAGCAGAAATCAAACTTTGTCTAAAGCAAATGAAAAATGTTTAATGAGTAATTTCCACCAGAGTTTCCCTCCTCTAAGGTGCTGATGTGCACTAATATTTAATTGAGTGCGGCCCTCTGCCGGCACTGAGCGGCAGGCTGCCACGGCTGGTGGCTGCCACGGCTGGTGGCTGCCAGGGCTGCTCCATCTCCCGAGCCTCCCTCTGCTCCGGCTGCACGCGTGTCCCAGGAGAGGACAACCCTCAGAGCGCTGCGTGTATGTGCCATCAATTACTGTTAATAACCCAGGCTCAAGCACAGGTTGGGGACCGCAAATCCAAGTGTCGCTGGCATAGGAATGATTATTACCAGATGCTAATTGCTCATTAATATATGCTAATCACTGCTGTATGCTAGCATGCTCAATGCAGTGGGTGCCAGGCATAAGTCACTGGACTGGAGCAGAGCTGCTCTCCTCCAGCGGTGCCACCTCACCCACCCACACCAAGTGCTCCTCTGTGTCTTCTCCTTGGCTGCCATCCCACCTCCCGAGGTGTGGAGCAGCCCCTCGTTTCCATGTTCTCCAGCCTCAAGCCCTCCTCACCCCACCAGAGGTTTGCTATAGAGGTGAGGATCCACCTGTGCCAGGGCAGGAGGAGCTGTTCACCTCATCGCAGCACATTCCCCAGCTGCAGCCCCCACCTGCAACTGATGTTTTGTGAGGGAATCACAAGAACCGGGCCAGTGTCTTGTGGATCACACATGTTTTATAAAGAACAACACCACCCCCACCCCCCAAGATTCTAAACTTTAAATTCTACTGCCTGCTTTAAACTTCTTTTTCCGCTGGAACAGGCTGCCCAGAGAGGTGGTTGAGTCACCATCCCTGGGGGTATTTAAAAGATGGGGAGATGAACTGCTTAGGGATATGATTTAGTAGTGGACAGGTACAGCTGGACTCAATCTCAAAGGTCTTTTTCCACCTAGTGATTCTACGATTCTATAATATTTATGATTATATGTATGAATTTGTGTATGGTCATGTTTTTAAAATGTTATTTATCACAGTTTAGCTAAAGCATAACGATGACATTATATGTGATATATAAAAATATATATATTATATATATAATTATTGTTAATGCTGCTGGGTTTGCATGGATGTATTACTAATTCAGTCCACTTCTTAAAAAAAAATCTTAATTTGGAATATCTGGTTTGTTTGAAAGGATTGTATCAATGCATACGCTTCCCGATAGAGTGAAATATATTTTCTGGCTCTCAGACCCCTGAAATCTGCCGGGGCAGATTTGCCTGCTCACAGACAGGACCTTTTCAGAAAGAGACAAATGTAATAACTGCAACGAGTCTCAGGGACAGGGTTTAGTAGTGGACTCGATGATCGCGAAGGTCTTTTCCAGCCTAGCGATGCTATCGTCCCATGCTTGAACGTTGCCTCCCGGGTCACCAGGAGAAACATCCCGGGACACGAGGGGGCAGCATCCCGGGACATCGGGGAGCAGCATCCCGGGACACCGGGAGCCGCTCAGCCCCGCGCCGCTGCCCCGGCCGGGCGAGGCGCTGCGGGACTCGCCCTCCCCGGTTGCGCAGGGCGGGCTGCGGAGCCCGGTAGGCGGCGGCGGGCGATGCCGGTGCCGCCGCCGCGGCTGCTGCTGGCGCGGAGCCGCTGAAGCCCGGCAGAGGGGCTCCCGGCTCTCGCACGCAGCGGCGGCGGCGGCGAAGCGCGTCGCGTCGAGCGGGGAGGAGGAGGAGGAGGAGGAGAAGGAGGAGGAGGAAGGGGAGGGGGGATCTTCTCGGCGAGGATGCCCGGAGCGGCTGCAGGGACGGCGGCGACAGGCGCGGGCTCGTCAGGAGCGGCGGCAGCGGGGATGCTCCCGGCTCAGGAGGCGGCCAAGATCTACCACACCAACTACGTGCGGAACTCGCGGGCCATCGGCGTGCTCTGGGCCATCTTCACCATCTGCTTTGCCATCGTCAACGTGGTGTGCTTCATCCAGCCCTACTGGATCGGGGACGGCGTGGACACGCCGCAGGCGGGCTACTTCGGGCTCTTCCACTACTGCATCGGCAACGGCTTCAGCCGCGAACTCACCTGCCGGGGCAGCTTCACGGACTTCTCCAGCCTGCCCTCGGGAGCCTTCAAAGCCGCCTCCTTCTTCATCGGGCTCTCGATGATGCTCATCATCGCCTGCATCGTCTGCTTCATCCTCTTCTTCTTCTGCAACACAGCCACCGTCTACAAGATCTGTGCCTGGATGCAGCTAACCTCGGGTGAGCGGCGGCTCCGGGGGGGCGGCCGGGGCTCGGGGCTGGGGGGCTGGGGGGTTGTTCGGGGGACCCCTCGCACCCCGGCGAGGAGCGGGGGGGCCTGAAGGACGTTGTCCGGTTTCGGCCTGCGACCCCCCTCCCCGTGAACATCGCGGAGCCCCGGGCTCTGGGTCTGTCGCTAAAGGTCAGGGGGGAGCGGCAGAGGGGACGCTGCGAGCGGGTGAAGGCGGCGTCCAGCCTGGCCAAGGCGAGTCGTGAGCCCAGGTTTGCACCTGGGGAAGGTGAAGCCCCCTCCAGAGAGGATGACGAGGTCTTCTCTGGCCGCTCGGAAGGGCAGCTGAGGTCATTGGGTGTTACGGACATGAGTTTTGGCTGGGGTCTGTGCCCCCTGCTCACAAGGTTTGTTTTTCTCTGTGTGCTAGCAGTGTAAAGAAAAAAAAATCATTTCTGTTGCTGATTTTGACTCAGAGGGTCTCCTGACTTCATTTGACTTTCTCCATCACATGCAGTGTCTCCCCGGGGAAAGCGCATGATAAGAAAGAGGGAGAACACCAGGACATCCCTTTTTATGCATTTCCAGCACAGCTTTCCCTCTGAGTTAGTAGAGAACTGGTGATTTGTGTGCAGCTGGGAGGCAGAGGAGGAGAAAAGGATGGTCTCTAGAGTTGATACAGTAATAAAATCAGTTTTAGCAAGATAGAAGATATAACTTCTTCAATAATTTGGAAAAAAAAAAAAGTCTAAATTCAAAGCATACCTTCTGCTTGTCCTCCCCATAAAACCCTGAAATGGAAAAGTTTTGTCTTTGCAGGAATAAGCTGTTAGGGAAACAGAGCACAATGTCTCTAAAACGAGCTAACAATCACTTTTTCAGTCCCCTTAATTGACCTACATTAATTTCAGTTTCCCAGCAATAATTCTTCTGAGTTGTTTGCTGAGCAGCTCCAGCATTATTCAATTTGCCACCTAGTCCTTGAGGCTTAGTGGAGATTTCTGATTTGTATGAAACAGCTTTATCCATTTCTCTCTGTGGTGCTTTTTTATGTGTTATATGTATTTTTATGCTGTTTTTGTCACTTAAGTTTCCAATGGTTTCTTTCTCTATCCCTTATTACCCAATTCTAGTGTTTGGGTTCATTATCTCTGCATTGGGAATCCTCTTTGATGCTGGTGGCTACTTTGTTCAGTAACACGCATTCTGATATGGTCTTATTAATTGTACGTAGTCACGTCAGTTGGCTCCAGGCAGAGGAAACTGTTTCATCTTTGCAACACTAATGTCTTCTCTGCTCCATTAGGGAGATTTGCTCTCAGCTGTCTCCTCGCCCTTATGGCTCCACTGGTAAAAGGTGGTATGAACATTCACTGGTTTGGTGCATCCTCAACCTGTTGTGTGAAGTAGGACAGCACGGTTTTCAAATTCTTTACACTTCCCAACATCAAAGATAGCAGTGTTTTATTTATATGGTTCTGCTCCTTCATGCCAATAGAAACTAGTGCAAGGAAGATAAAAATTAATCTGATACCTTTACTGCATTTCCGCACAGGTAAACAGTAATGTTTAGAAACCACTGCATGCAACTGATCTAGAGGAGCCCAGTTAGTCTATATTATGCTGCATGTGAAGGTACGTTTTCAGGCAAAACCCCACAATTTTTTGTCATCTCCAAAGCTGGTGGATGCACTGTTGGCATTAAAAGTCAACAAAAGGAGTTTTACATCATTAGCAGAATCGCTTTTCATACTGTTTATGTCCAAAATTAAAATAACAGGAGAATACGTTTAGAGCCAGGTGGTTATTGGCCAACTTTCCTGGTTTGTATGTGAATGCCCTAGAAGAACTGGAACAATGCCAGTACCTGAAGGGGTCATACAAGAAAGCTGGTGAGGGACTTTTTATAAAGGCATGTAGTGCTAGGACTACGGGGAATGGCTATAAATTGGAGAGGTACAGATTTAGACTAGACATTACGAGGAATTTCTTCACCATGAGTGTGGTGAGACACTGGCACAGGTTGCCCAGGGAAGCTGTGGCTGCCTCGTCCCTGGAGGTGTTCAAGGCCACATTGGATGGGGCCTTGGGCAGCCTGATCTAGTGGAAGGTCCCTGCCCATGGCGAGGGGGTTGGAATTAGGTAATCTTTATTGTCCTTTCCAATCATTCTATGATTCTATGATTGAAAGGGTCTGACTTTGTTGTTGGCTGAATGTTGTACCTTAATTCAGCATTTACCTGACTGTTCATTTTTGTATTACCTTAAAAAAGTTTCCTTCAAGAAACTACCAGAAAATCCATATTGTTTTGGGTTGTATCCTTTGAAGCAGTAAGCTATGGTCGTGGGACAGGAGGTTAACTTAGAATAAAATGTGCAGGACCAGAGAGTTAATATGAGTTCTGATAGATTTTCAATGAGCTATATGACCTACTTCTGTTAATATTTTACTGTTTTACTTAAGTGAGTAATAGGCAATAATAAGCTTAAGATGCTTATCTCAAAAATAACAATGTAGTACTCTCATGTACATATGCATATATTTCTGCATAGTAAAAGAACAAAATTGAACCTGAAGTAGTAAAATAAAAAAGTATGTGAGTATAGGTTTGATTTTACTTGCTATGTACCTTAGCAGTGTTAGCATTCAGTAAGATCATATAATAATACTTAAAATTGGTGTAATTTAAATCTTAGAAGTAGGTTTTTCAACCTGCTAGGTCATGCTTGATTTAGAACTGCAAATAAAAGCTTAGGAACTAATTTATTTAAAATAAAGATTTAGATGACCATTCTGTCCTACAGGAGTCATTATAAATTGTCAGCATGATATAGCTCTCATTTTGAAGTGGTGTTTTTTTAAATAAGGTAAAGCTAAACAGTATCTTGGATGTATGCACTTTCAATCCTTGTTGCTGTCTAATCATGTATATGACATGATTAAGCAGCCAAATCCTAGGAAAAGCTATTTTCTTTGTGTATTTGAGGACAACTTACATTAGACTCCCTTATGATTTTGCCATGGCTTAGAATGCTTCTTTTGTTCTGTGTGCATAATGCTGTCAGGATACACTTGGTATCTTGAGAGCCAGTGTTGGCAGCCTTACTGTCCATTCCCCAGCCTCTCCTACTGCAATGTCAAAATTATATATACAAAAATTCTTGCATGTACACTTACCTAATTTGAGCAGCTGCATAAACACGAGCACTTAGTGAAAGTGCTAGAAATGAGGTATTATTGCTTTTTACTACTTTGCATCCAAAGTGTGCAAGAAACCTTACAAATAAAGGTATTTCTTGAGATTTATTCCTTTGTAAATTAAATAAATACTTAAGTTCTGTCTTTGTGATTTTTCTTTCATTATTAGAAATTTGTCATGACAGCTTTTTTTTTACTAGGATCTTTCAAATTAGAGGAAAGAGAAAAGTAGGGCAAGTGAAAGAAAGTCATAGAAGTGTCCCGTGAACAAATAGGATGACACCAATATATGCATGTTTTGCAGGGGATGCCTGTGCCCTTGCCCACAATAAGAAGACAGTTGAACAAAACAACGTAAAACCTCTGTACTTTGTCAAACCACAGGCCCATCTATTCCAGTGATCTCCAACTGTGGTCTGTAACGTGAGCCCACAGAAGCACCAGAGCAGCAAAAATTAATTTTGCCCTCAGTGCCCACTGTCTGCCAGAACTTGTGTTCAATGATTTCCACATAAGTCTTGGCATTTAAAATCTCTTGCTGGGGTTTCTTCTTTTTTATGATGGTGGTCACTTTTGAACCTTTGTAAAATTTCAGCATTTACAGTGCCTTAGAGCAACAAGTTCCACAGCTTAATACGTGTTGTGTGAAGATTCAGTTGGGGCTTTCTGTGTTTTAACCTTGTAGCTGCCCATTTTATTTAATCTCCCCTTCCCCAACACCCCACACACCCCCAGCTCATGTATTGAAAGAGGCTGTGAAAAGGAGACTCCCAAACACCTTCCTGTGCTGGTCCTGATTGCACCTTTGCTGTATCCCCTCAGTTATCTGTTTTTTCAATGTGATGAATCTTTGGCTGTTTAGTCATTTGTTATGTGTTGGGTTGTACCATGCCCATGATCATCCCCACTGCCCTGGCATTTCTAGCTTACTGTATCCTTTGAGAGGTGATGGGAACAGAACTACACACAATATTCAGGACAGACAAACCAGCCATTTATACAGTGGCATAATAATAATCTCTATTTTGTCTTTTGTTCCTTCCCTAGCAATTCCTAACACTCACTTTTTTACTGTTATTGAGAAGTGGGCTGCCTTTTACACAAAACTACCCATAATAACCCTAAGATCTCAGTCCTGAAGCTGTAATAGTCAACTTGGAGCACATCATTTTCTGCAGTTATTTTTTTTTCCCTCAAAGGAACAACTTCATATTTGTTTATCTACGTTGACTTTAATTTGTCTTTTTATTGTCTAGTCACTCAGTATTGTAGTCTTTCTTCATAGTCAGCCCTTATCTAAGCTACCCTGAATGAATATCAGCAGGAAACTTTGTCACCTCATCATTTACCCTGTTTTCCAGCTCATTTATAAAAATGCGAGCAGCTCCCTAGTTCCAGCACAGATCCCTGCAGGACTCCACCATTGACCTCTCTTTGCTTGGAAAATTGACAGTATTCTCATACCATCTGTTTCTAATTATTTATCCTTGCAAGGACATTTATTTTTATCCTCTGGGAGTTTAGGGTTTTTTAAGATTTATGAATGACAAATTGATCAAAGGTCTTTTGGAAATCTGACACATTGGTTAAAGAAAATGTCCATGGTACACATTATATTGTACTTCTTTGGAGACGTCTAGTAGTTTTGTGAAAAATTACTTAAAATAGATATGTTGGTCCTAGCTTACTTCCTTTCATCACACAAATATGTTGTGTTTGTGCATGTGCCAACATTCTCTGCTGTCTTTTGTAGTTCTTACTGTTTTACATGGTATGGGTATCAGTCTTTCTGTGGTTCCCCAAGTTTTGCCTGGTCCTGTTTTAAACCAGTTTTTAAAACTGGTTTCATGTTACTCAATTGCCAGTGCATTGGAGCCAAAGCAGCCATAAGAGAGAGATTACTACATGCAACCGTTAAAAGTTCCCTTAAAGCAGGGAATTGTTTCATAATGAAAAGGTGAAGCCCTTCATTGCAGCTATGCTGTTAGTTTCAGCCTACAGGACCAGGTGACTTTTACATAAGAGTCTTAAAAGGCTTGACCTTGATGCGCTTGGAGCCTTTGTTACTGCTACTTGTCAGATCTTGGTATAGGGGTAAATTCCAGAAAGCTAGAAATAAACCAAGGCTTGTGGCCAGTATTTGAGCAGAGTGTTTAGTGGAGTTAGATAAAGATCTTGTTTGTAGCCTCAATATCTTAAACAACTAGTTGGGGAGTAATATATATTTATGGCTGCTGAACTTTGCAGATGCATGAGAATTATTCATTTAATGAACTATAGTAAGGATAGATAATTCCATAGATGGATTTGGATGTCATAGTAACCAGGGTTTGCTTCAACAGCCTGTATTTTGATACACCCAGTGCAGTGTAGAACTTCTGGGATCAAAATGTAGAAGGCATCCTACTAATGGAAGAATGATGGGGATGGTGTGTTATAGAGGAAAGTTACTTAGAAGAGAAATAAGAGGCTACGGTAGATGGACGTCTGCATGTGAGCACTGCAGCACTGCACTGTGAGATGTAATATTGTCCCTAAATGTGTACACAAAAAATGAGACTGCCCTTGCACCAAGTAGTTCCTGTGGCTGCACAGAAGGGTGTGCTGCTATTCAGCGAGACCTGCACAGGTTAGAGAGTTGGGTGGAAGGAAACCTAATGAGATACAACAAAGGCAAATGCANGAGAAATAAGAGGCTACGGTAGATGGACGTCTGCATGTGAGCACTGCAGCACTGCACTGTGAGATGTAATATTGTCCCTAAATGTGTACACAAAAAATGAGACTGCCCTTGCACCAAGTAGTTCCTGTGGCTGCACGGAAGGGTGTGCTGGTATTCAGCGAGACCTGCACAGGTTAGAGAGTTGGGTGGAAGGAAACCTAATGAGATACAACAAAGGCAAATGCAGAGTCCTGCACCTAAGAAGGAATAACCTCAAGCACCAGTACAGGTTAGGGGTTGACCTGCTGGAAAGCACTTCTGTAGAGAAGGACCTGGGAGTTCTGGTGGAGAAAAGCTAATCATGAGCCAGTAATGTCCCCTTGTGATCAAAAAGGCTAGTTGTATCCCGGGGTGCATTAAGAAAAGCGTGGCCAGGGGGCTGAGGGGGGTTATCCTTCCCCTCTACTTTGCCCTAGTGAGGCTGCATCTGGAGTCTTGTGTCTGGTCCTGGGCTCCCCAGTTCAAAAAAGACAAGGAACTACTGGAGAGCGTCCAGCAGAGGGCCACGGAGACGATTAGAGGACTGGAGCATCTCTCTTAGGAGAGGCTGACTGAAGTCGATCTTTTTAGCCTGGAAAAGACTGAAAGGGGATCTTATCATGCTTGAGGACGGGGCTAAACTCTTTCAGAGGTGTCCTGTGACAGGACAACGGGCAACGGGAACAAACTGGAACATGGGAAGTTCTACCTGAATGTGAGGAAGAACTTCTTTATTGTGAGGGTGATGGAGAACTGAAACAGGCTGCCCAGAGAGGTTGTGGAGTCTCCTTCTCTGGAGATAGTCAAAACCTGCTTGGATATGATCTTGTGCAACTTGCTCTAGGTGAACCTGCTTTAGTAGGGGGGTTGGACTAGATGATCTCCAGATGTCCTTTGCAACTCGAAATATTCTGCAATTCTGTGATCCTGTGCATGCTCTGTCCAGGTCAAACATCTGTCAAGATTCGCTTTCAAGTATAAAGTAGAAAGCATTTCAGGACTGATTTAAATAAGTGAAAGAAGAGCTAAAAGGATGAATTTTCTTGCTGCTCAAAAGAAGATTAAAAATTGACAGATTATGGTGTGTCAAGACCTACAGGGGGAGATTTCAAGTCATGCCATGCTCCTTAACTTGACAAATACTATGTTCGGAAGCTGAAGTTACACAAATTTGCATTAGCCATGAGGTATATATATCTTGTAACCTGTTAAGTTTAATTTGTTAATTATCTTTACAGTGGTTTCTTCTTCACTTAAAGTCTTTACATAAGATTGCATTCCTCTTTCTAAAAGGCATGGCCTAACTCACCAGAAGCAAAGGGCCTTAACCAACACTGCTGCCAGCTTTTGTTCTCATTATGTACTACAGCTGTAAAGTTATAGGCACACAGGAGGCTAAAGGGAGAGGAAGAAAAGTCCAGGAACATCGAGGTTTTTGGACTGAGTTTCAGCATTAATGATGACTTTAATAAGAGCATTAACACCACATCACCCCATCTGCAGGGTGAGGCAACTGAGCATTTTTTAGTTGTTTGCGAGCAGTAGTGGGTGTCAGACCTTTGGGGAGAAAATTCTGAAAAATCAGGGATACTGAGGGCTCTGAGCATACTAAAATGAGGATTGACTCCTTGTCTTGGGAAAATAGGGTGCTGGGGCTGTGTGAGTGGGCAGAGGGCAGGGAAGGAGCCAANGAAATAAGAGGCTACGGTAGATGGACGTCTGCATGTGAGCACTGCAGCACTGCACTGTGAGATGTAATATTGTCCCTAAATGTGTACACAAAAAATGAGACTGCTCTTGCACCAAGTAGTTCCTGTGGCTGCACAGAAGGGTGTGCTGCTATTCAGCGAGACCTGCACAGGTTAGAGAGTTGGGTGGAAGGAAACCTAATGAGATACAACAAAGGCAAATGCAGAGTCCTGCACCTAAGAAGGAATAACCTCAAGCACCAGTACAGGTTAGGGGTTGACCTGCTGGAAAGCACTTCTGTAGAGAAGGACCTGGGAGTTCTGGTGGAGAAAAGCTAATCATGAGCCAGTAATGTCCCCTTGTGATCAAAAAGGCTAGTTGTATCCCGGGGTGCATTAAGAAAAGCGTGGCCAGGGGGCTGAGGGGGGTTATCCTTCCCCTCTACTTTGCCCTAGTGAGGCTGCATCTGGAGTCTTGTGTCTGGTCCTGGGCTCCCCAGTTCAAAAAAGACAAGGAACTACTGGAGAGTGTCCAGCAGAGGGCCACGGAGACGATTAGGGGACTGGAGCATCTCGCTTAGGAGAGGCTGACTGAAGTCGATCTTTTTAGCCTGGAAAAGACTGAAAGGGGATCTTATCATGCTTGAGGACGGGGCTAAACTCTTTCAGAGGTGTCCTGTGACAGGACAACGGGCAACGGGAACAAACTGGAACATGGGAAGTTCTACCTGAATGTGAGGAAGAACTTCTTTATTGTGAGGGTGATGGAGAACTGAAACAGGCTGCCCAGAGAGGTTGTGGAGTCTCCTTCTCTGGAGATAGTCAAAACCTGCTTGGATATGATCTTGTGCAACTTGCTCTAGGTGAACCTGCTTTAGCAGGGGGGTTGGACTAGATGATCTCCAGATGTCCTTTGCAACTCGAAATATTCTGCAATTCTGTGATCCTGTGCATGCTCTGTCCAGGTCAAACATCTGTCAAGATTCGCTTTCAAGTATAAAGTAGAAAGCATTTCAGGACTGATTTAAATAAGTGAAAGAAGAGCTAAAAGGATGAATTTTCTTGCTGCTCAAAAGAAGATTAAAAATTGACAGATTATGGTGTGTCAAGACCTACAGGGGGAGATTTCAAGTCATGCCATGCTCCTTAACTTGACAAATACTATGTTCGGAAGCTGAAGTTACACAAATTTGCATTAGCCATGAGGTATATATATCTCTAACCTGTTAAGTTTAATTTGTTAATTATCTTTACAGTGGTTTCTTCTTCACTTAAAGTCTTTACATAAGATTGCATTCCTCTTTCTAAAAGGCATGGCCTAACTCACCAGAAGCAAAGGGCCTTAACCAACACTGCTGCCAGCTTTTGTTCCCACTATGTACTACAGCTGTAAAGTGATAGGCACACAGGAGGCTAAAGGGAGAGGAAGAAAAGTCCAGGAACATCGAGGTTTTTGGACTGAGTTTCAGCATTAATGATGACTTTAATAAGAGCATTAACACCACATCACCCCATCTGCAGGGTGAGGCAACTGAGCATTTTTTAGTTGTTTGCGAGCAGTAGTGGGTGTCAGACCTTTGGGGAGAAAATTCTGAAAAATCAGGGATACTGAGGGCTCTGAGCATACTAAAATGAGGATTGACTCCTTGTCTTGGGAAAATAGGGTGCTGGGGCTGTGTGAGTGGGCAGAGGGCAGGGAAGGAGCCAAGAGCTCTGCTTGTCAACAAATAGACTGTCCCATCAAGGATTTAAGGACGACATCTAACTCAAGCAGACCTAGTGCACGTGCTTCTTTTTGCCCAGAGGAGAAATCATGCTGCCAATACAATTTTCTGTCTGCTCAGCTCCAGAGGAAAGTTTCCTCTTGGGATTAGTGGAGAACTTCAGTACTTCCCTCACCCTTGGGCTGGGGATGCACATGATAGCCTCTGCTCTGCGACTGTCATGCTGGCTGTGATGAGTATTGCTGTAGTGGCTTGGAAAGTGCTCCGTGTCCCAGTGTGAGTCAGAAGGTTGGCTGGGTAGGTTGGCAAGATGAAGAATTGGAGGTTTTATTGGAAAGTTGTGGGTGATGGGGCTGTGCAGCCTTTTTTGGTTTCATTACTTTTTTTTTTTATGTAAACATTTTCATGTATTTCCTACTTTGGCTATAGAAATAAAGGTTAAAAATGTGTCCCGTGAACAGCGGAAATAAGGAAGGAATGCTGTGTGCTAGTGTCCTCTCTCTGAGTCATTTTTTTTCCTGAAATACCCTGTGCCCACAATATCACAAGTCCTCTCCCACATCCCATCATACTTTGCCTTTGGTAGCTAATCTTTCCTGACTCCTCACAGGCTTTTCATCTGTGTAGTGGACAAGGATACAGTATATGTTATAGCTGGCAGAAAGCTATGTGTATGTCAATTTGATGTCCAGAAGTTGCCATATACATTTGTTAAAGGAAAAACCCTCCCTGCCTTTCCACTGGTGGGAGTTTGGGATCCATTCTCCTGCACCCAACGTTTTCACAGAACTTGTAGGAGTTTAGTGTCTTGGAGGCTTCTAGCATCAGTCAAATTTAGTTGAGATTTGTCATCAGGCTCAAAATCACTAAACCACATTAGTTTTGATCCCAGAAAGAACCTGGCTAAAACGTATCATTTAAGAAGTGTATATTGTTTAGTTGTATAAGATATTTGAGATTTTGGTTGCAAAATCTGTTTTTGAAGGATAAAGGTGTTTGGGGAATGGAAAAGAGATGTTTCCTAAATTGTAATAAAAAATTAAGCATCTTATAGCTCTCCCAGTTGTCTTTTGTAAATATTCTTGGGACTGTGGTCCACTGTTTGAAAAATGGTAAGATAACAGAATAGTAAGATATATAAAAAAATGCATGAGGTTATCCAGGCAATTTGAGGACAAATTCCATTTCACTGAAAAAAAGTTGTATGGGAGGGAAGAAAGGGGAGAAAGAGACAAGAAGAGAGTATCACTTACTGAAATGTGGGAAGCTTAGAACTTGAGTACCACTGGGAAAGAGAAAGTGGAGCAGGGTTTTGGAAAGCAGGTGGTATTGGCACAGCTTTACTTTCTTGCACCTGAGGGGGCTTCACTAGCACAGGATATAAACTACTGCTGAGTTATTTCAGAAATTCTTTCTAAAAGTTTAGTGAAGAAAATTGCTGTATGGGAAAATGAATCCAGGAAGGCAAGAAACATATGGATGTTATCAGCAGTAGAAGACATGGAATAAAAGAAGACTAGATATCAAACACTAAGGTCGTTTTACCTTTCGAGAAGTGAACCTTTTTAGCACTGTGATATAAACAGCATTAGCTTTGATCTTGCAAACATAAGACAGAAAACATATCACAACAGAAAATCTGTGGCATGATCAGACAGCGTGTGGACTCAATATTTGAGAACTAACAAGATCCATCTGTGAGGAATGGCAGGGTCAGAGTAGTGAGGCATCACAAAGGGAAAAATAAAAACATTTTTGCCAGAAATGATGAAATGAAAAAAAGACATGAACAAGCCAAGAGCCTGAAAAGTCTGCAGAATTCAATAACATCAGTTGCGATCAGCATTGTTAAAAATGCAGTGGCAGCATGACAGAATGAATAGTGAGAATATGCATTACTGTGTGGAACAGTGTGCAAATTCCAATTACTAAGAGAGAATTATGACTAGAATCCTTAAGAAGGGGAATATAATAGACTTAAAGATCTATCTAATCTAAGAATGATGTTATCTCCACTTCAGCATTCAGAGATGCAGAAGACTGAAACAAGCTGGCCTTAGAATGAGAAGGTCATGCATACCGGGGGAAAAGGTTCCTTTATTTTCTCCTTGAGAAACCAGATGTAAATTTATGAATTTCATTGATTTTAAAAGGTAGCTGATGGCCTCTGTGGAGAGCCTCTTTGACACAAGCACATCATGTGCTATTTCAGAGAATATTATTCAATCAAGTAATTGAGACTGCATCAGGAGACAGCTACAAAATAAGTGCTTTGAAATAAATTATTACCAATAGTTGATGAGTTGTCACACATTCCACTTCCCTTATTTTTTTTGTTATCTTTTAGAAAGAAAAAAATTATAGAGAAGAAAGCTAGACATGCTGTACTTGCAAGGTCAGAAACAAATATTCTGAGTTGAGAGGTTTAGAAAATGCTACTTGTGAAACCTTGGGAGGTTCTTTTGTTTACTGGTAAAAGTCAGAAGTCATGCACCTTACTGGTACAAGGTCATTGGGTAAAGTGCGTGATCTCATGGTGAGAATGTCTTGTACTGCTGTGCCAGACCGTACCTCTGCAACCACCACCCTAAAATACTGCATTTGTCATGATGAACTTTGTGTGCAGCAGAAGTGTGAATAAAATAAGACAAGGTCTCTTAAGACCAGGGAAGATTTCAGCAGGGAGGGGAAGAGGGAGAAGTAGCAGCAGCGTATTTTGGTCCTATTTGACCTCCTGCCTCTTCCTCTGCTGCAACAGGCTTCTGGAGCAGCTACAGAGAAGCAAATGCTCCTGGGCTCTTTGTAACATGGATTCTCTTGGTGTGGACAAGAAGAGTCTTGGAGAGGGTTGTTTAGCAACAGCCCAGATGACAGCATGTAAGCATGAAGCACCCAGATAAATCATCCTGTGCTTCTTGGAGATTAACAGTCTTCAAAGTTAGTCTCAGACATTTCTGTATCAAGATATCTCAGTTTGCCAAGGCCCAACAAAGGAATGCAGTGGCAATGCCTGTACCTGCAAATTAAGCATGTCCAGAACCACCCTCTGGTGCAGAGTCAACTGACACATTGGCCAGTGTCCATATTACTACATTTTTTTGCCTTCTAAAACTGGGTCATTGGACTCTTACTGCCTATTTGGAACCATTCCTGGCATGTCCTACCTTGCAAACTGTGTCCTGGCAATGTTTTTCAAGATTGTTACTTGGAACAGATTAAAACCACTCCTGTGACACATGCTGTGGGACAATTCTAACAATTTAGTAGCGTATACAGTTGAGCTTCAGTGCCTGGGAAGGCTCCCTGGCACTGCTTATTTAATGTGTGTAGGGATAACCGATATCTAGCAAAGTCTCAAAATATTATCTCAACAATTATCTGTGAGGAAAAGTTGTGGTGACATATAATTTACTCCTTTATTTTAAACCCATTTATAACTGCAACTCAGTGTTATAGTATTAATTATTGACTTACCTTGTTTAAATTAGAAATAAAAGAATCTGTGGCTGAAAAATTTGCATGAAGGGCAGTTAGCTTTGAAACTAGATTTAGTCATGACCTTGAAAAAGAAAGATGTTTGTAACCTTTGGTAAGAAAATGATTCAGTGAAAAGAGTAGATAAGTCACAAAAAAGTTTTCCACCTAGAGACGCTGGGATAATGTTACTCATGAGCCTAAAAATCATAAGTTAATCTTCTCTCTGATGTAGACTGTATGTTTCAAAATCAGATTTTCCCAGGTATCTTCAGCCTGGCTAGTACACCTTTGAACCCTATAAAACTGTTATACATTAAGTCTTTCTTGAGAGACACTCAGTGCTGCTTTTCAAAGAGTTAATTCAAAGTGTAAGGTTAATTCCATGAGAGAACTGTTAGACTTCCCATGAAAATAAAATTATACACTCTTGCAACTTTATGTTCCACTAAAGAAAATTAATTATAATTTGGTGATTGATAGTATTTAGCCTTCCTATTACTGGTGAACATCAATAAAATAAAAAACCTGAAATTTCAATTCATGGTCTTTATTCTAGAAAAATATGGTCCAAAATAGTCTAAATATGCTGATGGCTTACCAGCCACAATTGCTTGCCTTTAGTTCATGTCAGGTATTTGTGTTTGGATTCATTAGTATGGCATTACTAGCGATCTCACCAACAGTCATTCAAGAACTGACACTTCACTGTTTGTCCACCTCGAGAAGTGAGGTGATAGTGGTGGCAGAACTCACTGGTGCAGAACGAAAGGCCATGCAGCTGAGAATGGATAACAGTGTGTGAAGAGAGGACCCAAGTGGATCTATTCACCAAAAGATGGCAATGGGATATCAATATAATGTTACTGTGAAGGCGGCATACTTACTTATGTTTTGTAAAGTATTTCCACCTGATTCAGGGCAATGTTGACATCATGACATGATGCATTATGATATTTCCTGTGGGATTCTGGACACTGATGTCCAGTTCTGTCTGAGGTGACAATAGCTCAAAAAGGAAAACCAGTGACAGGTGACATGTCTTGAAAGGAGAAAACTAGGAAGAGTTGGTTAGTTTAATGTAGAAGGAGGAATGTTGATAAGATGTCTATGACTGTTGTCTAAAATACATGGAATGGCTGAAAAAAAAAAAAAAAANTTAAGCCAGTGATTTTGCTGTTATTTAATCTGATTTCCTAAACTTTTTCTAAAGATGATGCTATATACCCTGCAACACTGTTAGAGGAAATTGCAGCCTGTTAGACCTGCTTTGCTTCTTGGCACATTTAAAATCTCAGAGGTGGTTTCTGAATGCCCCTGAGTCCCTGGACCATAGAGTGAAAACTAATGATTTTAAACTTGTGGCTGATGGTGGGACAAGAACAAATGGATATTATAAATCACTTCAGCCTGGAAAATAAGAGAAGGTTTTTGACTATTAGAGCAGCAAGGTTCTGCAACAGCTTTCTAAAGTGAGGAGATTTGGTAAAATACTGAGCTGTACACTGGAAACGGATGAATGTCTGAAAGAGATTACGGAATGCGGTGTAACAGCATGCCATGTTCCTCTCCTTCTCATTTCTCAGAACAGATTAATCTAGGTGAATGCTCTTTTCCATTCTACTCCCATTTGTTCTGTTTTTTAAACAGTATCACTTCTATCTTCATGCCTTCTAGGATTAAAATTCTACAGTGACAAAGATCTGTAGATCTGTTAAGTGGAGCTCTATTCTTGCCTGGCATTCTGATGAAACAAGACAGGGTTTTCCTTAAATTCTGATCAAAACAGTAAAACTGTAAACAACAGATGCTGCACTAGTGTACTTCACATTTTCACTTTGCATTCAGCGTTTTTATTTGACTTGGATATTTAATTTCCTTTAAGAAAATTTAATTTTGGCAGCTAAATACCTATGTTTAAAAGTGAAAGCAGTTGAAAAATAAATCTTTAAAATTCCAAGGTTTCAGAAAAAAACAGTTTAAAAATTATCAGTTCTATTACTAACCTGAGGTCTAGTTTTGCTAAGAGTGTTTCCTAAAGAACTTGTCCCTTGTTTGTAATTATTTTGTGATGCCATGATGCTACATAAACAGTCTCCCTAAATAGCTAAGAAACATGTAAAACCTCATTATCTTTTTGATATGCTACTGGATGCTTAATTTAATGTTTGTGTCAAATGCATTGGATGTTGTAGAAAGAATGGGCTTATCAAGTGGTCCTTGCTCATGCAGGATGGGAAGCGGAACAACACTGAGTTCCCTGTTTGTCCTTGCTGCCTCCTTTCCTGTCACCTGTGGTCGTTTGAGAGGGAGAGAGACGAGGAAGTACTTTGTCATTGGGATAAACAAGTGTTAAGTGCATAAAAAACCTGTATATAGGGCACATTGTGAGCTTAGAATTAAGTGGTTTTAATCTTGTACATTTCTGTGAAAGCTATTGCATGCAGTATGCATACTTTAAAATGTCTGTTTGGGATTTTACGCTCTTAAGGACAGATCTGCAGATACAAGTACTGGAGTTTAAATTTAGCGTCACTGAATTCAGTGAGTTCCTGTGTGAACCTAAGGTGGTATATTTAATAGCTGAGCGTAAAATATAATACAACATTTCATCTCATTTTAATTATATGGTATGTTGCAGGAATTGTGCCAAAGCAAAAGTAAGGTTGTCTGGGAAATTGTAACTGCATTTTTGTCTCTTCCCAAGAGACGTAATTTTTTTTATTCCTTGGGGCTGCTTTTTCCCAAATCAAGTCTGAACCAAATGCAAAGCATGTTTCTACAGACAGCTCCATTTTACTTTACACTACATCAGGTGATGGGTAAGCATAGATAAAAGAGCAGGGATGTGCCAGAGAACGTGCAATGAAATACCTGACTGTATGCACATAGGTGGTTTAGCTTGTCAGTCTGCAGTAGAGAGGAATCACTGTCAGCCTCAGCAGACTTAACCTGGCTCTGGCAAGGCCAGTCAAATGTTTCTGCAGTGAATCTAAGAGTGTTTAGGGTCTTAGAATATGTTGCCGGTCTGTAGAGGCCAAGAATCAAGCAGTTGCCTACATCAAGGTGTCTGTGTTTAAAATGCCTCAAGGATCCTGTCTGACCTCTAATTGCTTTTCCAGAAGGATATAAGTCTTCAATAGGTTCTCTATTATCTACACAATGTGTCTTACAAGCAGTAGGACAACTCAAGTGGCATCAGGCACCAACATGCTGGAAAGTGAATCAAACCCTAACTTATACTCTTAACTTGTCCGTGAGACATTTTCATTTAGTTTTCTCAGCCTGGAGCTGAACTCCACCCTCTGGGGTTATGAAGCCCACCTGGTCTCAGGCACCCAATTAGCCCTGGATATGAGTGAAAAATCAAAAGAGCCACCATGCATGTATATTCTGCAATATTCTGTGGCATGGATATTCTGCAATCTGGAAATGCCCTCAGAGATCCTGGAGTTGACTGAGCAACCTACGCAGATTAAGCTGCCTGCTTTGGCCAGTAGTCTCCAAGGGTACTGTCCATGGTGCTGGCTGTAAGAGTGTTCTAGTTTTGATCAAGAGTGCATTTTTAAAGTTAATCTTCCAGTTGTTCCAACTTATTACAATTTAATTCACATTGTGGAGCAGTCTTGAGATACACAAAATGAGTTTCTTTCTAAAGAACCAAATGTCCTCCAAGAGTACACCTCATGCACTTTTACCACTGACATATGTGCCTTCCACTGGACCAGACTAGGACTGGTCCAAAGTGAAACTTCTGAAACACGCATATTGCATATATTATGTCCTTAGTGCTGCTGCACTTTTTAGATCCAGTCTGTTGCAATGCGCAACCTGCTAATGTAGGCATGGGCTATGCGCTCACACATCGGATTTTATTAAATTAGGCTTGCCTATGTCTTAGATTTAGAAAGCTGAGTTTAGAGATGCTTAAACAAGTATTTTATTCTACATTAGCAATGTACTGTCAATCATAGTTCTTTCTTATTGTGCTTTCCCCTGGGATTAAAACAAAGCTGCAATGTCAAAAATGCAGGTATCAGAAATATGATAAAGGGATTTGAATTATCTGATCCTGAAGGAGATTAGTGTATAGCATATGAAGTGCTGCAAAATAGGTATTGACAGTCTCTAAACAAAGCTGTTGTTATTTATTGCCTCCATTTATCATAGTACTAAAAGTCAGATACTAACCATTTAAACACCTTAGTTCTGCTGAGCTTCAGTGATACCTGTCAGAGAGGAATAGTTGCAGGTAGCAATGCGTGCCTAGCATCATTTTCTGAAAAGTTTTAATAGTCTAAAATGAAATTGCATTGGTGTTTTTTTATGTAAGTTCTACAGTGCCTTAGGTTTTGATGCTGTATCCTCAAACAATGTCGTGACAGGTCATTAATTTGTATGTGGATTAAGCCAATTGAGAATAGGAGAGAGGAAAGTCATTGTATATGAATGTTCATTCTTTTGTACTGCAAAATAATCTATTTAAATTGTGATTTCTCAAGGTCTTCTAGAGTGCATTATGGTATTACTGTGCTGATACAGAATCTGTTAGCATCAGTGAAAAGCTACCCATTTGTTTCAACAATCTTAATCAACTGAGCAAAGGATTTAAGTACTTGAAAATATGTTTTAAATGCTTAGTTTAAATGGAATCCAGAAAAAATACCCACCAGTCTGAGGCTACAGATGTCAAGCAAATATTTCTTGTACACCCTTTTTTATTATTTATACGAATACATGTGTTATAATAAATAATGGGGTGGCAGATCTGTACCAGAAAGCTAACAAGTTAACATCTACGGAACATTCAGTAGTTCTGATTTGATACTGAGCAGCCTTACCCTTGCAAATAATCCATTTGTTTTATGCTATCCAATATTAGATGAGCTATTAATTCTTTAATTGTAGGACTTGATATTGAAATCTCACTGCACACTTTTAATGTTTAATGCCCTGCTGTACTGTCAGATGAAACGCAGTGTGACTCTGCAAGAAGACAAAATTTGTCTTTATGATGTAAACATGAAGAGAGCCTTGTGCAATCTATTTTATATCCAGCTAAGTCTTTTAAAGAGGAACGGCTATGTGGTACATAATGTACTGCTACCATGGAGCTACATTAGGATGTAGTAACACAGTGTAAGATAGGAGTTAATATACATTATACTACTTCAGAGCTTAGTTAGACTTAGCATGACTGAAATTATTTCATTAGCTTATAGCTAGTATGCCAAATTGTCACATGCTGCAAAATGTATAATGTCTACAACAAGAATTGCCCTAGCAGCAGATTAGAGAGGGAGTTGTGAAATAAAGTATAGCATCACTCTTTAGAAAGTACAGTGTAATGTAAGTATGGTGTTAAGTACAGTGTGAGTCAATCCCCAAAGAGCAAATAGCAGGATCCAGTTGCTGTCTGGCAATGTAATAAAACAGTGAAAGTAAAGTGTTTGTGCAATTAAGATTATGGAGATAAACTGCTACCCAAGTAACTAGACAGGTGGCTGTCAGTAACACGCTTGTATTTCTTACCTAAATAATTTAAGTAATAAGATTTCTAACTTCACAGTTCACCAAAACAATGTGAAACCTTACATTCGCGTTACTGCCTTCTGTCCTTCCCATTCTTCTCTCCATTTCCATCATGTTCTGTGTTCCCACAGAATTATGTCCCTATTGACACTGGAAGCCCCCTGGAGCAGAGACTAGATTTGATTTGATGTTTTAACAGAGCCCAGCATAAACTGAATCCCGATTGTGGCCCCCAACCTTGACTGCCATGCATATTGCAGTAAAAATAATAATTATAGTTTGAATTTTATTTGAGAGGTGTTAGTAGCACGAGCTTGATGAGCTACCTGATTTGCAACAATGGTAACTATATACTGAGCAGAACCTGCTGTGTGACCTTGGGTAAGTCATTTCACCTTTTGAGTTTTGCCAGCTGTAAAATGACAGGGAGATAATTCCTTGAAAAATACTCTAAAGGCATGGGCTGTTACTATTGCAAAGAACTGACTGCATGAGGATTCTGGGTCTGCTTTGTGCAATATGACCCCTCACCCTTATTAAAACTCAGAGAGATCTCTAGGTTGTTTTAGAAGTAGTCAGTAAAACAAGGAAAACCGGTGATTACCTAGAATAGGAAAAAGCCAAATTAAACACATTTGTGGTTGTGGATGTACATCACTGTGAGCAACCATCTGCAGGACGATAAATAGTGGCATACATATATAAACACACTGGGTTGTCTTTCTAAACAACATATTCTGTGTGTTTATCTCTGCATTAATGAGATACTCAGCTCAGTTTTGACATCTGTCACTTTGCAGTCATGGTAGTGCAATTCTGAATATGAGCACAAAATTCTTGGGGATTATTTTAGCTTTCATTCCATGTACTGGAAGTATGTGTGGTGCAACACATACAAGACCAAAATGACTAGATAACATAAGCAGATGACATGGCTTGAAATGCATCAATTCAGGGACTCAAGCAGGTACTGAGGCCGTGATCATCATGGGCAGGCATGCAAAACTGCTTTCAAACAGGGAGGGATGACTGACAGATAAGTGAGGTTTAGCTGATCCTGTTTATTTGGTCACTTCAGCATTCAGCAGAGTGTTACACTTCTATTTTGACTTGCTTTTTCTTTCAGAAAAGAACTGCAGCATATCCAGATAGAGAGCTAATGGCTCATTTACTCACAGTGCCAGTGAGTGCCACCACAGTAATTCTCTTTTGAACTTAACATGAGTGACAGATTGTTCAGACCACTGATTTTCAGCATCCCCAGCATACTGGCACGCAGTAGGGTTTTGTGTTGGCAAGAGTTGCTGTAGGGAACAGAAGTACAGTTGATACCTATGGATTTACCAAAGATATTCGAGCCACATCCAGGGACCATGCAGCTGAGTGCACTACCTTTAAGTCCCCATAAGATTTAGAATTTGACTTTTTCCTTCTTCCTATATGTGTTCTGGTTGTTCAACTATGACAACTATGACTGCTTTGTGTGGATGGTGGCATGCAGGAAAGATGGCATACATAGAGAAGATATGTTTGTGGAGTTACTCAGAGGAACAGCAGCCAACACTGATTTCCTGAAACTGGATGAAGAAGCTTGATTAGAAGGGCCCAATCTTGGAAACTTTCAGTGCTCTTCGCTGTAAAACAGAATTTAGTTCAAGTCTTGATAAAGAAGGAAGACTTTCTCCTTCTTTTACTATTGGCTCTCCTTATGAAAGTATTTTTCTTAGAAATATATTTATGATTTTTGAAAACAATCTGTGCAACTGAGTTCATTCTTGCAGAAGGCATGCTCTTAAGAAAATGCAGGTAGTACAGGAATGCGTAATTAAGCATCCTTTGTGTAGTCACAGTTGATGTCTTCTTAAGTGGGATCCACTATAACATTTTGAAAGCAAATGTGTGGTCATTTATGGTGCATTACTGCAAACTAGATTCCTGGAGTCTGAAGAATAGAGAAAAAAACTATGAATTGTCTCTTAGAAATCCTCAGAGGCTGTTTATGCTATGTGTTCATGCTATGTTGTCACTTTACTTGCAGTTCTGATAGGGTCACTGATGTGACCCTGGAATTAAAGGGATAATAGGGAAGCTCCAGGTAAATAATCCTTGGTTTTTTACTACAAGTATATCTGTTTCTTCTCTAGTGCCAATACCCATCTGGGAAGAGCTCCCTTCCAAAAAGCACAAAAGTAGTAAGACGATAACATTTTTCACTCAGGGGTATTAATCTAGCAAAGATCTGGATCCTATTCCTGAGCTGTGAGTTTTCGTGCTACCTGCAGAGATGGTGAATTGATAATTTCAGTCACAAACACTTAGAAAAATCTGATGTGGGTCACTGTTCCAGGAAAGCAGTGCGGAGAAGGATAGTTTTATTCTTCAATGAGTTTTTGGGTGGTACTTACCTTATGCACTGAGAGCACTTTATGGGTTATTTCTTGAGTCACATTTTGTCAAATAAGCTTCTGCTCCACAGCCAGGGAATGCTTCTGGCTAGGGGAAAAAATCTATAGTGTTGGCAGCAAATTTTATGACATATTGGGTGATGTCATTAAGGGAGCTGTTAGCAATCTATCATTTAAGGAACAGCTTCAGCTAGTCCAACATAAGGGAAGTGATTTAATTCCATGTCTACTTGGATTTCTCCTATATAATCAGTGGAGGCTCAGGAGAATTAGGAGGCACAGCATGATACTCTCCTGATTACTTTGCTGTCATTTCCAATTTGTGGGCTAAAATGCATGAAAATAAGGTGTTCATGCCCAGAGGAGCTCACAAGTGCTTGTTACAGGTTATTCCCCTGATTCATTTAGCTATGGTGACTTGGTGACTGTACAGGGTAAGCACTCTTGGACAAGGAGTAGCTGGGATGACTTGGGCATCTAGCTCTGGTTATGCAAACATAGTTTCTGACAAATGGGATAGAGAAGAGAACTATGCAGGAGCGTCCACAAAGAGGTACATGAGGAAGTACTCTTCCTCGTGGAGCGCTGGACATTAATCCAGCTTGTACCCATCCCCTGAAGTTTATTGTGACTCTTACGGCTTTCTGTCTTCCTTAATTTCACTTCTAGGTGATTTGATCTTGTCTTCTATGAGTTTTCACATCAGGCAGGGAAGTGAAAATATAGATGCCCCACTGGGAGGACAGCTTGCTAGAAATGGAAGAAAGGCATGTTGTTATGTTGCCTCTTGGAAAGCTCCTCAGCTCATCATTGCAATATTTGTGTTCTAGGTCAGAGAACAGAACAGCATAAAATTATCCTACATTGCGGTTTGGACATGCTGCATCCAGCCTCCTCTTGCTTTTATACCATAGCATGCAAAAAGCTGATTTGGGTGTACCACCACCAGGAGCAAAGCTGGTCCTTCTCCCCATCCTTACAAGGTGCAGAGAATGTGGAGAGAAGCATCACTGGTTGTTTCAGGAAAGGATTAGACAATTAAGAAGAAGAGATCCGTTAATGGCTATTGAACTTACTGGCCTGCCTGTCAGTCACTGATTCACACTCTGCTGAGCAGCCCGGTGGGAGTAAAGAGCATGTGAAGGGAGAAGAAATCTTCATGTTTATCTTGTTTCTAAGTGCCCGATACTGTCTACTGTTGGGAATATCATACCAGGCTAGATGAAACTTTAGTCTCACCAAGTATATTCATTGTCGCCCATTAATTGCTTATTTGCAGGTAGGTTTAGCAGAGCTCATTTGTTCTTTCTCTGGGCCATGGCGTATTCCAGCATGAAGTGCCAGTCAGAGGGTTGCCTGAGCATTAGCATCCTGATGTGAACCTTGACAGTGCTTCAGGAGGCTTCTACTGTTCATAAAACAAATTTACAGATCTACAGACTTTAAGGCTGGACAGGTCCATTAGTCAGCTTTACTGGATAACGCACACCATGGAGTTTTACCAAGCTATTGCTGTGCAGAGCCCAAGTATGGTAATATTTGTTCCATTTTTCTGCTAGAAACTGTAATGAGATGCAGTGAGTGTTTGCTGCCAGAATCAGGATCGTTCTTTTCCCTTCCCAGGAGATGGCTACTGAGTTTATCATCTCCAAATACCCTATGATTTAAAAAATGCAGTTATGGCTGATTTAGTAAATAGTTTGCACATAAAGCCTGTGAATGAAAAAAAGGCCCTAAAGTAGGAGCAGTGTCTAATAATATGTACCATTTATATATTGACTTTCAACTAACTGTTTCAAGATATTTTGTACCTAAGGATAGGCACAGTTATTCCTTTCCCTGTTTTTCAAGTTTCTGGAACGGAGGACAAAATGTTTTGCTGTCTGTCCATTCTTGTTTTGCACATCAGTAGTGGAGCCCAGAATAGAATCCATCTCTTCCTCTGCTTTGTTATTGTCTGGGTTTAATCAAACTGGTATGATTCAGATACAACCTTTTATAGGGCTAGTGGTTCTGGGAGTTATTGATCCTGAAAGGAGTAGAGGATCACAGCTTCAGCAACTCTACTTCTGAAATGCAGCTGTTGTCCTCACAGTCTCTGGAAGATGGTGGGAATGTTGTGGGAAGGATGAGAGGTCAGAGATGGGAGTGGAACATGCTGCAGTAAGGTGGCAGCAAGCTGTAATATGGAAGATGTATTACCCATTGGGAAGCAGAATTGGCAACAATGTTAACTCAGATGCAACAGTTGATGATATTTGAATTTTAAAATCTGATTGTAAACTAATATTAGATCAACTAACCGTAAATAATTGTAAGTTGAGACCCTCTAGAATCAGAACTCTGCAGGCATTTGGTAAAAACCGGTTGCCATTTGGAGTCATACTTGTTCATATTCTCATTTCCAGAGTTTGGGCTATTGCTCTGAAGATTAACATGATATTCCTTTGTGCTCATAGATCTCAAAAAAAAGGCTCTCTGACAAATCACAAAATATCTGAGATATTGGTGAAATTCTGAGGATGATCAGTGTTGGAGACAAAATGACAATGACCCCAGAAACTGCAGCCTGAGCTTCAGTGATAAACAGTTCCAAATGTACTGGTTTAGTTGGGGAAGAGTTTTTAACCAGAGTATTAGCACCAGTTAGTGGGAGAAAAATTTGGAAATCTGGGAAAAATTACAGGTCTGCATGATTATACTGTTTTTTTTTTTTAAAAAGGGTTGTGGGTTTTTTTTGTAGTGGACAGCTAAATTACAGAAAGGGTAAATGCATTTACAAGAAACTTTATGGCAGTAAAGAGCTGGCTTGCAGGGCAGTGTTAGAAATTGGAAAAATACCTCTTTAAGAGATCACCATGATTGTAAAAATACAGTTTAGTACAAAAGATCAACTCTTGTAGGTTTTAAAATAAATCTTAACTGTATAATTTCTAATAAGCTGTAAGGCTTGCATCCTGTAATAAAATTCCTCTAAGCAGGAATTAAAAAAAGCAGGATGAGATTTTCAGTTTCCAAAAATAGTTTGCCAAGAGGGGTAGTTTTTTCTCCTCCTGATTGCAAGAGAAATCTCTCTGCAGTGTTTTATTGAAGAACAAGTGGTATTGAGTAAGAGAATAATTGATCAGTGATTTTTCTCCCTTCCTATTCTCTAAGCTGGATTTTGTTGTGCTGTCTAGATGAAATATTCACAATGGCACTGACCCCTTTCTTGTGCAATTTGTCCAGTGTTTGCTTGGAGATGTTCAGAAGTAGTGGAGCAGAAAATCCCTTGCTACAGCCAGCATTTGCTGGGGATTACTCTCCACACTGGTGAATGTTGAAGGAGATTCACTGGACAAAATCAAGAAATGGCTGTATGATTTCAAGACTAGAAATCTTTTGTGAGTGTGATCCAGACAAACACTGTGTCCAAAGAAGAAAAGCTGTGTTCCATTTTTTTTATGAAAGCGCTAAAAATACAGAAGATATTAAACAGTCCTTCGAAGCATGCATTTTTAAGCTTCTAGCTAATCAGAGAGATGGAAATAGTGCTGCTTCTTTTTAATTCCTAGGAAGAGTATTTAGGGGGTCAATCAGGGCTCCCCATTTCCTTCAGTAATGCCAAGTGTTTGCTGATGCTTTGTCCTTGACCGTACTGAGTTTGCTGCATTGCCACAGTGAAGGGCATTCTTAAGCATAGGGCTTCAGTCTCAGTTAATTGAACTATCGAGAGAAGTATAAATAGAAATACATGTGTGTCTTGCAGAATGACTAAGGGATTTGTGTTCTCTCTTTTGATAATTCGCCAATTTTGCTAGAACTCAGACCTGAGTGCTCATCAGAGTAGTGACTCCTCCTGGTTTCTGAGAAGCATGTGTTTCTCTTTGGGTACTCAGAGTCATACTGCAAGGAAAACCACCATCACTTATTAACTTCTCCTGCCTCCATAGGCTTGTATTGTTGCCTTTTGCTCATTGCAGACAGCTAACAGTGGCTGACAGAGGAGCAGGTGCAACATGCAGTGGGTTAGCGCCTTGGCTGCTCTGTTCCTTGTTCTGGGTGTGCTGCAACGGCTACCTGGCTCCAGTGCTGGCGTTTTGGGAGCTGGAGACAACAGTGTTATGCCTTCCAGCCTAAGCAGCTGTGTCAGAGGTGCAGAGAGGACAGTTATCTCATGCCCTGCTTTCTCTCTGAACTTCTCTTGTGTTCCCTAGGTGTCTCATGCCATTTTTATTTCTCCTTCCCAAAAAGTCTCCTCTCTTTTGACTCCATTCTGCCAATTAGCCAAAAGGATTTGTGGCAAACACCCAAGAGGACAGGTCTTACTGAATTCAGCACCAGTTACAGGATCTTACTGCCTGTCAGGATGAAGAATGTTTCCTGAGGGTAAGGGTACCTCTTTGGAGATGGTGGAGGTCAGAGAAGCTTTCAGAAGTAGGCTTGCATCTGCTGTGCGCTCCTCCTGGGACTGTGGGTAAAAAACATTCTGCATTTTATTTCTTACAGTCAGCCAAGCAGAAGAGTATATTATTCTGACAAAGTCTCAGTTATGCCGGGTAGCGGGGAGATTGTTGAGATAACCTGCATAAAGCCAAAATATAGATAGCATCAAACATGTAGATAAGGCGTTAGGAACATGCACATGAAGGAAAAACAGGCCTGTGATGTTGTTGGTTGCATGGTGGAATAATCCCTTGGCAATGTTAGGGTAAGCATATAGAGTGTGGTGCTGTTTGAACACAGCTGTACTGTTCTCTTTGTGAGATGCCCATGGTATGCAGCACAGAAGGTGTTTGGCAGGGTTCTGAACCCTGTTGTGCTGATACTAGTCCAGAAGGAGATACAAAGAGACAACTATGTCCCAAAAACTGTATGTTCAGAACAAGCAAGGCAGAAAGGGAAGAAGTGACAGAAGAGAGATGGCTTGAGCATGGTGTTACAGAGAGCTGGGAGCAGTCTCCGTCTCTTGACTCATGGTCCAGTCTCAGGCATTAAGCTCCAAAAGGGTATTGTCGAAAGGTGGTCTTGGGCGTGCTCTTTGGGCTAACACCCTGGGATTGAGCTGAGGTGTTTTTAAAGAATGTTCTATCAAACTTTGCTGAGATATAGCAGTGGTAATCGCCTATGATCTTGCTCCACTGTCCTTATTTCTAATTACTTGGTCTTCTTCTCTGCATCACTCTAGCACAGCTTGGCTTTGCATCCAGCCCAACTCAGCTCCACTGTACTCATACCCACTGAGCTGCCATAAATGTACCATATCAGCTTTCCTAACATGGTTAACTCAGTATTTTTTTTTCATTATTTGATTATTACAATATCAAAAGGTCTGAGTGCCTTTAGAGATGGATGTAGAGAACATATTTTTGTGAAAAGGATCTCTTTTTTTAGTTAGGAAGCAATTCTAAAAATGCCTGAAAAATCCTTAATGATATTTATTCTACTCCTCTGACCTAAAAATAGCTAAGGCAATTTGAGTAGGAATGAAAAATCTCTTGCATGTCATGTTTCAGCTCTAAGAGGAGGGCAACCTACTCTCAGATTAAACAATGAGGTAAAAATCAGGATTTCCTTAGTTGAGAATTGCAATTTTGATACTTTGCAAAAGTACTCCTGGCTTTGAGCACATTGTACAGATTTTGCTTCTTAAAATCAGGTATGTGGATTACTTACTACCTAGGTCTGCTGTAGAAACATGATAGTTAACATTCCTAAAAGTGCTTATTAAATCATATTGTGCTACTTTGTAGTTATGACGTGTTTGGATATAATCCATACCTTCATTTCATGTAGATCACACCACGTTGGCTGAGGTTCCTTGAGAATTATTGTTGGAGAAGAAGAGATTAAAATGTAACCTGCTAAAAGCCTTTTTGGACCTCAAGAAGAAAAAGATTTCTCACCCCTGCTCTGCTCTCTGGTCTGTGAGTGTTGGAGTGCTTTGCAATGTTCGTGAGCTGAGCTTCTTAACCCCAGCAGGAGAAAGGCAGCTTTGCTGCTACATAATGAAAAGAAAACTGAGGTTCAGAGAAACTTACACCAACAATTTAGACCCAAAAGTCTAAGTTTGGAGTTGCTGTTTTTCTGAGACTGTATCAGGGTTGCTTGGGAAAGATATGACATGTCCAACTCCATAACCTATAGATCTGGTTTCTTACTAACCCCATTGCCCCTGCTGTGACTGTCAAACATTTCTCTAAATGGCAAAGTTACAATTGCTTGAACCTGGGAATACTGACACTGTATTAGCTAGAACATAGCCAGTGATCCTGACATGAAAATGTGGCCTAGATTAACAAAAACATCAGTGCTGTATTTCCAATGAGATATTATTTAGTATTGAACGACCTTTTCTATCATGACCACCTTTTCTTTCCGTGACTTATAAATGAAGATGAATCCAGGTTTGTCTATGGCCATGGTGCTGTGGAGGAGCTGATGATAATCTTACAGTAAAACAAGGTAAGGAAAAGCCCATCACTGCAAAATCTCTCAAATTACTTCTTGTGTGCATTCAGGGACACCTGTATAGTGTGATCTGTTGGATTCTGATGCACAGGGGCTAAAAAGGCAGCACACTGCCTGCAATGCCTGGAGGACCCTACCTTAGCTCAATATAACAGCCTGGTGAATAGCACAAGATTGTATTGAAAGTAAGAAATGCCTTTTTGGGGACTAAGACACTGGGCACTGGCCTTCAAACTGGTCTATGTGGTACAATCTGGTCCAGAGAGTGAAGTGCTTTTACTTTCATCTGGAAATTCCATCTTCATTGATATTCACAGACTGCAGGGACAAAGGGGGCCACTTTGAACACCTAAGTCTGAATTTTTGATTAATGTGGCCCACACAGGTTCCCAGAATTAATTAAAGCAAAGAAAAATATAGAAACTAGAATCTCCTGCCAGTCAATCGGATTCCTCACCATCTCATATTTCAAAACTTTAAATTGTGCTACTTCTACTGCAATTACTGTTTCTTTTCCAGTTTCTTTCTAGTTCAGGTCTGATGGTTGATTCACCATGAGTGTGTGTTTTTTCCATTCTCACCAAAGACTCTGCTTAAGTGTGGGCTGTAAGGGAAGACTCACTGTAGGAACACTGGAGGATTGAGAAGGAGCAGGAGGGATCTAATCGGCTTTGCTGTCATGTAGGTAAGAGGGCAGAGGGAGCAAAGACACCTTGCACAGCAGCCTGGGAGCAAAGGACTTAAAGAAGACAGAAGTCTGGTGTGCTTACAGTGAGATGAACTGAAATTCCCATCCTTAAAACCTACAGGTGAAGAAGGAACCTATTTAAGTAGCTTGTCAGTTTAGGATTACTTTGATAAGCTTTGAAGCTAGTCTGCAGATGGGATGGGTTAGGGAAAAAGATACTCTGTGGTGCAGCACCTTCTGCACCTATGGCCTCTGCCCTCTTTCTTTGCAGGAGGAATGAGCCAGCAGCAGCTCAACTGTCTGCAAAGTCGAAGGTCTTGTTTCCTGTTTCTGCTCTTCTCCATCCCTTCTTCCTGGGGAAACATTACTCAGCATCCCTTCAGGGGCAGGGCTGCACTCAAGCCTGAAGCATGAGGTCAAGACGCCAGGCTTGGTTTGGCTGCTGAAAGCAGCCTCTTGACAAGAAGCAGCAATGCTGAGACTGCACAGGAGTCAGCATAGTCTGGTCACTATGTGAGAGAACTGTCTAGGGTAAGTCTCTCAACATCTGACTGTTGTTTGCAGTATAAACATTAACTGCTATGTGGAACAGTCCTTTTCCACTGATGTGTACTTCCCAGTGGGAAAGCTGAATGCAAACCAAGGATTTCATAGTTGAAAGGATGCTGGGATCTCCTGCTCTGCCATATCAATCATTACAAACTTTTCTCCACTAGTAGTTCAGCATATTGGGAAAATGTAGCCTTTCTCTGTACCTGATTCAGCGGTCAAAATTCTCCAGTTATCATGCCAGTGCCAAGCCAGTTGCTCATCCTGCCCTCATATCGGTTTTCAGTGTTGATGATCTGTGTCCTTCTTTTTCTGCCTGCCATGGTCAGTGGGCTACCTGGCTGTCAGGTCTGTCCAGCTGAGATGCCAAAGAATGAACCCAACATTAATTGCTGGTATTTTATAAAAATATCTTACTATTCAGTGAGTAAGAGTTTTTCTGCAATTAGCAGCATTTAAAAGTAGTGTGTAAAATGCTGTCTCCTAAGGAAGATTTCATTTTCAAAAGATAAATTGTGTTCCTTACTCTGTTTCCAATACATGCATGTCCTGCAAATCCCTAAAATGATGGAAGTTTATGTAAAAAAGGCCACAGAATACTTAAAACAGGACATGGGTATTATTTTCTTCCAGTTAAATTTTAGAAATCTATTTAAAGTAAAAAATTCCTTTTTAAAAATAACCATACCGACTCATAGCTACCCCAGTTAGCTGCAGTAGATAACAGAGCACTTGCAAATGGCACTGTCACCTTGGAACAGATTGCTGGGGGTTAGCAGTATCATGACAGAGCACATCTAACCTCTTAACTGACTGTGCTCTCCAGTCTCCAGCATCATTAATTACCATGTAGCACAACTAAATAAATAATGCATGCTGCATTCCTCTGAACTTAGAATCTGGCAAGTGTTACACAATCACACAGACCTTCCCATTAATGGTGCTCTGTAGTGTCCTATCTGTTTGAGTAGGAAGTTGTTGGGGCATCTGTCTTGCTGTTTGGTGAGAGGCTCTGTAAGAGATGAGGCTTTTCAGCTTTTCTGCATTTCCCAAATGCATGCTAGTAATGCTGTGTCTCACATCCCTAATCCATAATGATATGGCTGGGAGCTGTTGATATACATGAATCACTCACATTCTGGCTTTGGCCACTGTCAGTTCATGTTATAAAAGGTTTTTAATTGCTTTATCCAATGATGAACAACAATAAGGAGACATTTCTAGTGTCTATTTATAGGGCTTAGTAACAACATTGGTTCAGAACTAATGTATGCAAAGGCATTTCCAGATCTATCAGAGGAAACATCCTGGGGAAAATTGTTTGTGTCCTGAACTAACGTTATGGTGTAAATCCAAGATAATCCATATAACTAATTAGAAAATTTAACAAAGAGGTTTTTCATGAGAAAATGCTGATTCTCAATAATCAAAGCCACCTGTAGCACCGTGCCAGTTCCAGCAAAACTGGAAAAGCATCTTCGTCTAGGGCAAAAATCTTTCCCTTGAATCAGAAAGCCTAGATAACTAAATCTTAGGAATTCCTCTCTGCCCAGTAGGATGTCCTGACAGTCACTCCATTGGCTGTCCCAGGACGTCTCTTCCTTGTATGGAAAATTTCAGAAAGGTTTTGGTTGCATCACAATGAGAAGTGGGCGTCTTTTAGGTTTTGCAGAAAAGCCATTCCCTCTCCAGGGTAATAGCGCACACACAACGTGATCCTGTCGTGCTAGAAGCCAGTGTAAACTGTTTTTTCCACCTTTGCCTGCAAAACAGTTGCTTAGGGCAGCACCTGGAGTCTCTGAGATGTTTGCTGAGCCACAGGATGCGCTAAGCTGCTGGGGCAGCTGAACCCAGCATGGTGGGGCAGGGTTCGGGGCAGATCTCTGTCTCCAGGCCATGCTACCTCTGGCTGTGCTCCTGCCCCTGCATGCAAGCAGGGAGCAGTCCTGCCTATCATTTTCTGGTAACCTGAGAAAGGAGGAAAAATTTTCTTGCATGCACTTTCCTGCAGTGCAGCTCAACAGAACCAGGTCTTAAGGCTATTGCTGAGTTTGCCCCTTATGGAGGAAATAAATAGGCCAAATAAATAAATGAAAAAGGCCAAAGGCTTTTTTTGTCAATTGTTGTTCTTTAATTGTGTTTGGATCCTTTTCCCTCCTGTCTTGTAACTTACAGGAAGCCCTTAAGTACTGGTTCTTATTAATAAATGAGCAAGTCCTTATTGAAGATCATGCACTCTCATACACTTTTCCCAAATTTAATATCTGTCCTTCCCAGCCTCTGCAAGAATTCAAAGTATTTCTTGGGGTATTATTGTGGTGTGTTGCATTGCCTTTTTCTGTATGAGGTTAATACTGCAAGCTTGGTATAACCCATATTTTGTCTGTCTAAAATCTCATTACTGTCAGCTTCTGAAGGAAAAAAAAATGGAAATGGGTGTACTTTCCTCATTGAAAATTAATTTCATTTATCACAGAGAGAAAGTATTGTTACCTGTAATTATGGGACTACAAGCTACAACCTTCAGCCATTTTTTGGAAGCTTTTCCATGTCATAATATAGACGGCAATGTAGTCAGATTAACTGGGAGGAGAAACGTTTTATTCTTTTGTGGCTGTGGATGTATCACAAAGTCACATCCATATTATTGATATGTTTGACCTGCATTTTTCAATAATGAATTCAGTCCTTATTGCTCTAACTTGTTTAGGTAGTAATTCTGGTTTCAGTTGGTGCTTTCCCATTTACATTAATATCTGTTATATTCCAGATAAAAGTTATATAATGAGTTTGCTAACATAATAGAGGTACCCAGAGTGGCTCTAAGGAGCTCCAAAGTGATAGCGACCCATTGGTGCATGAGTGACTATGTTTGGTATTCGGAAGTTTTCTCTTTTGTTGATTTGTTATTACTACATGTGCATGGATCATTCAGTTTGGGTGAATACAGATATAGCAAATTTAATCAGAATACTCTTCCATTTCCCAGGCCATTTGCAAATGTGATTAATTTCATATTCCTTTGAATGCTGGCCTGATTAAGTGGTCCACATATTAAGCTAATTTTGATGCCACTGATCTGGTAACTGAGGCACTACATTTTCTGTCCTGCAAAGGCAAGTTGTGAAGTTCTTAATACAGTTCATTAATTTGGCTGACTAGTGGCCAACCTCTGGAGTTGCATCCTGCAGACCTGTCAAGGTTTGACATGAGGCAGCATTAGAACACTCAACCTAGCTGATTCATTTCTTCTGTTTCAGTAATGATGGCAATGTGCTAAGTACTGTACAGGCAGTACCTACCCCAAATAGTTTGCTTTCATAAGTCAGCAGATGACAGATAAGGAGAGTGATATGATATATTTTCAAACAGGCTGCCCAGGGAGGTGGTTGATTCACCTTCCCTGGAGGTGTTTAAGGCATGGGTGGACAAGGTGCTGAGGGGCATGGTTTAGTGTTTGATAGGAATGGTTGGACTCGGTGATCCAGTGGGTCTCTTCCAACCTGGTGATTCTATGATTCTATGATCATTATTGCTTGACTATCTTTCTTGCATATGTCACTGCAGAAATAAGTCAAAGGAGGGATTCAAAGAGATTTTATCCATTCAGATCAGGAAGATAATCTGCTATGTAGCCAAAGGAGGATGTCTTAATCACAAACATGATGTTTAGGATTATTTTTAACATTATGTAAAATCTTATGACAGCAGACCTCTCAGTCATTTCTAGTGACTTAAAAAGGGCTAGACATGACACCATCAACTGCGTTGCAGAAATGAATCACAAAAATTCACTTTTGCAAGTTTATTTGGTGTGGCTGATTGAGACAAAACTGTTTGTGGGCATCTGTGTGCAGGGCACAATTCTCTCTACAAGATAAACAAGTTTACAAAACCTGTCTTCAAGAATGCCTAGCAAACTGATGATTTCCTCTTTGTGTTGCTCTTATTCAATAGTGACAAAGATGAGGATAAGGCTAAGGTACTTAATGCTTTCTTTATTTCAGTCTTTAATATTAAGGTAAGATGTTCTCTGGGTATGCAGCCTCCCGAGCAAGAAGAGAGGGAGGGAGAGCAGGCCAAAGCTCCAATGATCCAAGAGGAAATGGTTAGAGACCTGCTCAGCCAATTAGACATTCACAAGTCTGTGGGGCCAGGTGGGATCCATCCAATGGTATTAAGGGAGCTAGCGGAGGTCCTCACCAAACCCCTTTTTATCATCTACCAGCAGTCCTGGCTGACTGGGGAGGTTCCACTCGGCTGGAGGCTGGCTGATGTCACATCCATTGACAAAAAGGGTCCAGGGAACGACAGGCCTTTCAAGTGCCAGGGAAAAGTCATGGAGCAGGTCATCTTGAGTGCTATCACACAGCACGCACAAGACAACCAGGTGATCAGGCCCAGTCAGCATGGATTTATGTAAGGCAGGTCCTGCCAAACTAACCCAATCTCCTCCTATGATGAGATGACCCACTTAATGTATGAGGGAAAGGCTGTGGGTGTAGTGTGTATAGACTTGAGTAAAGTCTTTGACACCATTTCTCACAGTATTCTGCCTGAGAAACTGGCTGCCAATGGCCTGGACCAACCCTCTGCTGGGTTGAAAAACGGCTGGATGGCTGGACCCAAAGAGTGGGACTAAATGGAGTTAAACCTAGTGTCTAAGACTATGAGACCGAGGTCTGAACAGGGACTTTTGAATGTCACATACGCAACTATAAAACTCAAAAATACGCTGATTTATTAATGTGTACATTTCTGTTGTAAATGCTGCAGCTTTGCGCTTCCCTACTTACAACTGCTCTTTTCTCCTTTTAATTATTTGTATCTTTTTATATTGAAACAATTTCAATCTATTTCTGTTGCAAGATGGTATAGGGTAATGATAGGCATTTATGGACTTCTTTGTTGAGCTGCAGAGAGTGTTTTAAAAGCCTTGTAGCTTTATTTTTCTCTTGGAATATCATGCTACTTACAAAGTACCATCTTCATCAAGGCTCGCTTATGAAAGGACAATGCAACTTCCTGTATTCATTGACAGTCCTTGGAGCTTATTTCACTCCCTGCTTTATTCTGGAGACTATATTTGAAGTAGGTAAGATGACTGAAACCATGGTGAGATGTGAGAAGCTCTAGATAAATTAGATGGCTGAAATAATGGTGATTGCTTTTTTACTTGATTTCTCTTTTTCTTTGTTTGTAGGCAGATGGGACAAAAGGTCTGTACTGCAGTCATTTACATGATTGTCTACTTTATCCCTTGACCTGAGAACCTGAGTAGTGGTTGGTGGCATAAGCTCTAGTCAGGCAATGAGAGACCAAAGTGAGCAGAATGTTTCTTTGTTTCATCCCTACTGTTCTTCTGAATGTGGCTAATTTCTGACACTTCCATATAGCAGCATTTTAAAGTTGAACAGTGATAAAAGGGGACATTTTAATCTATTCAGCTTTCTTTGTGTGAAAGGTCAGCATTTAACAGTTGATTTTATTAACAATTCAAATGCTGCTGATGAGTTTTCTCTAGATTGTGTCAGCCTTTGTGGCAAATAAACATTTCTGGAAACACTGAATAGCTCAGAAGGTACATGTGGTGTATGTTTATTACTCATCTGTGTTAATAATTTCTATGTGGACATGGTGGTGACGGGAGTCCTAGAATTAAAAGGAAAAGTATTTAGCAAGATAAATTTGAGATGACATCAACATTCTAGATTTTTAAAAAAGGTACAGAAGTAGAAAAATTAAGTGAAGAAAACTTGGAACAGACTCTGTGGGAACAAGGAAGCTAAAAGAGACTTGGATAGTAAAATCTCTGTTTCCCAGAAGTCTAGGGCAGTTGATGGAGTTGTTTGTGCAAACAAATGTGTTTGATTTCATATCTAATGAATATATAGAGCAAGGAATCATAATTCTAAAAATCCTGAACTAAGTATTAGATACATGGGACAGATACCAATTTATATAAATCATAATCTTTGTCATGACCTTTTCAGAGTTCAGGTAAAGGTAAGTCTCTTTGGTGTCATATCCATGTACTGCGTAACTATTTTGGTGTAACTTGGAGAATTCTTGAGGTTTTTTGTTTGGTACAGTTTTGTGAAAGTACATAAATGGTCTTCAGAGTTTACCATATCTGGATGCTCAAGCATATCAATGTTTGAGTAAAAGTTTTGGAAGCAGGAATCATGCCTCTCCCTCTTAAAGGCCATGTTCTTTTGCTTATCAGAGTAGCCCATGAAGATATTGTGGAGTTTGCCACATTGCTATTTCCGTTTACACAGTTGTCAAACACAATTTATTTCTAAAGACTTTGAAAAAACCTGCAAACTGAACATTCTCCTGCTGACGCAGTGCATCTGACACCTGGACAGCAGAAACCATGCAGTGCGTGAGGTGAGGATAACCAGGGTCAGCCACCCATCAGACACATCCATGGTGAGAAGGCAGCTCCAAGATTATGCAGGGAAGTCTATAAGCAAGGGTTGGCATGGCACATGGCCAGGTGCTCCCATCCCTAGAGTATATCCCAGCAAAGGGTAGGAGGAGAGGTCTAAGCCCAAACACAGCATCTGAGCCAAGTTTTCACAGCTTCTCAACACAGCCCTTTTCTGCAGCTGAGCGGAGTTCACAGCAGTCATACCCAAAATCATATTGCTGTGCTGTGCCAAACAAAGCAGCTAAATTTCTGGGAGGGGGTAAGAGAGGCTGCAGATCCTGATGGTACACGCAGGACTCCAACATACAGAGCAGATAATCCTGGTCTGCCCATCCTGGTTTCTAAATCAATCAAATACAACTGCAGCTTGAGAATATGAATCCTCAGATAACTCTCCTGTCCGGTGACATCAAGTCTTGGGAGCCTCTAGGGTTGTGGTGGATTTCTGGGATTAGGTCACCCTGCTTTCCTCTCTCCAGCCCTGCACCAGTGCCTTCCCCTTGTCCACACTGCAAGAGAGAAAGCAGCTCTGCTGCCTGGCCCTAGAGGCTGTCACTCAGGGGGAATTCATGGGTATTCCCTATCCCCAGGGGAGGATGTTGCCAGCCACACCACCTGGACTGTTATTTAGAATAAATGGCAATTGTTATTTGTGACTGATGCTGTTTTACATTGAGAAGATTTGTGAAACCTTCAAATTCTTGCCAGTGTTTTTTAGGGAAGCTGTAGTTGTTTCCAGAGTGCTCTGTGTGCTGGTTGTTACACCAAATCACTCTTCAGAGAGGTTTTAGTTGTGTTTTCTCTGAAGCATGTTTGCTGAAATTCATCTGAGCTGATGTCTATCTCAAGGTACCTACTGGTCAGGAAGATAAAACTGTTCAGTTTGTGGATACATAGTTCACAGTGGATTTGATCATGATTGCAAATACAGCTTCCATCCTTTCAGTGGAAAGATGTAGCTGTCTGACTAGGTAGAAACTAGAAAAGCTAACCCAGTTATTATATTCTTGGAAAATAACCTTGACTCTTGTGGCTGAAAAGGTACCTTGAGGGACCTGAAGAATTCAGTTGATTAAGGCTTCTTTAAAACTCAGGTATGCAGAACAGGGGGGTTGTTTGTTTTGTTCCAGAGCATTGCAGTGATGAAAGGTGAGGTTTCTCAAAAAATTAATAGACCAGCTGACGGTTGAGTATAGAGCCAAGTGAAAAAATGGGCATAATTCTTTCCCACTGCTTTTCTATGATGCTCTTTTTTATTAATTTGGAGGGAATCCAAGAATAAGGCCTGTTAATGGGTTCTAATCACAGATATGCCAGGGAAAGACTGAATCCTTGCATTTTTGAATGCAAGTCAACTTTCATTCAGTAAAGTTAAACTCCACTAACCAAAACAGGTAGGCATAAGATATTTTGGTTACAAATTTGAATTTTAAAGATATATAAAACTAAATTGCTTTGACTCCTAACAAGTCTTGAGTTAACAAGAACAAGATGTAGTGAGATTTGGACATTGTGAAAATAACAAAACAAAAATTCCACATACTGAGGCAGTTTTTCTGAACCAAGAAATAAAGGATGCTGACAAAATTAGTATATAAGAATGCTAGCCCTTCAGATCTGAGTACACAGGCAAAATCTAGGGTCAAATAGGTCACTTTTTGCAGTCTAATTTGGGGTCTCACTGCTTCTCCCTCTGAGCACTCGCTTTCCTATTTCTTTATCACACACATCCATGTCCAGAACAGTACTCAACAGAGTTCTTCTACCCATGTCATCCAAATCTTTGTGTACACCCTTGCAGGTAAGTTCATCTGGGCTAGTGCCAGTCCGTCTCTGCCCTCTGTCTGAAAAGCCATGCTGTGTTGATTTTGCCACTTTCTGCAAAGTTTAATCCAGATGTAAAAGTTAAAGCTATTATTTTCTGTCATTGCCCACTGGATGTGGAAGAATAATACCATGAACAATTTGCTGAAAAGAAAGAAGAGATATAGTTCAAAACATGATAAGTGATGGTGATGGGTTTTGTGTACTAGATGTGTACTTGGTGAACTCAAGCAGCACAAACCACTGAAAGCTCTGTGGGTACTTCCACTCTTTGCTTATTTCTCTTCTAGCCTCCAAAGAAGAGAAAGACTCCTTTGCTGCCAGGACACAGCATGATTGTCACACAGACAGTGGTACTTTACTGCAAAAACTGAACCTAGTTAATATAGCTCATGGGGGTCATGGAGACAAAGGGTTGGTTGGTTTCAGCTCAGGGCCTTTGTCCTTCAGCATTGTAAAACCCTCTTGAATCACACTCTGAGTGTCCAGCATTTCATTTGTTTTGTCAGAGGCTGTCCTCTCATAAACTTCCCTCTAGAAATCCCCAAAACTTCAGTAGTTCTAAAATTATGAAATACATGCGTATTGTTGAGAGAAGAGAAGAGAAGAGAAGAGAAGAGAAGAGAAGAGAAGAGAAGAGAAGAGGTTGTACTTGTGATTTTTCTATTTTGTATGCAGTCCTGAAGCTGAAGCTCCTCTGCATAGGAAGCATCTAGCTGCTCTGGCATCCATTCTTTGAGTCTCACTTCATCACTAGTGAATAAATCAGCAACATTTCCCTTTCTGCAGATTGCAGGATGAAAGAACACAGTCTTCTTTTTTTTTTTTCTGAGTATGCTTGCTCATTTAATAAATCAGGTTTTGACTTAATACTATTTCCCCCTGTAAGTCACTCTCATGAGGCCTCACCTGGAGTACTGCATTCAGTTCTGGAGTTCTCGACTCAGGAAGGACATGGATCTGTTAGAGGAAGTCCAGAAGAGGCCCATGAAAATGAGCAGAGGGCTGGAGCACCTTCCATATGTGGACAGATGGAGAGAGCTGGGGTTGTTTAGCCTAGAGAAGAGAAGGCTCTGTAGGGACCTTATAACAGCCTTCCAGTACTTAAAAAGGGCCTACAGGAGAGATATTATGGGACTCTTTGTCAAGGAGTGCAGTGACAGGATGAGGGGTAACAGTTTTAAGCAGAAAGAGGGGAGAATTAGATTGGGTACTAGGAAGAATTTTTTTCCTGTTAGATTGGTGAGGCACTGGCACAGGTTGCCCAGGGAAGTCATGGCTGCCCCATCCCTGGAGGTGTTCGAGGCCAGTTTGAATGAGGCTTTGAGCAACCTGATCCAATGGAAGGTGTCCCTGCCTGTGGCAGGTAGGGTGTGGAACTAGATGATCTTTAAGGTCCCTTCCAATCCAAACCATCTTGTGGGTCTATGATTTTAAGTTTAACCTGATTTGAAAATTCTCTTTTCTTTAATTACCTCAAGAGATTCAAAGTACACCCGAAAAACTGTTGCAAGCAATTGTTTGAACAGCCACATTTGTAGCCCAAGCGTGGGTTGATGGACTGATGAAAACATACCCCCCAGGTGACAGGGAGTGTTTTACACTGCAAGTTGCAGTGGAAATGATAGAGTACCAAGGCGGTGGATAAAGGAGAGGTAAGGGTATCTGAATACACTGTAGTAGCCTCTGTAAATAATTTTCCTGGAAGGAAAACAAGGCAGTAACTTGTCTACTGATTCAAAGATTGTAAATCTAAAGAAGTAGGTGAATAGATGTGTTTTAAAATGCAGACAAAAAGTCAGTTGTACATCAGGATATAAATGAGAAGGTTTGAATATAAATGAGAGAGCACTGTAAATGACAAGGTGCAAGAAGAAGTTTTTTGCCAATGAAAATAAAGTGTTTTGTTCTCTTAGTCTGAAGACTTGAGAGACTGAAAGAAGGAAAATGTAAATGAGTGCTTGGGGTTTAGTAATGGGCACAAAGCACAGACTGGAGACTTGCTCAACCTCATTTAAAACCGGAGTTAGAACCTGAAATTAGAAAAGCAGCATTAATGCAATACTGACAATAGTGATAATCAGATTCTATATGAACAATCTAGAGGGGATTCATCATGACGGCTGAAGGGTTTGTACTAGACAGTGATATTTCAGGTGGCAATGGAAGCAGTTCAGAAGAGGCTGGTTTAGCTGAGAAGGAGATAATTTATCTAAACATTTTTGTACATTTTCTAGCTTACACTAATGGCTGTAAACATTCCAGTAGCAAGTCAGTAAGTGACTGCTGTGGCCAAGTTCATTAATACAGAGATCTGGAACATCTGTTTACTAAGGAAATTACACACTTCCCCTCCTCCCCCATTTGTCCTACTGAGCTCCATGGAATAACGGTCTGAATCAGAGGCTAGGAAAAATAGTATATTTTTTTCATCTCAAGTGTGATTTACCTTGTAAAGTGTTATAATTAAATAAATTATTATTTGAAATTCTTTGCTGTCTTTTTTTCCACATGTAGTTCATGTGGAAAGACTGATGGTGGAAGGAAGATGGTACCATGCATGATATGGCAATGTGACTCTCATACAAGTTTCTGTTACACAAATAATCTAGAATTGAGAATTGTGTTATTCCAAAGACCGTGCTAAAAATTTTCAGCTTTTCTAAGGGAGGAATCTAATCCTTAGAAGATTTTTGTAGCTTTTGTGATTTTTTTTCTTTTGATTGCCAGGGAAATTCTGGACAGAAGCAAAAAAACAAGCAGGGTAAAGTATGTGAGGTTCTGAGTTGTGTATTTGTGTTGGAATTGTGGCTGTGGACAGGAAAAGTGGAGGAAAAAGTTATTCTTTCCAGCAACAGAATAATAATAATTTTTCTTTATACCTTTAAAGGTTCTGTTGAGGAAATGGGAACAGTGCAGCTCTTCATGAAATCTCTTTACCTTTTTCTTAATACTTTCTTCTTCACTGAAGTTCCTTTTCAGTTAATGGAGAAATGAGGTGCTCAGGGATGCTATTTAGTAGTGGACAGGTATGGTTGGACTCAATGGTCTCAAAGCTCTTTTCCAACCAAACAGTTCTATGATAAGTCTCATACTACTATGTACAGAACGTGTGATAGAGCAACCTTGAAATACACTTTTTGGGTGGGTTTGCAGCCTACTTTACTGTAGGCTAGAGAGACTTTAATACACGTGCATGACATTATCTTCACGTTTCCATGAACATCAAGAGCTATTGTTCCACAAAGAAATTATTAACGGCAGTTTGTTTTGGTAGATATTTAGCCAGAGGTCAATATATCTTAATATTAATCTCATCAGAAATCAATATCTACTTACCAGTATTAGTATTGTTTTTTTAAAGAAGGTTATTGATAAGAATAAATAATAGACAGGTGCAGATGACAGGCTGCTGATAAACATTGTGAAGATGTTTAATGAGAATTATAATCTGATGAAGTTGTAAACTACTGATATCTAGAAGATAAAGTTTATTTTTTAAAATATATCAACTACATTTGAAGAGCAGTGAAACACAGTAGGCAAGTGCTTTCACCTTGGGCATCCAGGAAAAGAGGGAATTACTTAGACATTGTATGTTTACCAAGTAGAAAAATGACATGGAACATGTTCTGAATTTCAGCAAAATAAAAATATGGTACAGAGTTCATGCATTCAATGGTATTTATTGTTGTACATGCTTCTTAAAGTAACAGCTAGAGTAGCAAAGACCATTAAATATCATGAATATGTCCTATTTTTCTCCATAATGTGGCAAATACTGTGTCTACAGATAGTTAAGGTTATTATGCTTACAGCAAGGATTAAAAAAAAAGCCTAGAAAACTAAAAATGTCACTTAATGGAAGTGTTGGCATTTCTAGTGGACCTTTTGTTGTTGAAGCCCTCCCAGAAGCAAGATAAAATATCTAGTCAAAGAAAGGAAAAATAAAAGATGAGAAATAAAGAAAATAACCCAACATTTTACTTTCTTTTCATCAGTAGAGATCAATAAAATGCTTTGCTGCATGAATTTACATTCTCTCACTCCCTCTTATTTTCCTTCAAAAAATTACAGGAAATAAGGCAAATTTAGTTTGATTATTCTTATTTCTCCTTAATTCAACAGCACGATAGAAAGCAGAAATATTTACAAAGCATACAGATCCATCCTGGACAAAAAGGCTGCATCTTGTTTGAATTGGTAATAGTCATACTCCAGGATACCTTTTATGTTTCTAGAACACAAACATCAATAAGAGAAATAATAATATTACTTCATTGTACTATATCCATTTTTTTACTCTTTTGCAAATCACGGGAGAAGAAAAATACAGGAAAGACTTGGTTTTTAATGGTGCTATCCTTCTCAAGATAGAAATTCTCAAGAGAAGAGTCCAAAGTAGTGATTGGAGGAAACAACCTTATGATACCTTTGATGACACAGGAAGGAAGAAGAATTAGATTGAAATAATTATTTACCTTTAAAAATACACATAAAGGTAGAAGATTCTTCACAAGAATACAGGAATGAAAAGCAGCTTGAGGCTTATAGTTGTACTGACCGAAAAGTGGGGCAAATAAAATGAGCTGAACCACTCTGTGAAAAGAGTATCAAAACTGATAAAGTTCTGGCTTATCTACCAGGAAGGAGAAGCCATGAGGAAGAAATTTGTTAAATAGTGACTGAAAGGAATGTGATAAGACATTCTAGATCTATTTAAATCTGCCTTTAAGTGTTCCTCATATTTGCGTGTCATGGAACAGAAATTCTGCTGGAGGATTTAAAAAGCAGAAGTCAATCTCAAGAAAGCTGATATTGCATTCAAAAAGCCACTAGTTTAAATAGTGGCTGAAAGGTTTGTAAACAGTTTAAAATTTGGGGGAAGCCCAGGACTACTTTTATACAGCAAAGGTCTGTAAAATTGCAGATGTAAGTAGACCAGGTCTTTGCTGATGAAAGACAATGAATAACAAAGATGCTCACCTAGAAGCATACATTGACTTACTATCAGGTGATTCAGAAGAAAATAGTGCACAGATAGGAATGCCTTTTTTATTACCAGTCTCTCAAAATTTATTTAGAAAAATAATTACACTGTATGCTGGAGAGAAAGGCCAGTAGCCTTGTGAGCGCAATGAGGCAACCTGGGTCTTAAGACATCTCCAAGATAGGCGTCTACATGTGAAGCTTCCTTTATAGCGAAGTAAGAAAGAGAAGTTGCTTTGTCCTTTTTTTCAGATTAGATAAATACCTACTGAGACTCCTCAGAAGCATCTGGGATTTTTCCATTGCCTACTGTTATTTCCTTCAAACAAAATCTAAACAGCAAACTCGGATATACCTATTTACAGCCCTGAAGTCTACATTTGAGCAGATGAATCCTCCTCCAAATGCCTTAGACTGCAAACATACTTATTTCTTGGAGCCACTTTTCAGTTAGCATATAATACATATTGACTTGTAACCGTATAACCAGATTAAAAAAAACCAGATCAGCCTTCACTTTATTCTCTTGAATGAAGGGCCTTGACTTAGCTGAGAGGCTGATTTTAAACTTTAAGTATTTCTGTCTGTGGCCTCTGATGTGAGAGTCACTAATCGTTTCATACTCAGTTTGAAGTCTAATTTTCTGGCAAAGGGCTGTTAAAGGGAAAGAGAGTAAAGGTGATCTTCTAAAACTTGTATTTTCCTAGATAATAAAGCAACTAGTGGGGAAAAAATACGTTGTGCATCTACCTAATGATCTGAAACTGAAGTGTAACACAATGACATTTTGCTTCATTTTATAAGTTGTTTCTTCTGTATCATCTTCCTTCTGGGACATTTGTAGTTTTGGCCAACTATTGAGCTATATAGTGTATATATTTCTTAGAAATGTTATCACTTATACTGATGAAGGAGAAAGTCAAAGTTCAGAAGTTTCATCTCATCACATAAGCCACTACAAAAATGATTTTTCAGTGTGTATGTGTGCAATTTAAAGGACTACTTACTGAATATTCGTTTTCTGAAGTGATCATGGGAGGGAAACCTACTGTCTAGAATAAAATATGTATACATTGGCTAGGCAGATAACATACTCTATCTATGAATTATTTGCCTCATATCTTACACTTTTCCTCAGGATTTTGACACCTCTAAGATTTCTACCTGGAAAGCAGAAGAGGAGGTTGTGAGAAGGACACTGCAAACTGAATTTAGGATTAACGTCTTCTATTTCAAGAGTCATGGTTTCCAAGGTGGAGTTTGAAGAATGTTTGTCTGTTTGTAAGAAAATAATGCTCCTTTGGATAGCATTTAACCAGCACTTATTTAAGATAGTTAATCATTTAAGGATAAAGAAAATACATCATCCAGGGAGGAGAGGGTTGGCAGCTGTTTGGTGGTAAAACTTCTACAACCTCCCCACTGGGGTACCTCAGCTTTTATATAACATCTTTTTGAGTCCATGGGTTTACACCATAATTGGCTTCTAGGGGTTGGGTTGTGAAATGACTGGAAAGATGGCAGGATGAAAGTTGTGATTTACATGCCACAGCCTTTGTTTGAAGTAAATTACGGCATCTGTAGTTGTCTCAGGTTAAAGGAGATAATACTGTTGTTTGTAGAGATCATTATATTTGCTATGTTGCTTTAATGTAGGCATATGCTGCAACAATCTGCTTAGGCATTGCTTTTAAGTGAGTAAGAGCCCAAGCAAAGCTTTTTTCTATGTTAAGAACCAAAATGGATGTGCTTATGCTGTGGCCTGAGGTACTTGGGCACAGCAGCTGCTGTAGATTGTGGTGCCTTCAGTTAAAGAGTAAATCAAAACATCTAAGAGTGTGTGGGGTTTCCAGTTCTGCTCTGCTCTGGTGGGTTTTCTGTAGATGACTTTGGTCCAAATCCATAAAAAGTAGGATTTGTTTTTAATTGCACTTGAAATTTCATCCTGAAAAATTAAACCTCACAAAGCTTCTTCATTGAGTTTGCTTCTGGTGGAGTTTTGCTGAGTTGGCATCTGTGCATGCTGTGGAGTGAACGGAACTGCCAGCTGCATGGTGGTATCTGCTCGTGCTGAAGCATGTTCCGCACTCTGTTGTGGTTTATTCCTAGCTCAGTTCCTCCAGGTTTCGAATGTGTTGGTCACAGATATCACAGCCGATTAAGCGCTCTGCTAAGAACATCAGCTCAGCTACTAGTGCTCAGCCATGAAGTATGTTGTGAGCACTTTCTTTTGGTAGTTTTTTTTCTGTATCCATGATCAGCCACAGCCAAGAAATGAAGCAAAGAATTTATCAGACAAACTGTTTTTACAATTGTGCAACTTGTTCTCCTATTTGATTAACATGGTGCAACATTTAGGCCTGTAATTTGCCTGGTAAAACTTGTGATGTATACCTGTTGGTCATCTCCCTCTGAAGCTGTGGGAGAGGGATATGCAAACCCTTGCTTTTGCTCTCTATAGACTGATGCGTGTGGATTGTTGAGCTACATCAGCCCCTATTGACCTGTGCAGGAATGGAGGGTGCTGGCCATCTCCCTGGCTTGCGTTCTATAGGCAGCACTGAGTTCACCAGCCTGTGCTCATCCACCAGCCTAGAGCAGGCAGAGGGGGTCTCCACTATCTTCAGAGGCAATGCTTCGAACAGCGAATTTAGGTGAGATTAATTACACTTTTTGTAAGGAATACTTGATAGCATCCTAATCTGTACAGCCAAGTGCAGGACTATTGCTGAATGTATTCTACTGTTGCTGGATGTTTAATATATCATTATGTTCAATGACTGTCATTCTTTGTGTTAAAATGGTGCCAAGAAGCTGAAATTGGGCATCTATGCCTGTCTTAGTTTTGGCATTTCCAGTCTGTGAGATGTTTGACTCTGAAGGCGTAAAGTTGTGCCTTGGGATAATTAGCATTATACTTCGTAATGGAAAACACAAGAACAAAGAATTCAACAGAAACTATTCTCTTCAATTAAAATAACAATTTAACTAGCAAATACTTTTCCTGTAGCTTTGCTTGCATTAATGATGCAAGTGGGCATATTGGAGCATAATAGCAAAATATGCATTGAAATTGATAAACAAAAACAGATAAGTCAGTTTCAGTTAACTCTGGTAAAATAATTAGCATTTGTTGAAGGAAGAGTGACAAAAATCAATATGGAAGAAAAATATTTATACCACCCAGAAGGGATTGAAAAATGAAAGGGAAAAAATTTGCTTTCAAGTGTCTTTGAGAAATAAATCAGAAACAAAGTAAACAGCCATTGAATGTTCAGAAATTCAATGTGGTAAAAGTGAAAATCTTTAGGAATAATTAAGGTGGATAAAATCTCTTTGCATGGCAAGCAGCAGAAATAAAACCATAATCGCAGTAGGAGTCAAGCTTCGTAAGACAAAGACATTGCTAACGGTGTCACAAATAAATCATTACCAGGCTGTGATCTTACTGTCATTCCACAGATCAAATCCTTAATCTTTTTAACTGGGAAATGAGTGTTTTTACTCATGCAGAGTAAGGAATATCTAGAAGCCTGGATGTAGAATGAAACTTGGTGACATCAGAGAAACCTTAATAGGAATTTATCTTTATCCCCACAATGACCATTTTGATAAATTTCAGTAAGCTTAAGTCAGGGATAGTCTCAAAAAACTTAGCTGAAAATTATGGGAGTTTAGGATTTGTTTTTTTAAGAGCATATACTGGGGAAAAAAATGTTTCTTAGCAAATGAAATACATACAGCTGAGAGAGTGTGTTCCAAAGAAAATCTGTTCAAGTGAGAAGCATCAAAGCATTCAAGCAAGACCTTGAATGAGTTATTAAACAGTAAATAGTCTGGGAACGAAGGTAGAAAAATAGATATGAAAGAGAAAGCAGTGGATGTGGTGAGCCTTCTGCAGAAGCTGTTTTTGGCCCTGGCCTGTAATTTAGATGTGGATTTATTCTGCACCACACATATTATTTATATATTTTCTCGGCACCTTTTTATCTCATGATTTTGGGTTTGGAGTGACTTTAATGGAAGAAAGAAACAAGACTTAGCATAAAATACAGATATGATCCTGAGAGGCAGGCCAGGATTTGGCCCCTGTGAGGATCAAGACCTGAAATATTAAGGGTCATAACAGATGCTGATTGCCTGCTAGAATTCCCCCTAAATTATTGCCTTAGAATACTCCAAGTTTAAATGGAAAGTGTCATTTTCTCCCAAGTAAGCTATTTCTCTTTAGCTATTAATTGGAGAAAGGATACTGTGAGCCATCTGTTATTCTGCTCAATTTCTGCAGGTTATGTAGCAAATTTTAGTGATTGTTTTTTTCCAGTTCACTGATTTCTTTAGTGATATAATGTTTCAGGGCAATTATTTCAGCTGCTAAAGATCTTTTAAAGAATAGGTTTGCTATAAATACACACATGCACAAAAGCATAACTTGCTTAGAGGGCAAGAAGAATGAGTATTGATAAAAATCATTTCATCTGTAGGATTTCAATATAAATCCAGGCAAGCCCTGTAATATCTTAGAGCTTTAAGGTGGGCATTTGTCAGCCTATCCAGCCTTGTTTAGGCAGACAGTTTTTTCAAACAGGCTGAGAGCAGCGGTCAGAACTGAGATCTCTTGTCTATAGTAGCCCTTTCTAGCCCTTTTCTCTCTGCAAATCTTGCCAGTTTTGTTCTTTGTAGACCACTGGCATCAGCACTTGCAGCCTTTTGGACACTGGTACTCAGAATCACTGTTCTGTGTCTGGCATCTTAAAACTTTGGGAGTGGATGAAAAAGAAGTATGTTGATTGAAAAGGATTTCAACCAGAAAAAGAAACTTTTACAGGAGAAGGGAAATGGGGGAAAAAAAGACTTTTTTATCGTAAATTGCTATCACTGTTAACGTTTTTGCCTGATAAATAGACACATAGAGTGGTAGGTTTTCAGGCTCTGAGAACAGCTAATTTAAACCCCTGGATGACACAATCTACATGTTTTTCTGAAATGACTTTATGTTGAAATAGGACATACCTTTCAGAGAAAAATTCTGGGAAGTGTCTAGTTTCTAGTGTTGTGGCATGTATCACAGAACTGGAAAGGTCTTCTTGTGGTAAATGATCTCACCTATAGAAAGTATACACCATATATCTGAATGGATGGTCCTAACTCGGTTTCTACTTCTTGGGTCTATTTGACAGACCCATTTGTGTTTGGCATTGTGTATTTTGGGCTGCAAGCAGATACTTTTTCTTAAATATCTTGAATACTATGAACCTTTTCACATGAACCATGTTTTCCAACCCTCTCATCACTTTTTTGGCTCTTTTCTGAACTCCCTCTGACTCCTCAATGTCTGTCTTGAGCTGTGGGGATCGAAGATGGATACAGTAATGCAGGATTGAATGCTAACATAAAAGCCTGTTACCCCGTTCAGCATTTCCACATACAGGGGTCACATTTATTCCTTTAGCAGAACATCTTACTCAAATGCCTTTGCAGCTGAAAACCTATCAATACCCCCCCAGCTCTTTTCAGATTTTTTTTTTTTTTTGAGAATAGAGTTCTCTCTGTTAACAGCATGGTCTCTGTCTGCCTCTGTTGGAGCTGATGTTGGTTATTCGTGCTGATTCCCAAAGCAATCCAATCTCCTCTGCACCACTGTCTGTGTCTTCTCATTATTTAGCCACTCTTACAATCTTGGAACCATCTGCCAGCTTCAACAGTAGTGATTTTATGTTCTCTTACAAATCAGTGATAAACCATAAAGAAAAGTATGGCTCAGAACTAATGGCTTTAGGATCCCACTGGAAATCCCTGTTCCAAAACAATTCCCTAATGAATGATCCATTACTCAGGCTTTAATCCTTTTAATGTATGTCCTGTTAATTTTTATATCACTCAGGTTAATCAAAACATCATGTAGTAAGCACCCTCTAAAGTAGCTTTTAGAAGTCTATTATACCATTGTGGTTACTTTTAGCAACTTGAAACTCCATAAAAAAATCAAATTAGTTTGACAAAATCTGCTTGCTATAAGCCCATGTTGATTTGTGGTAATTATATTAGCCATCTTTATTTCCTTATTAATCAAGTCTCCCTCAGCCATTTCATTATTTTCCTTGGGATCACTGTCAGGCTGACAAGCCTTTAGTTGCCTGAGCTGCCTGTATATTACCTACAGAAAATAGTGGCATAGCAGGAGTTTTGTTCTAGTTGTCTGGAAGTTTGTGTCTTTGTGTAGAAGGAACAATATTAATGGCATGTTTTTTTAAAAAAAACCTTGGTCACATATGGAGCAGATCATTTACAATGTTGAAAAATCTAGGAAGGAGAACACATAGCTTTGTTGCTTACAGCATAATAGCAAAAATACATAGCAGAGTTCACATTGGATGAGCAAGTAAAGATAATTAATAAATGTCATCAATCAGGGCACATTACAGGCAGGCAGAAAGAGAGTGTCTTATACAGAAAACAATTTTCTGATTGCAGAGGATTTTAATGTTACCTCATTCATTTGGAAATCTGAGAGACTTCATAAGTAGTGAAATGCTATATGAAAATAGCATTTATAAGTTATTACTTTGTGAGCATTTCTCTACTTATCTCTAGGCCTTTCAATCATTTTGTTCTCAGCCATCAAAAATATAAACAAATTATTGTAGAAAATTGCTGGAGTTTCCTGCCAGAGAAACTTTACTAGAAATAAAGTAGAGCTTATATATTCAGTTTTTCTAATATCAAAGTCTTGCTCCAAATTAGAAGCTCTTTTTCCTCTCCAATAGAATTAAAAAACGCAGCCTTAGTTACTTTTATTCATAATTAATAGATACAGATTTCTAAATGCAATATCCTCAAGGATACATCCTGCTCTCTTCTCTTCCCACTTTCCTGGCTGCAGTGTCCTCAGCAGCTAGATGTTATTAGCAGGACTCTAACAGGGGCATCTACCAGGATTCCATAGGGCTCCGAAGGTCGGCATCCCACAATTTGGCCTGTGTTGGTGCTGGTTTTCTCTAGCAGGAGCACCACGCAGTAGGCAAGTTCCAGACCAGCACAGGGTGGCAGCTGCTTCATCTGAGCAGATGCAAATGTCAGCCCAAAGCAAGGGAGCTCACCTGCTTTGTTGAAGACTGTGAGCCTGGAGGAAAAATAGACAAACAAGTGCAGGACCTCGGGGGATGTGTACTGATCTTCTTGCTGACCCATAGAAATGGGGTTAAAAAGATTAGAAGGCTCTACTCTTCTCCCCCAGCTGTGTAGTTACTTACTAAGGACTTTCTCCATGGAAGTGCGTCTGCCAGGGCTGTCCTCACCTAGTCTGCAGACAGCACAAAGGTGAGGTTGGAGCGAAGCTAAAGTAGGAAATTGGGGTTTTTTTGGAGCCTTTGGTAAATTGTGTCCACCTGGGAGCTGGGGCATGAAGCTGTGCTACAGGAAAGCAAACCCTGCTCTGGGAAGGAGATGAGGAAGCAAATGCTATGAGAGTTGCTTCTTTTGCTATCCCTGCACATTCTGCTTTACAGATAGAGGGTTTTTTCTTGGTCTTGATGCGGTTCCAAAAGAAATTGAATATCAATAAAATAGTTACCAAATTCCATTTCAAATGCCAGTGGGGGCAGTGCTATTGATGCTGTGTCTGGAATCCCCACCACTTCCAGAGTACTTCTGCACAGCAGGACTGCATGACTCAACACTTCACTGGGGATGCTGAGCAGTTGAAAAACAGATGGTGAAAGGGAACTGGTTTTCTGAGACTGCAACTTTTACAGTATGCAGTGGTTTTGTAATACTCTTGTGCAGTTTTAGGATGTTCAAGCTGGAGAAAGATGCTGCTGAGGAGGTGGCTGACCTGATGTTGCATGTTTTCCTCAGCTAATAGCAGGTTTTTTCTTGTGCACCAATCTGCCAAGCCACATTGTACTTAGAGATTCATCATGCCACACTCCTCCAATGGTTGTACTGAGCAGAAAAAAATCTACTCAGCAAAAGCATGGGAGTAGACTATCATTCGTTATAATCAGTTATAATCTCTAAGACGTGTGCCTCAATACTCTGGCACTCACAAATGTGAAAATATTCATAAAGACACTGAGCTTTAAAAAAAATGGAGTGGTTTTTTTTTTTTTTACTCTGTTTGCTAAAGCCTTAGTTTTATTGGATCCTTACTAAAAAGATGCAATTATAAAACACCAGTTCTTGGTCTTGACCTTACAGTTGATGTAAGCAGAGTACTGTGTTCCCTTCAAATATTACCGCACCCTGCAGTAGCTGTTGTGTGAATAAACAGTTGGTTAAAGTCAAAGGGGGGAAAAAAACCCTCATGAAATTGTATATTGAAAGCCTTATTGTTGCATCAGGACATCTTTGTGGTGGGAGATCTTATTGCCATTTCCTGACCTGTATCACTGCTGTTCACTTGCAGCAACTATGACTTAGTTTTGACATTGAAGGCTAAGCTTCTTGCTTAGGAAGAGGTTTTATCATGAGGATTCTGATTTACTGTGCAAAATCACTGTGGATTTCCTTGTACTAAACATGGGCGTATGTATATTTTTAGATACTTTTATTTTAAAATGTTCATTGCTGTATAAAAACAAGTTTTAATTCCTAGATTCTTAGATTTTCTCAAATTGTGCTCATTATTTTTATCATATAAATATAATGTGCTTAGGGACAGCCGTTTGCACAGATGGTATATCTTAATGGGCTTGTACCAGCCTAATATTAGATACTTTTGCCCATAATAGTTAACTTTCAGTTGAAATTGTGAGATAGTAACGTTTTGCTATGGCTGGTAAGATACAGTGACATTGGAAGCCTGTAAATTTTGTTATTATACTGACTGCTGTTTATATTAGATTTATTGGTTATGACATCTGAGGTTTTAGGTTACCTACTTGACATTTCTTCATGTATAGCACAAAATGTGCTAATTTTTATATTCATAAAGTAAAATATTTTGAGACTGTGACAGGTTCTGCATAGATATATCTGAACACAGCATTTTCTTTGTATTTCAAATGAAGTCAGAACTCATGAAAAGTACTACGTTAAGATCTCAGTCCAACAGCTTTGGAAATCCATTTTCTAATACCATTCCCTGAATCCCCTGTTCTCCTCTGGCTGATGGGTTGGTGCAGCTGGAAGAGTCGGTCCTGCACATCCAGAGTTTGCCCAGGGCTAAAGGAAGAAGGGAATGATGCTGCTGTGTTCATATTCTTATTCCCTGTTTGGTGTCAAGCAAGTATTTCTTTCACTCCATAAGTATTAAAAAGCATGGGAAACTCCTTATCTTTGAAATTATTTGTCAAGCTATCAAAATTTACAGAGCATATGAAGGATTTTTTACAGAAGTTGTCTTCTGCATATTTCACCCATCTAATTTCTTATCAGATTAGTCATACCTGGTCTTTCTACTGACTGAGGCTGTGGTGATTACATGTTGTTATGAAATGTTTACATTTTACACAGTTTCACTTTGTTTCATAGAAATGCACAGAGTATATGATGTCTGATACAGGGATTGATCACTGTTCTAGTAAAAGGAAATGAAATGTTGAGTGATTTGTTTTAATTGCCTAAGAAAATGGTTTATTTCACTTGATCAGATACTCTCTGGAACTAAATAGAGTCAATTTTACTGAGTGCTTATTGGAAATTACTCCATTGAGGTAGCCTTTGTACACAAGGAGAAGCTACCATAATTCAATAGCCTTCATAATTCCACCTGTTTCTTCTTTTTATTTCTTGTACTCCAGTGCAAATGAGTGTATACTCATGTTTCATGCTGATCGGTGTACAAGAACTCTCTTCTTTGTCTGTATTTGCTGTGTTTGGGCAGTGAGTGGCTTATCATGGCAAGCAGAATTCCCCCAGCAGCGAGAGGGGTCTGACAGCAGCCTCCAGGTCCGCAATGATTTCTTGCATTCATTCATACGCATGGATGCTGTGCAGAGGGGCCAGGGGAGTGCAAGGCTCTGTGCAAGAGGGCACACTTATCTGGGCAGACATCTTCATCCACAGCCTGATTCATCTGTGACTTCTACAGAATCTGCTCTCTGGGGGTGCTGACAGGCAGGGAGGAAGTGCCCAGCTTGATTTCAAGGATGATAAAGCCAATTGTAGCCAGGATCCTGCTTTTTAACCCTGTTTGATAAGTGATAGTACTGTATACCCATCACTGGCTGTACTGAAATCCTTTTTTGTCTTGTTTATCCTTTGTTGCTTTTCCCTTTATTCTCTCTCTCCTTGAACACACCTTCGAAGATGCCCAGAGAGCAAATGTACTGGCTTGGTTTGTCAGCTCCATTCAGTGATTATTTAATCAGTTATCATCTCGGCTTGAAAAGGTTTAGTTATCCTGCTCGGGTTCTGTCTAGAGCTTTCTTTAGTTTTATTGATGGATTTCTGTCCAATATGAGTTATAACTGCTTTTGATATAGGATAGGGAGTCAGCATTTATATTTTTAAATATTTGGAGGTGTTTGGTCAGAGGGTAAAATCCTGTTAGTTAGCTGGTTAAGTTCAGGGGGATGGACTGAACAAGGATGAGGAGCAGGACTTCACTGTGAGCTTGCATGTTGTATCAAAAATAACTAAAGTCCATCAAAGAAATCAGTCATGTGTTCTGGAAAATACCATTTAAAATTCAGGAACACCCTTGCTCAAATCATATCCTGTGATCAGCCATCAAAGTGAATTACAGATACCTCCCAGCAGGATCCCTGTTCCTTGGCGCACTTCTGTTGACTTTAGAGCTTTTATGATAGGTAGAGATTTTTTTCCTCTTTTGAAAGTCTCCAACTTTGTCTAATCGCAAGGTTAATAAAATCATGAACATGCTTCTTCAGGTGCAGCATCACTCTGTACAAATACCTGGCAAAGCAAATGAAACCAGTATATTTTGGGGTTTCTTTGATGGAATCAGTGGGGCAGTGAGTCTCTCCCACTCTCTGGAGCTGCCCCATTCTGCCTTGGGGTCCCTGCATCCCCCACACTTCCTGGCTAGCATGGCTGAGACACAATCTAAGCCACTCCCCAGAGCATCTATCTACATTGGGTTTGATTTAGGACAGAAAGGAGCCCACTATGATTAGTCCTGATACACTCAAGAAGAACCGAGTCTGTCATTTGGAAAACCATTGTCAAACCATTGTGCAGAGAAGAGGCTTCTGTAGGAAACTTCGTATCTCCAGCAAAGAAAAACCTTTGTGCTCCAGTGGTGGTTACATACTTCAGCTCCTCAGCAATCACAGGGCACAGGAAAAAAATTGTCTTTAATTTCTATAGACCTCTTCACTTTGTGGTTACCATTACAGGTACCATTACAGTGGCTGCATGTGTTCTCCATTGATTACTCTGGTGTTGGTCGTGTGTCAGATGAGAAAGGGATGGAGAGGTACAGTTTTGTGACCAGAGTCCTCAGACAATTTCAGTCAAGCTGGTGACATTGCACACTAGCTTCACTTTACAATAGACCCTCAAACAAAGAGCAGTGCACCTCGGCATGGCTTTTTGTGTTCATGAGAGTGTGGCACGTGGGGTTGTTTCTTCTCTTTGCTACTGCTCACAGTATCACTCATAATTGCACCTATGTGTAAAAGTAATGAAGGACTGAAATATGTTTTAGTAACATTGTTTTATGGGAGACAGGCATAGGTGTTTCAGTTCTGGAAAACACCGCATAGGCAATTAGTATTTTTTTTAACCTCCAGTTCACCTTCCTCCTTCTTAGCATTTAAGTCTTGCTGCCAATAGATCTAATTGAATAGAAACCCGTGATGGAAATTAAATATTCAAAACACATGCTGGTCACAGCAAAATAACCATTATCCTTAATAGGAATTGTGTGTGCATATTGAGTGAGGGATTCACTGCTTTACTTTTCATTCCATGTCATTTAGAATTAACAAATGAATAGGAGTGTGTGTATCTGGGCTTGTTTTCATCCTCCTGATGTACAAAAGATCAAATCCTAATTAAGGAGAAATAATTATCAGTCCATCCTTTTGCAGTCCTCCTTTCTGTGTTCCACTGATACAGTTCTGAATATGTAGAGATGGAATAAAAGATTAGCTGTGGTTTATGGCAAACTTCTGGTTTTTAATCTTGCAGAAGTACTGTCTAATTCACTTGCAAGCTCATAAACCAGTAAATATGATGGCTCCATAATTAGCATGGTTTGTAAATAAGTACCTCTATTTAGCTGGTAGTACAAAATGCTCTTCAGCAGTGTTCATTACATAAACATTTATTTGGGCATATCTTTTAAAAAATGTGGATTATTTATCTAATAGACTTAGATTTCCTGTCAGACGATAGCATAGAGCTAAATTGATAGCTTGTGCCTTCAAACCACTGCCAGTGATGAGAGGAAAATGGGGTGCCTGAGGGATAGCAGATCATTGAAGGATGCACCTACAAGTACCACATCATCTTTGGAACAGCTTGTCTACACAGCGCAATGTCCCTGTCCATCCCAGAGCTTATCAGACATGTCTCTCTGTACTACAGTCCTTCCATCCTCCAGTCATATTGCTTCTTGTCAGCATAAGCCAATCCCAACCTGAAGCAAATCCAAGAGGCGTGGGTGACTCTCACTCCTCCAGGCACCTACTTGCCTCTCTGGGGTTCTGTAAGCAACCATGGCATCTCATTCTGCCCTTGTTCACATCCACACTCAGCACTGACATCAGCTGCCTGTACTACAGCAAGTGCTGGAAGAAATTTATGATTTACAACAACTGCTCTGTCTCACAGATTTGGGAAGATCGTGTCATAACAGGAGCTACAACACATGAAGCGTCTCTTGTCTTGTAGTCACTGAACTGGAAGAGTACAAATTGTTCTGAAATATAGCTTTAAAAAATCGGTTCCTCACTGACAATTATATATGACAGTTCTAATGAATGTTTGTGAGTGAGCTGGAAAGGATATGGAATGAGATATGTGCCACACAGGCACTTTTAAGGCAGCATCAGCAGGGGTACAGATGCCCCCAAAATGCAACCAGGATGACCAGGCTGTCTGGACTACAACAGTGGCATTTCTTTTACAAGAGGCAAGACATTCATTGTTTTAAGAGAAAGGACTGGCTCAGTCTACCTGAGGAAGAGAGATGTCAGACCAGTGGGATTCTCTGAGAAACCTCCAAGAGAGGCAGAGGGGGACAAAGCTCACGTTGCCCCTTAAAATGTTGTAGATGGCAGTTCATGGGTGAGAGGGTTCCGCTTGACTCTCACATTGCAGCGGGAGTTTGCAAGGTGCAGGATTATAAAAGGAAGTTTGCTTTTGTGCTTTGTAAAATGAGTGCATTTAAAATGGAAATAAAAACTCAAAATGCCACAGAGCATGAAATGAAAATTTCAGGTGGTATTTCAGGACAGAACTATGTACTGGATGATCTGCAGTGTGGGGACCATGCTGCAGTCCTAGGTCCTATAGTCAGACACCTGCAGTGCCCTCAAGCACTTCTGTACTTCTCCATCTAGCAAAGACATTTTGACTTGTACCACTGAACTAGTCACCAAAGTAAAGAAACCTATAAGAGTATCACCACAGAAGGAGGGGAACATGACAAATGCTTTTTATTTGTCATTATTTAGAAAACACTGAGAAGGCTGGAAATGTGAGAACAATGGGCACAGAAAAGCAGGGTCTGGAGTCAGCAGGTTAATGTGGGGGTCTCCGGTGTGTTGGTTACACGGAGAGATGAGCAGGGTGGAGCCCAGTAGGATTTCAGTCCTCATACCTGCTGACAGTCATTTATAGCTCTGGATACAGCAGAGTTTTCTGTTCAGTTAGCTAGCCATGGCAAGGAGACCTTCTTACACCCATGCACTTCAGCTGTCTTTAACTCACCTACTGTTGGAATAAGAGCAACTGGACAAGATCATAATAAAAAAAGATTGTTGTCTGAAGGCTGTTCACCTCTTGTGAGATCCTCTCCACATCAGTTATCTTGTGTATGTAACTAAAAGAACCCGTTGGAAAAATTAGGAAGAGGTGGGAGCAAAATCTCTACTGGAGCACATTAAATGTGAGATTATTTCCTTCCATTCAGAGTCAAGCAAAGGCCTAAAGATTTTTTATAGCCTCATTACCGTAATATCCAAGTACCTCACAATCCTTATTCATCTTCATCCCCAGATAGTGAAGAACAGAGTTCTGTGTAGATGTAGTCAGAAGGATGTAGAATAGAAGGCTCTCATAGACTAAAGGTTTTCTTCTTCCCAGAATAAAACATAATTTCATTAGCTTAAGAGATCTCTCTAAGGTCATACAGGATGATCAGACCACAGCAGGGGGTTACATCCAGTTGCACTAATTCCTTGATTAGCCCCAAAAATATCATGCTACAAATGCAGGGCTGTTTAGAAATGAAAAGATAAATGAATGTGTGTGTTCCTTATCCCAGTTTGATGCAGTGAATTTAGAAAAGATGGGGTTTGGGGGCAACCTTTGATTGTTGTGATTAGCATATCTAGGACTTATGATTCATGCTGGTAACACAAGAATGGTATTTCAGAGGTGCAGAACAGCAGGCAAAGTTTCTTGTTTTCAAGCCATGTTTTATTCTTAATCGAAGCAAGGGCAAATAGTCCATCAAAATTCCTACCCTGCATCATCTGAGCAGAGGAACTAGAATGAATGATGTGCCTATGATGAATAGCCCTATTACCTTGTAAATTGTACTGTATAGTACCTCTCATAACAACACAAGATGCTGATGCTTTTTTTTTATTTGATGGCTATTATGTTATTTTAGTTCGCATTCTGGAGGCAATATGGACAGGAAGACATACATTTCATATATATTGATGTTAAAGTTGAAAAGTTTGTTTCATATAAAAGGAAAAAGAACCATGCTTTATATTAGCAGTAATAATAATAATAATAACAGCCTGTAAGTTACACTTTTCTGGTACCAAGTTTGGAAAGTTTCAAATAGATCTACTTGTTTCTGCTTTGTGGGATATTGCCTAGTTAGAGACAGTGGAGAATTTCTGGGATTGTGAAGTTAGGATAAAAGTTGATGATCTAAGTTAAAGTTTTGCCATACCTATGATATTTTAATACTCTTCCTTCTGGGGTGCCATTGTTGCAAATAATTACAGAAAGGAATGCTAATTAATCCTTTCTACAGGTTAATTAGTGACATTTTGGTCCACTCAGGTTACCTGGGTGTAAACAGGAACCAACTACTTTGCTGCATTTGGTGTAGCAAAGAAATTGCTAAATTGTATAAAGCAACTAAATTTGATTACTTTCTTTCATCAGAAAGCCAGGTTTCCTGCTTCTGCAGGGGAAAAAAAAAAAAGCAAACCAAATTCTTTATAATTCTTTATATTTTTTTCAGGTGCAAGTGACATCTGCAAGAGGTCACATGGGAAAAGTCCCAGAAGACACCAGGTCTTTCTGTTCAAGGTCACAGTGGAGCTTAGGCACCAGAAGACTGGAAGGGGCTTTCAGCCCCACTGATTGCAGGCAGACATCTCATGCAACTTCTTCAATATCTGTATCACCTTCTATCTTAAAAGTTCTTCGCTTAGTGACCTCACTGCTTAGTTCTTATGTTGATTAGAAGTGCTCTTCCTACTTTCAGCATAAGTATGTTAGGAATACACTTGTACCTTTTTACTTTCTTAGTGTCCTCTAACTTACCCAGCTCTTTATCCTCCCTGATAATAAATACACAAATTCTTGCCCCCTCTACTGTATTTATACTAAATAACCATAATCTGTTCTCTACTGCCCTTTGCTATTCAAACAAACCGTGTTCTTTTAGTCTCTTTTTGTAAGCTAAACACTTAAACTTCCATAGCACCACAAATGCCCCATTTCTTTCTCCACTCTGAGATCACCTTTCTTAAACATGTAAGCATGCCATATTTTCATACACAATACTGTGGGGGAGGTTCCACCTTCTCTTTGTGCAATGCTGTTACTGCTTCTCCATCTCTGTGGAAACACATCTGATACGTTCTATGATCTTTTGTGCCATTTCTGCCTCACACTGGTGGTTTGCAGTGATTCTGTGATCACCCGCTGCTTCTGGGCATCTAGAATTCTGTATCTAGACATTGAGATTTCTTTCTTCTACCATTTCCAGATGATGAGCTCTCTGCTTATACCAGAAATGCTTATCATTAGTCCCTAGGTGTATGGCCTTGCACTTTGCACAATTGATTTCCATCCATTTCTATTAGTTCAGACCTCAAGGTCATCTGGTTATTACTGTGTGCAATTCCAGTTCTCTTCTGAATTGACAGAACTTCTCCTAACTAGGTATCATCAGCAAATTATTACCACCCTCTCACTTTTGGTTACAGTCTTTAGTGAGATCGATCCCCAAAATGATTCTTTGAGGAAATCCCCTCGTAACCCAGAGGTTTGTTCTCAAGTTTCATTGCGAAGGCACAACCGGCATCTTCTGGAATTTATCTGCGTCTTTTTAGATATGGCTGACTGGTTTGTGGTAGTGCTTGATGAAGACTGGCTACCCCTGCTCAGCTCCCCTGTCCACTGTGGTGGCAGACCACAAGGTGCTTTGGGAGGAGGAGATGGGATGCTGTACCCCAACCTCTTCATCCCTAGCTGGGGTTTGCAGGCATATCCTTCCCTCTTTTGTTTTCCCCTGCAGAAAATTTGTCCTTAGCATAAATACTTAAACTCTGTGATAACCTTTAATTCACTGTAAATATCAAGATTGACTTAACGTCCACACATTTTACCATAAATAGAATGCATTTCATTACAAGTACATAATTAACCTTTTCCTAATTAGTTGTTGGCTACTTGCCAAATTAATTCAGTCACAATATGTATTATTATTTAGGATGATACCAAGCAAATTACTAGTATGTCAACTAATTGAAAGCATTCAAATGTCAAAACTTCAGCAGGGTGTAGTTTCTGTTCAGAGGCAAGTTAGAGTGGTCCTGCAATAAATTAAAACAGATACTTCTTTTTCTGTAGTTTTTTGTGAGCACCTCTTATTACTTAGGATTGATGCCATCTGCAGAAATGACAGTCTAAGGCTGTAACAGTGTAAAGCTGATTTCAATGATATTAACTTAAGAGTGAGTATATACGTAGAGTACTTCCAGCACGACATGGTAAGCCATGTGCTTTTGTGCAGTTATGAATGTTATTGCAGGTGGTGAACTTTTAGCTAGTAAAAAATATGAATGAAATTGTTAGATCTTAATTTCATTTTCTGAAAATAATAGTTTATTGGAACAAGCCCCATTTGGTGCTCATTTGGGAAATATAGGGCTTTCCTTCCCCTCGTTCACTGCTGTACTTCAGACTCTGGCCACGTCATTCCTGGCTCATGACACCATTCCAGCACAAAAGCAAGGATGTAGATGAGGTATCAGGCTCTGTTGTCTTGCGTGGAGTGACTGGTGACCTTCAGCTATGGGAAAGATCCTGTCGTGTTTTCTTTTCCAGGCCATGTCATTGGCAGCAAGGCTGGTGCCCAGTGTGCTGTGCTGTCCCTCTGCAGCAAGGCTCAGCAACATCTCACATGCCGCTCAGGCAGGCAGTGTGACCTTGGAGAAAATGCTTGTTTCTCTCCCAAATCTTGGATGCAGGGTCTGCTGGCAGTGTGCTGCCCCAGCACAACTGACTTTCAGTGCAGCACAGGCAAAAGATTTTACCAGATGAGAAAACCTTTAAATGCCTATACTTGTCTGTGAGGCTTGCAGCAATCACTGTGCCTTAGCGTTTTTCATCATCCTGGAGCATTTAAAAAAGATAATGATGAAAGAAGATTAATATAGGTTAATATAGGTAATATGCATTGTTGGTGTTGATTGGGCAGTTACAGCATTTGTCTTCTTGAATTTTGCAAAAATTAGAAGGAAGAAATTCTACATACCAGTTATGGACCTGCATTTTCTTCCATTTCCCTCCTTCGCATTTCACCAGCGGTTGTGTTGACATGACCGTGTTAACAGCCAGCACATGAGACACCTTTCCTTCTCTCTTCAGCTTCTGATTCATAATTCTTCATGTGAGGCAGCAGCTGGAGCTCCTGGTCTGTCTTTAAGCTGGCTTGACCCATGCAGGCTGAGCGCTCTCACAGCTGCCTCTCCACTAGGCTGGAGGGAAGAAAGGTGCTCTGGCCCTAGAAAGAGTCTTCCCACAAGAAAACAACCTGTCATGGTCTTGTTAGGCCATAAAACAAGTAAGTGTCCTTCTGTCCCCCAGCCAAGCTCTTACCTGCCTGGGAACTGGAAGAAAGATAGTTCACAGACACAATGTGTATTACTTCTTATAAAACATAATTTTGGTGAATGCTAGCAAATCAGCCAGAGATACGGTGTCATTTTCTCAGGAGCTGTGTAGTTAGGAAGTTAGTAATGGCAGGACATACTAGAAATACTCTAGAAGACTTTAGAAAATAGGCAAAACCCAGACTTGGGCAAGGAGTTTGAATAAAGTTATGCTGAGTTTAATGTCACTGACAAACCCACACTTTTAATTGCCACTTACTATAAAAGCGTGACACTACATGGTATCTAGATGAATCAAATTATTTAGAAACAGTAGCTTGGGCCTCATCACTGACATGAGAACCTGCATCCCTGCAGTGCAGGAGACATTAGCTGGCTCTGAAGGAGAGGACCAGGTGTGCACTGAGGCTTGAGTTCCTCTTTGACCAGGAGGTATTTTGATGTGACATATTGTTGTCTAATTTAATATTTTAGCTGTAATACCACATAGGCATTTTTTTTCGGTTGAGTTAGTTTAAATCTGAATAAACAGAGTAAACCACTGAGACCATGATTTGGCTGCAGTAATGTCTGCATGCAGCAGCTGCTTGTCAGAGTTGCAGTGTTGCACCTGGAGGCTTTGTGGTGTTCTGTAAGTAGATCTCTTGCAAAAATAAACTATTGAAAATAACATCAGTTTAGATGAAGCAAAGAGCATCCCAGAGGGCCGGATTCTGGTCTGTGTTACCTCAGTGTGGATTCATGATTACTCGCTATTCAACAGTCCCAGTATCTCCAGACTCTGGTTTTTACCCCATAGTGAACCCGTTGATTTCCACTAGAACAAATGAGACGTGTGTATGTCAGATGAGACTGCCTATGCTGACAGACGATGGTTCTCCCCTCACCTTGCACACGCACAGTGGGATATGCTCCTCAGGGAGGACAGGAGGTCTGGCTAACAGCAAATGATTGGCAAAAGCAGGTACCTTTGTATTGTCTTCTAAAAAGCATGGTTTTCTGCAAAGCAGAGATCAGGTGAACCGCATCATCAAAGCGTATTTTTCTCCATTGACTGTATGGAGACCTAGAGTGATTATTCAGGTATGGCGTTAGGTGAGGTGAAAATATCCCTGTTTGATAATAGCATTATGGCTAAGACAGAAATACTGTATCTACCTTACATCTCTCTTTTCAAGTATAAATTATAAGTTTTTCAGGACAAAGTTCATCTCTCTGGGCCCCAAATACAGCACCTTGTGCAGTGGTTGCTGAGCTTATCTGATGTCTCAAAAGGTCATTGTACTATGTCTTCACCTATTTTATCACTTCTTTGTGAAGACTAATGTTATTATAATATGATCAATAGAAGTGATACACTACAGATTTGCATTCTGGTAATGATCTTTAGTCATAAAGAAGTTACGTTTAAAATGTTTAGCAAATGCTTTTTAAGCTAATGTACTGCAGTGGTCCCTTTTAGGTTAGCTACCATTGTATACATTAAATGTCAAAGTGCTCTGGACTGAACAAAACAATATGTCAACATTATGCAGCAGCTGAATGCTAGATGCGTTTTAGATGCCCAGTGAAGGAAGAGAGCTGCTACATCTCTAGGAATTCTTCCTGACTTTCAATCAAATAGCTGATCTAAAATGCCAAACACAAACTGCATTTCATTTAAAAATGCTGCTAGGTAGTCCTTGATTGAACACTTTGAACCTGATCAGAATCTAATCTGGTTTTGTATTACAAAAGACACTTATATTAGCACCTCTAGGAGATCAATAACAGATTTTAATGCATACTAATAAAAAAGGTCCTAATTCCAAATACAGCTTTAAGTTTCACAAGAGCAGCGTAGTTCTTGCTAATGAAATATCTTTGTTGAACAAGAAGCAGTGAAATGGAGTACTGTTTTCAGACAAACATCTCAGAATTATACTAAAAAATACCACAAAAGGAAACCACAGTAATCTATTTTTCACAGTCGTGAGTGCAATTAACAGAGCATTTGAGGGAAAAACATTTCCTCATGGGGGAATCCTGACTCCTTCCTGATGGTTAGTGTTGCTGCTCAGTGCATCCGGTGGTAACAAGTTTCCCTCCATGACAATAAAAACTACCATCATCTGTAGAATTAAGAAAATATGTAAGAAATTATGCCCACAAATGGTTTTTCATACTTAGCAAGTGGAGTACTGAGTGGCAGAATGATTTTGCTCAAAGGATTTGCCATGGTTGTATAAACTCCATATTCAACTAATTGATAATGAAGACAACCCTTCCTCTCTCTCTTCCATCATACCACAGCCAATGCTTCCTTGGCAGACTGGAGCCCTAGGCGCAGTGCTGCAATAGGAACCATCAATTTAGTAATAATATATTCATTCAAAATTCTATACAGATAGGTTATAATTTGATGTTTCAGGACTTATTCTTGTTTTCTCCATTGCTTTATTAATTACATTACTGGATTTGGTGAGCAAAATTCTCTTTGTCTCCCAGATTTCAGCAGCCAATGCAAAACTCAAGAAATTGATCTCGACCATTTTGTGTAGCACTGCAGGTAATGTGGGAGATGGAGGAAGATTTTATTGATTCTGTAATGTCATTCTCCATACTTCTATCCTCCCAGTGAACTGACCATTTCTTCTCTGCTGCAATCATCTACACGTTGCAGAGCCAGTACCTCGGCACACTCCTCTCTGGTGTAGTACCAGCCTCTTAAAGAAGGATGCTTATGAACTCCCTTCATTTTACTGACCCACTAAAGCATTTCTGTTCCTTGGGACTTTTGTTCTGACTCCATGTTGTGGCTGGTTGAGGGACTTGGGGGGATTTGTGTGAATGAGTAATACTCATTCAAGGTATCTGAGATGATTTTTGCTGTGCCTGTGGAAAAAATTACACCTATATAGCGATCATAACATGCATCAGAAATTTAAGTCTGTGTCTTTTTACCACAGCAAGCAAAATACACTTAATGCCTGGGCTTATATTCATAATATGACAAGGAGGAGACAGACTGTGTGAATATAATATAAATAAGTATGTATGTGTTGGAGTCCTTGATTCTATAGTTTAAGGGTTTTTTTTTCATTTAGAGAACACATTCAAAACGATAGCTATTTTCAATTAACAAGGCAAATAATTTCCACACTTACGAAATAGAAACTTACAACACAGACCTACTTCCATAGACTGGAGCCGTGGTGAGTGGAGCGCTTGTGTCTGAGCTCCACCAGGGAACTGGTGAGGGAGAGAATGGAGCCATTGGGAGATGCCCTCCAGAGGCCCTGTCCATGTGGAGGTTGCTACTGCGAACAAGGAGATAGGGTTTGTGTTGCTTTGGGTTTAAAATGTCTGATCTTTTCTGTTCAGAAGGAACAAAATGACCTATCTAATATTGTACCTAGAAAGTGAGTGTCCAGCATCACTGTTGTCATGTCAGGGTCTTTCTGTGAACACATTCATTCCCCAATTAGACAACACCCTGTCCCTCTGAGGATGGTACTGAAGGAAGGGATGCTTGAACCATTTTCAGACAAATGTTTGCTGCTCAGCTCTTGGCTAGCTTTTGTATGATATCATGCTCAGCTGACCTGGCCTTCACTGGGAAAGATATTACTTCTACCGCCAGAAACGTTCTGCACAGCTGATGGCACCAAAATGAACACAAGTTGCTCCAGGCAGGGAAGCTGCTTACACCTGGAAAAAGAGAAAGGAGTGGTTCCTGGAGAATCTGGAGAACAGGTCTGCTTTTGTCTCACTTCGTTCCACCTCTCCCTATCCAATCTGCCAGGCTTAAGTTACAGTTTTCAAGGCTCAGCATGGCTCTTTTTGCCCACATGGCTTGGAAAGTGTGTCCTTGGCCACACTGGTACACGGTACACTGGTAGGACACAACAAGCCCATCCCATGCTGGGGACAGTTGCTCTGGGTACAAGGTGGGCTTCAGCCTGGGACCACCACATCCAGCACATTCAGCAGTAAAATGCATTGGGAAGTGTCTTTTGGCTTGGTTGGCTTGTAGATTAATGAACATTTTATATCACAATTTTTTTAAAATCATAAATATATCATAAACACATGACATTTTATATCATAGAAGTAACTGAAGTGTAGGCTGCTTTTGTCATAGGATGAGCAGACATTGAAATACATGGATTTCCCTAACCACAGGCCATTGGCAGTGCTCCACTTCAGCCGCCTCTAAGTTTCCACTCATCTAAAAGAAGTCTGCTTGCCAAACTGTGCAGGATATTTGCTGCTGTGGGACTTGTTCCCCATACAGGTACTTTTTGTCACTCTACCTTAAAAAAACAAAACAAAAGAAGGGCAATAAACATATTAAACACATGAAGGTTGTGTATGCAAAGGGATGATCAGTATTTTGCTTGAGATTAGAGGCTGCTACAAATGGTTACAGACTTGATAAGGAGAAGTCACTGATGGAGTGATATGTTACCTGTCTTCAAATTTGATTTTATTTCATAATTGTGGATTTCTCAACATAGGTACAGTATTCCCTGCTGATTTTGTTGTTTTGTTGTTGTTCAGGATTGCAGTGTCTTTCTTGCATTCATAGTTCACATCAATGAGGATTTCTCACTTGAATTTTTATCCCTTACTGCTGTTTGCTATAGTGGAAACAGTTCTTTGAGAAAAATAGATTTTAGTTATTGTTCATTCTGTAATAGCAATCTTACTAATGTGCAAAGGAATTAAGATAACGTCTGATTTTTTTAATATTTTATCTGCTGCTGACTTATATCTAGAAAGGTTATATCAAGTTTAAACTATATTAGCATTTGTATTGAGCACTAACTACTCTCTAATGACTTAAGAACTACAGTTTATTGCTGTGAATACTAAATCTTGCTTACTGGCTGTTAAATTAGTAAAGTAAATGCTGCTAAAAAGAAAAAAATTATTTGAGTTATGTACACGGTGAAGGTTGCAAAGCTGTTCTTTATGATTAAATCTGCCATAGTATTTGTACTTGATTTAGAACTTAAAGGACATCCTTGTTTTTCTTGGAGAACTATATATGGAACTTAAATAATTCTAAATATAGTTCAGCCAAGTATAAGTCAGTAAGGGGGGGGTGTAAATTATATCTCATTGGGTATTATTGCTTTCTATAGACAAAAAGAATTAAATTCCCAGCTGTTATTATTTCACGCTTATATGTTATCATAGTACACAGATACTAGGGTTGTCTGTGTTCACTCGCAGGATGGGAACCTCACTTTATGGAAGGCAATGCCCAATTCCCATCAGAAATCATAGCTGTGTTGTTAGATGTGCATGTTTCACTCTGTTAGCTATGTATCCTCAGGACAACTGTCACCAGTTTGCTTCATCCAAGCTACAAAATCAGTTGCTGAAAATTCTACTAGCTTGTTGAACTCAAAAGCTTGCTAGGTGTAAAGGGAACCCACGTTAGACGTAAAGCCAGGCATTTAGTCTGCTCAAGCTCTTAAGAACTGAAAGAATTATCACTCCAATCACAATGATAACAATGAACACAGGTTCAAATTGTATATCATTAAAATTATATATACATAAAACTTCCCAGTCCTCATCCATTTCTCTGATGTTATGCTCATCCTCCCATTGCTCTGCTGGGTCCTACTGTTGGTGGCTTCAGTCTTGGGCTATGAAGCATTGTTGGTATCCTGAGTCACATGAAGTTGATGATTTCCTCCTAGAATCCTCTTGAGATCATTTTTGTCTTTGGTAACACATACTGCAACTTGTCATTTTTCACTGGCCTGCAAGTACATGTTACACCCAAATTATTGTGTCTCCTACATGCAGTGAGTATTTGGTCTTTGTTCTTCTTAATACTGGTTTTACCCAGCTGTCAGGTTGTAGTCCTCTGACCACCAGTAACATTCCATTGTTGAGCTGCCTATAGACCCAGGGCCACTGGTATCCTTGCTGAATTTGTGATTGTTTAGAAGGGATGTTAAAGAATGTTGTTACTTTGAGAGTTTTATTGAGAGGCTGCTGAGAAAACTGGTTGGGCTGCATTGTTAGGCTGAGAGGGAGAAGTCCTAAAATCTAGAACATTTGGAAACTTCAATTGCAAGTAAGTTTTGCAATGCTTATGAGGTGAATTGTACATATTATATAATGTGAAGCACCACTCCAATCATAGCAGTGATTATTATGCAGAGCCTTTTTCTGAGGTAGGTCTTGTAATGCCCTAGGGACACAGAAAGGAAGCATTGGGGAATTCATGATGCATTTTCATGCTTTTATTCTGTTTTATTCCCTCACATTTCACACCGCCCCATGCCAATCATTTGTTAATAGAGAACAGACACAATGAATCTGAAACATCCAGAACTTGCCTTGTTGTCATTTGTTCTTGAAATTGTACCTTACCTCTGGGGAAAGAATTCACCATTGAGATGTTACTCTGCTTTGAATCAATCTTTGTAGATCAGATAGATGCAAAAAGAAGGTGACACTGAAATGAATGACTGTATTGGCACTGCAAACTCAAGTCCACAAACACAGAAGAAAATAATTTGGAACTATTTTTCTAAATCATAAAGCTGTGGTATTCAGTTAGCATTTTTTTCCCAGTGAAAACACTGAAAATTAGGATACAAAGGTGCCCATATAGAAAAGGCAAGACAAAGGTGCAGGATAGTAACACCATTGCCTCCTGTGACTAGGCTGTCATCTAAGTTTCACATATATTAGAATATTCCACAGCATCTACTCTACTAAGTAGACCATTGCCTTATGTCAGAAGTGGAAGCCTCCTTGATGCAGTGCGTAGTGAAACCCAGCCCTGGTTATCATGGACAGGCTATAACACAGGAAAACACACATTCTGCTTCCAGCTGCCTCTTGGTACAGAGGAATACCCCAGTCCTTCCACTCCACTCACTGTTGCATGCATTTAGTTTTGCTGACTCCAGAAATTCCCAAATTTATACTTATTCTGAACACTTCCATGCCAACTGTCTGTATATTTATATGATATGAAGGTAATTTACTCTCTTGCCTGGTGATGCCACTGGCATATCAATGGAGTTGGTTATTTGGCCAGTTATTTAGGTGAGTGGATAGTTAGATACTTGAACTGTCAATTGTTAATTCAATGTATTTCCTGGGGCACATGGTTGGTCAAAGTTAAAATGTATGACTTTTTTGATACTGGGGTTATTTTAAAAGCTTAACTTTACTTCTAGGGGATTTTTTTCTCATTTGTTTAGCTGCCAAGTTGTTGAGGTGATAGTATACAATGCTAGAGTCTTTCTTCAAATCACAGCTGTTCATAGAATCATAGAATCATAGAATCACCAGGCTGGAAGAGACCCATCGGATCATTGAGTCCAACCGTTCCTATCAAACACTAAACCACGTCCCTCAGGACCTCGTCCACCTGTGCCTTAAACACCTGCAGGGAAGGTGAACCAACCACCTCCCTGAGCAGCCTGTTCCAATGCCCAATGACCCTTTGTGTGAAAAGCTTGTTGTAGCTTTCTGTAATGTCTTTACCTGGAAGTGTTAAGTAACTGTTCATCTAAGTATGCAATGTTTTATGTGTGAGTGTTGGGGAGTATTATAGGTATCCAGTCTGCCTAGAGGTCCAGTCAGCCTGTAGGTCAGTCAGACTCCCATTTCTCACCTCCCAGGAAAGCTTCCCACCTCCTTCACTGTGATTACAGTGATATAGAGCCTTAGCCCTTGTGGGCAGGTGACAACTCAGGTGTCCTGCTTCTGGTCAAGCAGCCTAATCAGAGAGACAGATTTCATTTTGCTCCTTCTCTTTTCAATTAGTCTCTGCTTAGCTCCCACCAAGTACCAGTGTTTCCCATGGGCAGAGCAACTCCTGCCTGTGGTCAGGGCAGCCCACTCAGGAGAGATGAACTGAGGACTTGATTGCCATCACCTGCACAGGTAGGTCTTCCAAGTTCTCCATGACCTGCAGTACTGTTGTTACCTCCATGATGTTTCAGGATGAGGAACAGGTCAGATATGTCCCTGGCCCCACCAACATCAGCCACATTCATGGGATGTATCTGGGTGCCTCTTGCAATACAGGGACCTCTCCAGGCAGGATGATACAGGCACACCCATGTCCGCACCTATCTCCTTCCAGGGCTGGCGTAGGAAGTTCTGGCTGAGGGTCTTGGTCACACTTAGGTCCAAAGGAGGCACCAAGCTGTGCAAATCTGCCAGAACAACACACTCTGGTGGACAAATCCAGTTGCAGGCACCTCACAGGGTTCAACTTGATGTTGAGTATTGCATCCATGGGCGGAGGCATTTAACTTCAACAAATATCAGCTGTAGCCTCCAAGTCCTTTCGTTGCTGTGAGCCTAATCCATACTAGGGCTTCAGCTTCTAGCTCTCATCATAACCCCTGATGTTCCAGTAGCTGCTGTGAAGAAGGCAGGCTGCCCAGGCTGGCATTAGTGTGGTTCATGGCCCTGGTGAGTTAGCTTCCTACTGGTAAAACTGCACAGATGTCCACTTCTTCCCAAGTATGCATTGACACTAGCTGATTTCTGGAGCATGAGCTTGGACCATGTTTCATCCATTTTCCCAATTCTAGATGGGGCAAAAATCTGCTCCAACATTTAAAGCCTAAAAAGCAAAGCAAGTTTATCAACAAGACCATGGGCACATCCCTTTTCCATTGACATAATGGAAAATAAGTCTTCTAGGTTCCTCAACTACTATTTTGTAGTTTGAGTAGGTCAGGTTTCTCTTCTTTTTTTTTTTTTTAACTTGGACATTTATTTTTGCACTGTTTCTTTTAGCCATGCATGCATGGATGCTGTGGGATGGTAACCATAGTAACTACAGAGCACTGAAGATGTAATTTCACCCCCAAAATGTGTATTATTTGGTTTGTGTTTGCTGGAAGTGCGAAGTCTGATCCTGTGAACAATAGGAAGAACTGAAAAGAACTGATTTATTTCACAGTGATTAAAGGAGAAACTCAGACAATTAGCATGCTGTGGGAGAAATGCACATTAGGTGCTCTTCTGGTATGTCTAGAAGGCAGTATAGACAGACAAGATCAAACAAAAAACTAAGTGTTATTTCCATTCAGTGATTAATAACAATGAAAATCTGCTCTGGGCCTTTCTTCTTACCCATGCTGGGCACTCTGTCATCTTTCTGAACACTGTCTGGTGATCTCAGGGGTCTGGTGCAGGGGGCTTCACTGATCCAAGGCCAAAGCCATGGTTCTATGTTACATGTAATGTGCAACTTGTCCCTTACTCCAGAGCAGATGCACTGAATACAGCAATAACAGTGCAGAGCTCAACCCTTCATCTTTAGTCCAGCTTTGAATGTTCACCTACAGCAGGGGAGCAGGGATCTCCCAGGAGATACCCCCAGGAGGAGGGACTCAGCAGCAAAAGCAGTTGTCCGCAGCACCAAGGCCCCAGGAAGGTGAAGGTGGAGAAACAGAGCTGGAGTTTATTTCATGGGATTTAAATCTGCTTGGGAGGAAATGAGTATGAAATAATGATGAAAAAATAACAAGAAGTGATTCTACTGTAAAGACATCTCCAGAGTGATAAAATTGCCCTCTTGTGTGACAGGTCAGATATGATGTTATGACACGACCAAAAACTTCTTACTCACTTGACAGTAGCCTCAACTTGACACAGAGTGTTACAGGATATTGCTGCAGCGTGTTTGTTGCAAAAAATCCAGTGCTTGCTCTCCTAGCCCCTTTTTCAGTGTAGACAATTCCATTTCCCCTATGCACTAGTGTCCCAGGAGAGGCACTACAGGCCCATGACTGTAGTTGGTGTCTGTTTCCAGCTACACTACAGCCTTGTATATTTTAGGGACCAAACCAAAATCATGACAGTATGTAGTAACATGAGTTATTATCATCTGTCATCCCCTTGATAGCACTTAAGACAGATAGCTACATTTATTCTTGAATGAAAATCACTTATAAAAGCACTGCAGTACCAAATAGTTGTAAGGATTTATTTTTATGTGCATTTGAAAAATTAATGCCTTGATGAATCATCCACCAATAAATAGGTTTTTCCCTAGAAATACCTTAGTTCAGGAGACTGCTGAGCCCATACTTGAGGAACTTTAAGAACTGTTACACTGTTTAAAGTAATGAGATTAGATTTATACCAAATTTGTAACTTAAAAAATAAATTACCCTTTGCTTTTGAACTGATATTTACTTTCTTCCTCTCAGAGAGAAACAAACTTTAAAATGAGAAAAGCAGAGTTTTACAGAATGAGACTCCACAAAGTAGAGTATTAATGAAAAACAATAATGGTGAGAACTGTTGACTTAATAAGAAAAGAAAAATAAAGTGGCTTGGTACTCCTGTGCTAGTCCAGCAATTAAATTGGATTTACTTTTATCTTTTTAGGAACTTCCTCCAATTATGACTTTACACAGACTTGACATCAGTATTAGTGTTTTCATCATGTGGAAGAACTTGTTTCTCTCTATTATGTCCAAAGAATATTACCTGGGGACAAAAAGGCATTTTTGCAACAGTAGAGAAGAACAAGCAATGTAATGGATGTGCAACAAGGGGCACCTTTCACGGCCACACATTTTTGCACTTCCACATGGATAAGCAAGGGCTCTTATAGCTCCCCAGTGAATGTTTCTGGGTTTTGTATGCTGCATTTCTTCCCTGTTTTGATCTCGCATGCCTCATGAAAAAGCTGGTGTTTCCCCAGGTTTGTCTCATGGGCCTGAAAACAATGAGTTAGTTCTGTTACCCAGCAGAGAAAGTGGGAGGATACTGCAACAGCTGCTGCAAATTCAATATTATTAATAATAATGACAACAATTATATGAATGGTTATTCACTTCATAAAACAATTACAATGAAAAAAATCTAAGAGAACATGTACAATGTACACTTTCTATGATGTACAGTAGAGTGTGAACAATGCAACAAAGATATTTAAGAAATATAGCAACAGTAGATGAATAAATTGATTACAAGAATAAAATATGCTTTAAAAGTTCATGAATAAATGCAGTTAACAGAATCAGTCACCATCACGATTAGCAAACCATGTCTATGTGAAAAATGTATTGTCAATTAATTTTTTTGTAAGCAAAATTAGTTAAGGAGGCTGGGTCTTATACAAAAAGGATAGAAGATTAATTGATATTTTGAATAGAACTGAAGAATATACTTTGTTCTCTGGAAGGATTTGATTTCTTACCTCACGCTTCAGAGCTGTTCTCTTTCAAAATATTTTTTCCGGCATTCAAAGAATTTCTTTCCATGTCCCTTCCTTCCAGCAAAAGGAAAACAAAACCAAAAACATCTAAAGTTCAGATGTTTAGAAAAATATTGCCTTGAGGTCTGAAAACAAATACAAGAAATTTCCTGCTGAAACCATTTATTCTCCCTGCAAGATAGAGTCAGTGACAGGTGTATTTATTTTAAAGAGACGGTACCCTAACCTGTCTGTAACTCAGCTTGGAAGAAAACACTGGTGACTCCAACCTTAGCAGCTGTAAAGAGAGAGACTTGTCAGTTAAAGCAGTTCCTGTGTAAGGAATAACATCACAGGAGTAACACCATAGATGGATGAGAAGGAGCATAGGAGCTTGGTTGTCAGATCTGTTGCTGAATTATTCACTCCTCTTTCTCTGAGCCTGGTAGCCAATGAACAAGATCAACCCTAGCTTTGAAATCTCTAAAGAAGCTACTAAGTAATCTACTAATCTATCTGATGGAGGTTTTAGTTCCAGAGGCATTTGTCTCTTCCTAGATGGTATGGACCCAACATGACCAAAACAGGAGCTGGCAGCTGGTTTGTGTTTGTATTAATTACCTTGATTGCCTACCATGCATGTCTGCTGAGAGTGAACTGAAGCATGGATGAGTGAACATGTTTGTAACGTGTAATTTCTCACATTAATTAGAAATATCCCAAAAGCTCCTTGATTTTGTGAGTTGTTCAAGCCCACCCTCACTGCTGGTTTAAAACTTCACGTTCAATTTATTTTGGTTTGCAGTGTATCATTTGTGCTGACATGGTTTGACTTGGTTTTGACATTGTACGATTGCCTTCCAAGCCTTGCACTGCTGGCTGTATGAGCGTCTGATGATACTCAATGGAATGCAAATAAATAGACAATTACAGTTGGTACAAACATCTATTGTATTTCACAACGTGCAGGCTCTGTAGTTGATTTCCAAACCTAAACATGTCTAAGTGGTTCCAATAAGCTGTTTTCTGAAAATATCCATTACTGTCAATCCAGGCTACCACATGGAAGATTTCCCTTTTAAATGTCTTCTGTAGTTAGTACTTGATCGGCCCAGAGGTCTGAGAAGAGTACTGCTTACCTGCTTGGATGCTACACTGCTCCTTCAGCGTTGTTCTCACATTTGGGTGCTTGCCTACAACTCTAGCTCTCATCCCAGTGGGTGGAAAGCTTGAACAAATTTCCATGTAATGTTTTATTTATGTTTAAAAACTTGTACTTTGGCATGTTTCAACCCATTTATACTGGGAAAATGATCAGTGTCATTCCTCTTCTGCCCCCAGTGGGTATGAGATGTTTAAAGATGGAATGGAGTTTCCAGAGTTTAAATATCCAGTCCAACATGCCAGCAGGTTTTCATGTTTTGTTACCACTCTGAATATATGGTTTATGCCATCGTATTCTCTATGCTGAATATTAGATTGCATGAATCAGTTCGTCATCATGTGTTTCTCTGCCTCTGTGCAGTGTTGTCTTCAGAGTTAATGAAGGCTGTCTGAAGGACTATCCTTGCCCAAACCTTAATCTGTCTGTCCCTGGATGAAACTTTCTACATGTTGGCTTTGATTCCTCCAGGAATCTTGAGTTTGTTTGAGTCTCTTATACAGTGTAAGAATGGGCCCCTCACCACAAGAAGGATGTTGACGCTCTGGAACGAGTCCAGAGAAGAGCAACAAAGCTGGTGAAGGGGCTGGAGAACAGGCTTTATGAGGAACGGCTGAGAGAGCTGGGGTTGTTTAGCCTGGAGAAGAGGAGGCTGAGAGGAGACCTCATTGCTCTCTATAACTACCTGAAAGGAGGTTGTGGCGAGGAGGGAGCTGGCCTCTTCTCCCAAGTGACGGGGGACAGGACAAGAGGAAATGGCCTCAAGCTCCGCCAGGGGAGGTTTAGGCTGGACATTAGGAAAAAATGTTTCACAGAAAGTGTCATTGGGCACTGGAACAGGCTGCCCAGGGAGGTGGTTGATTCACTTTCCCTGGAAGTNGTTGGAAGGGACCTTTACAGATCATCTAGTCCACGCCCCCCTGCAACCACCCTGAACAGAACAGAATCACTTTTATTTCAGGGTTGCTTTTCAATCTTTGTCAATTTTCCTCTCATTTATAAAGTTCCAGCCATCTAGAAGGAAACTTCCTTCAGTGCTTTCAAGTCTCTGTCACCATGAGCAGGTGCTCGGTTACAGGTGCCACCAGGGAACCAGTCCCCAGCAGCAGCAGCTAGATTGGTCTGATAAGCACCTCCATCCATAGGGTTGCACTTTTGCAGTCTTGGTAAAAGCTAGATTTAAAGAAGGGAACTGTGAATCCACAGAGTGGTAGTGTTAAAATGAAGGATAGCCGTGCACAAGCACACTGTGTTATTGCATGCTGACATTGAAATATTTTTCCTGTTGACCTAAGCTGCAAACAGGAAAGGTGGGATTCACCTCCTCTAGCTGTTTGTCTGGTCTTCACCACAAGTCACCAGAGGATGCTATGTAGAGCAGTCATGATATGGGATAAGAAACAACGTGATAGACATAATGGTGCATTTTTCCAGTAGATCCCAGGAGTTCTTTTTTTCCTGGAAAAAAGTGTAGAGGAGAATCTGACTCTTGACCATGGAGGGTAAAGTTATTTTGGAGAGCATTTCCAGAAAGTTGTAGTGTTTGGTAATAAGATTCATGAAGCAAACTACGTGACATTTCTGTGCCATTCAACAGAGCTGTGCATTACATCCCATCCTTGTGCTAGTTTTATTCCTGGGCTTAGCAGCATTCAGCCAAATCTACTAATAAGATTTAATGGATCAAATTATCTATTCCACATTAAAAAGTTGTGCATGCTCAGAAAGCTAGAAATAGAGCAGTTAAAAAAGACAGTCAGCTGAAATGTGGAGTGAAGTGATTAAAGAGATTTACAAAGACTGAAGTTTCATTTTTCTAGAACACATCATGAGAAAGTTCATCATACACGTTCTCGGTCACACGCCCTATTCTCCCCCTCCTCATCTCTATTATGTATATCTTTTTCATCTGCTGTAAGTAGAATCTTGGTCCTTGAAGCTGATCTTATTGACCACTTTCCTCTCTAGTTTTCCATCTAGCATTATCTGCCCGAGTAAAGGAACCAATCTGCTAATCTGGTGGTCAGTTTGAGGCAAATGAGACAGCTGCCTAAGACACATGGTACTGATTAGCTATCCATTATCTATCTCTCAGTAGGCTAAGGTGGAGAAGATATAGAGACAGGATGAAGAGATTTAACATTAAGGCAAAATTAATCCTGAGGAAGCAGTGAAAGAAAACTTAAGAAGATTGAAGTTGGCCAGTCAGAGAGAAAGCACTCGGTTCAGAGAAAAATGATTGCGAGGGAAAATAAAAACTGGCACGGGCAACTGAAAGACTGGAGAAAATGGAATTGAAGTTTTGAATCCAGAGATGACTGTGGGAAGCAAGAAAAGACAGAATCATTGGCAAGTAGTCAAAAACACAAAGGAAAGATGGAGAAGAGAAAGAAAAAAGCAACTCTGGTTGTATGGAAGATAACTATAGCCTGGATGAAAGCCTCAGCTACACCTAATTAATGTCCTAACTTGCCTTGCATGTAAAATAAACTCATATAAACAAATAACTTATCCTTACAGGGAATTTGCATCACTGAGTAAACTTATTTAAACACACCTCCAGTTAGATTATCTAAACAGTTTGAACATCATAGACACCCATGAAACAAGCAACAGATGAAGATTAAACCTTCCTTGTGGTTCTGGATATGATTCTGAATCCACTTGTGCTGTCCAGAAGGACTGACAGTTTGTACTGTGAAAGCAATCTTTTAATGAAGTTGATTTTAGTATTTGCGTTTTGAAGTAATATGTTAAAATCTCCACTGTGCTTCATCTTAAATACATCTGTGCAAAAGAGCAGCAGAAAACGGGAAAACTTCAGGAGAACCCTGCAAGATGTTAATTTGGACATCACTTTTCTGTGTCCCCTTCAGGTTTTCAACCTCTAATCAGAGAACTTCAGTAGTAATAACTGTCCTGATATAAGCTACTAACCACATCAAAGAAATACAGCTTAGTATTAAATAGTTGTTAGTTATAGAGAGGTCACCTTGAGAAATGAAATCCCAGGCACAGTGGCAGTAACACTAATCTTTGTTTTGCAAATATTCCCCAAGTCCTTTTTCAGTAAAGGAGCTAAATGCTCTTCTGCAAACATCAGGTCTTCTTTAATTTCTTCCTTCGTTTTCCCTTATGTTTTTATAGCTACCATCTTTTTTTTTTCTTTCCTAACTATGTTCTTAATCTGGAAATGTTGGTTTGAACTCTTTATGATGGGCTTGCAGGGTTATATTTAGCAATTACAGACCCTGTAGCCCTACTAGCATTGGTTTGGCTATGTGAACATACATTTGTGCTTGTTTATGCTGAAGAGGATAGGTATTGAGGAAGGAAAATCACTGTTTGATTGCCCAGCAGCTCATTGATTCACTGTGAAGCACAAGAGGTCATTTGATTTGTCCTTATGTGGTTGCAACTCTACCCCTATTTCTTGGGGAAATGTTCAGCAGGGATCCTGGAAAAGGCAAGAATGTGTCCCCGCTTTCTTTTCCATCCATGTAGAGAGTACTGCTAGTTTTATGGAAACTTTTTTTTTTTTGCAAAGTAGTGTTGCTGTTTATGCTAGAAAATCCAGATAGCCCTCCAGGATTGTGTGGATCTGTGTTGCCAAAAACTTGGGACTGTATCCAAATCTTAAAATACTTTTGAACATATTCATAATCAGAAGCAAAATCAAAAGCGTAACATGAGGTTGCAGCCTCTGCTGATGGCTCAGTTTTAAATGTTGTAATCCAGACAAGTAGGCATAATTGTTTGGGTATTTCAATTAGTATTCATGTTGGAAGGACTTTCTTGCTTGATCATAAAGTCACAAGTCAAAGCGTATGCATGGTTGCCTTTTGGGATATTGATCCATGTCCATGTAGGCAGCCTGGCAAAGCTTCTGTGAAATTAATGCATCTCTCAAGAGTGACTGAGCAAAGGATTAATGTAGAAGACTGTTAATCAAATTAAGTGTTTCCTAAAATTCTGTAATAAATTTTATGCATAATGGAAACTTTGTTAAGAACTCGTTATTACAACAGAAATTATTTCTTCTATTGTGTTTAATAATACCAAATGGAAATGTGTTCTCTTCTCCAATTAGGTCTAGTATTCAAACATTACATCATAAAACCTGGGAAAAAGCCTCTGTGCATAATGATTTGCAGCAGGAAAACAGGATGGGCAATATGAAGGGTGAAGTGGAGATTCTTATCTTGTTTTGTCACTTGTATGCCGTAGTGAGAAATTTATGGTTTTGTGTTTATACATCTTATAAAGCTCTCTTTGACTTGAATTTCCCAGAACTTTGAACAACTGCAGTGGCTGCATTGTACAAGGCGAGGAGGTTCTTGACCCAAAAGAGTGGACTGTGGTCTGCATGGGTAGAGACAAAAGAGCTGAACTAGTAGCAATTTCTTGTGTACAAAGCCCTTGCTACTGCTCCACCTGGAAGAAGAAAATGTTATGGAGGGTTGTAATTCCTGTCTTCAGCTACTTTCAGGAGGTTCTAGAGAGGACCAAGTCTTTCTGCAGCAGCCAGAAAGAGAGTGAATGACAATGGACACAATGTGCAGCAAGGAGAAATCCAAGAAGATATAAAGAAATAACTCTTGACAGAATGGACAGACATTGGTGCAGGAGTCCAGAAACATTGTGGAGTCTCCATCCTTGAATCTCTGTAAGAGTTGGCTGTTCAAAGCCCTGAATGGTTTATTCAGCTTTGAAGTGGTCCTGCTTTGAGTAGTAGATTGGACCAGATGATGTCCAGAGGTTCATTCCAACCGTAATTGTTATGTGACTCTATATTCCTGTTTCTATTCAACTCTCCTGCTAGGCTGGATGGAGAACTCCATTGAATAAAGACATGGACTAACTTTTAATGTGTTACTTCACAGGGGCTTGCTATTTTCTACCCCCTCAAAAAATTGTTTTGTATATCGACAAAGAAAAGAGCTGAGATTTCCTTGTAGTGTGTAGGGTTCTAGAACAGAGACAGAGGTCCCTGTTGATAGCATATAAGTACTGTTTCCTCACAAGCAGTGAGGAGGAGCAGGCACTGATCTCTCCTCTCTCATGACCAATGATAGGACCTAAGGGAATGTAGGAAGATGTGCCAGGGGAGGTTTAAGTTGGACATTAGGAAAAGGTTCTTCACCCAGAGGGTGGTGGAACACTGGCACAGGTTCCCCAGGGAAGCAGTCATGGTGCCAAGCCTGACAGTATTCAAGAAGCATTTGGACAACACCCTCAGACACATGGTGTGAATGTTGGGGTTGTCCTATGCAGGGACAGATATTGGACTCAGTGATCCTTGTGGGTCCCTTCCAACTCAGGACATTCTATGATTCTGTAATACATCTGTAAATAAGTGATTAATAATGTTATCAACTGCTATGCTCCTTGAGTTCTTTTTATCCAAAATATGCCCTTCTGTTCCCCAGATACTAGCAAATGCTATTTTGCTAGTATCTTTAATTAATATCTTTAATATATTTTAAAGCCTGTTCTGGTTTGAACTAAAGCAGAACCAATTTTCTAATTTTTCAACCAAGCCTTTTCTGAGTAACTTCATTTTATTAAAGTTAACTACATGTTTTTCAGACAGTGTCTGTCTCCAGAGCTGATAGAACTTAATATTTGTAGTTATCATAAAAGTAATGGGGTATGCAAAAAAAGGCCATTTCTTATGCTTATTCCTATAGAAACCAAGACCATCCTCAAGTTGGTGGAATGCTTTAAGTCAAAAGGGAAAAAAGGTCACACCTGCAGGGAGGAGCAGACAGGGCAGGTGACCCAAATCTGACCAACAGAGTATTCTGTTCCATATGTGTCATACTCAGCATGAAGTCTTCCATGGCCAGCATCCAGTGAGGACTTCGCCTGTCCATCAGCCCCTGATTCTGATCCGTGCTTTCCTCAATCCATTTCCTGAATCCAGCTCCCATCTGCCTCTGAGTCCAGTTTGGGACATTCCCTGTGCCTGCCCTGCAGCATCAGTGATGATGTATAGCTATTGGGTAGTTTGGTCTTCTATATTTGTATATATTTTATTATTTTAATTATTATTACTATTATTGTTTCATTAACGCTGTTTTATTTTCATTTCCAACCCACAAGTCTCTCTCTTCCTCATTTCCCTTTCCCTTCTCCCTGTGGGGTGGGGAGAAGCCACAGCTGTTCCACATTTAGCTGCTGACCAAGATGGGAGTTGGGGCTAAACAGGGGAAAAACCACTGATCAACACTGAAAAGGGCAAATCCTTTCTGTATTACATGAAATGAACAATGGCACTGCCCTACTAGCAAAGAAATGATCCACATGAAGACTGTAACATTTCTTACAGGAGATACACACCTGGCTCCCACCCCCATGACCACATCATACCCAGCCTGAATGCAGGCATTGAATGAATGACGGCAAGTGCTTTTGCACCACCATGATTATCCCTCATTGACAGCAGAGTCACCCACATCCTTGAGATGTGAGTCTCCAAAGTTGGCCTTTGGCAGTTTGATGCTCTCTCATGTTCTTTAGAGCACTCTGGATCAGCTGCATCCCAACCCTATCTTCAAATTCTGCTTCTCATTTCTTATACAATGTTAATGGATTGTTATTAGCAATTACATTTGGATTAACAGAGCTAAAAATATTCGTCTCATCTGGTGGGTGGATTAATTAAGTTGTGCCTCTAAAGAAATGCAAACATGAAAATACTATTCAAGTTCTAAATAGTAATAGTTATGTTACCAAAATCCTGGGAGGAATATAATGTTGCCGTATGCCTGTGTGGGCAGAGACTACATTCGCCAACTAAATGGCTGACTTCCGACTTCATTGGGAGTTCTGGATGTTCACTGTGTATGTGGGTGACCTTTAATATGCGGCTTGACATGTTGCAACAGGTTCATCCTTTTTTTTTCTTTTCTCCTAATTTACAGCACGTACCCCAAGTCCTATTTTGATCATTCGGATGCCCAGACTGTACAAAAATACACAGAAAGATATTTGGATACATGGAATCAGTACACTCTCTTTATATAGGAAACCATTTATTCATTTTAAAGGCAGTCATTTGATATATATGAAGTTTCTACTATATGTGAATTTTACATAATTGAACAATTCCATATAACTGGGTTGGTTGTTGACAAGCCTGACTTGTTTGGGCTGATAAATTACAAGCCACATTAAGTAATTGAAATTATTTTAAACTCTTCTGCAGAAATGCAGCTGAGGGGCATTACAGTGGGTCTTTTTATTTTTAAAGTGTATATTTTAAGAGCTTGAATTCCAACCATAAACACTGTTTGAAGCCATGCAAGTATGTCCATTTTCAAAGACTGCCATTTACTTGTCTAACAATAAACAATAATTTATGATATTCAGTGTTTGTTTTCATTGACTCCTCAGCTCTTTGGCAGTGTCATAATATTATTTAGTTGTTTTTGCTAGAAAGACTGCATCATTATCATTTCTGTTATTATGAGACAAAAATACTTCCTGTGTTTAAGAAAATAATGGTTTGAAAGTTGAAAGGAGGCCTGGGGTTTATTTTGTTTTGAAAGTTCCTGTCCATGACAGAAGCCCATTGGGAGTCTTTCATAGAACTGTACAATTGTTTCGGTTGGATCATCAAGTCCAACCAGACCATCAAGTCCAACCATAAACCTAACACTGCCAAGCCCACCACTGAACCAAGTCCCTAAGCACCATATCTACACATCTTTCAAATGCCTCCAGGGATGGTGTCTCAACCACTTCCCTCAGCAGCCTGTTCCAATGCCTGACAACACTTTCAGTAAGAATTTTTTCCTAATATCCAATCTAAATGTCCCCTAGTGCAACTTAAGGCTCTTTCCTCTTGTCCTATCACTTGTTATTTGGGAAAAGAGACCAACACGCATCTCACTACAACCTCCTTTCAAGTTGTTGTAAAGAGCAATAAAGTCTCCCTTCAGCCTCCTTTTCTCCACACTAAACAAGACTTTTTCTCCAGATCTTTCACCAACATTGTTGCTCTCCTCTGGACACACTTAAGCAGTTCAATGTCTTTTTTTGTAGTGAGGGGCCCAAAACTGAACACAGTATTTGAGGTGAAGCCTCACCAGCACCAAGTACAGAAGCATAATTACTTCCCTAGTCCTACTGGCCACACCATTTCTGATCCAAGCCAGGATGCTTTTGGCCTTCTTAGCTACCTAGGCACACTGCTGGGTCGTGTTCAACCAACACCCCAAGATCCTTTCTGCTGGGCAGCTTTCCAGCCACTGTTCCCAAAACCTGCAGAATTGCATGAGGTTGTTGTGACCCAAGTGCAGGACTCAACATTTGGCCTTGGAACTTCCATCTAACCTGTCCAGATCCCTCTGCTGAGCCTTCTTTCCTTAAAGCGGATCAACACTCCTGCCCAACCTGGTGTCATCTGCAAACTTACAGAGGATGCTCTCAATCCCCTCAACCCAATCACTGATAAAGATGTCAGACAAAACTGGCTCAACACTGAGCCCTGGGGAATGTCATTTGTGACTGACTGCCAACTGGATTTAATTCCATTCATCACAACTCTTAGGGCCTGGCTATTCAGTCAGATTTTTTTACCCAGTGAAAAGTACACCCATCCAAACTATGAGTGGCCAGTGTCTCCAGGAGAATGCTGTGGGAAATGATGTCAAAAGCTTTACTAAAGTCAAGGTAAACAGCACCCACAGCCGTTCTATTGACCACTAAGCGAGTCATGTTGTCATAGGAGATCAGTTTCATCAAGCAGGATCTATCTTTCATAAACCTATGCTGACTAGCCCTGATCACCGTGGTTGTCTTGTATGTTCTGTGTGATGGCACTCAACATGATCCACTCTGTAACCATCCCTGGCACCAAGATCAGACTGATCAGACTGACAGGCCTGTCCTTCCCTGTATCCTCCTTCTGGCCTTTCTTGTAAATGAGCATCATATTTGCTAATATCCAGTCAATTAGGACCTCCTCAGTTAACCAGGACTGCTGATAAATGATGTGAAGTGGCTTGGTGAGCAGTTCTGTCAGCTCCCTCAGTGTCCTTGGGTGGATCCCATCTGGTCATGCAGACTTATGTGTGTCTAAGTCGCTAACCGTTTCCCCTTGGATTGCGCGGGCTGGATTCGGGTCCCCATCCCTGTGCTCAAGAGGCTGGTACCTGGAGAACAACTGGTCTTNTGGTTGTCTTGTATGTTCTGTGTGATGGCACTCAACATGATCCACTCTGTAACCATCCCTGGCACCAAGATCAGACTGATCAGACTGACAGGCCTGTCCTTCCCTGTATCCTCCTTCTGGCCTTTCTTGTAAATGAGCATCATATTTGCTAATATCCAGTCAATTAGGACCTCCTCAGTTAACCAGGACTGCTGATAAATGATGTGAAGTGGCTTGGTGAGCAGTTCTGTCAGCTCCCTCAGTGTCCTTGGGTGGATCCCATCTGGTCATGCAGACTTATGTGTGTCTAAGTCGCTAACCGTTTCCCCTTGGATTGCGCGGGCTGGATTCGGGTCCCCATCCCTGTGCTCAAGAGGCTGGTACCTGGAGAACAACTGGTCTTAGTACTAAAGACAGAGACAAAGAAGGTGTTAAGTACCTCAGCCATTTCTTCATCCTTTGTCACCAGTTTCCCCATGCATCCAATAAAGGATGGAGATTCTCCTTAGCCCTTCTTTTGTGGCTAATGTATTTATAGAAACTTCTTTTATTGTCTTTTATGGCAGTAGCCAGGTTAATTTCCAGATGGGCTTTGGCCCTTTTAATTTTCTCCCTGCATAACCTCATAACATCCTTGTAGTCTTCCTGAGTTGCCCTTTCCTCTTTCTACAGGTTCACGGTAGTTTTGTGGAGGGCTGCAGGACAGATCCTCCCACTCCTGAAGCATCCCTGAGGAGATTGGGTTAAATCTCCTCATTTCTTAGAGCAGGTCTTCTTTTCATCTCACAAAAGGAGCATCCAGGGTGCAGTGCATGTCTGGCTGTGGTTTCTGTGCACTAATGTCTGAGTGCTAGCATGAGATTTTTTTCTTTGATACATAAACCACCTAATAAATTGCATCTTGAATGTATGCAGTATTTCTTAAGGTCAAGTTACGCCACTCTCTAATAAAATACAATCAATAACCGTTGTGAGAAGCCTGTAGGGTAGTGTATCATTTATCTTGAAACCTTCTGCTCTGAATAAGAATTCTGACTTCACTTTTCAGTATAAATTGTGATCTGTCCTAGCTTATGCCAGGGATATCACAAAATGTGTTGTTATATTAATCAAAGTCCCAGCTTCCTGGCATCCAAACTATGAATTACTGTTGTGGTGCAAATGCTCAAGAAAGAGTCCTGCATCTTATCCCAACCTGACTGAAAATCCTAACATTTACAATGCGATGGCAGAGAGGGCAGGAGACTTTGTAGAAATGCTAATTAAACCCTCTCTTTGAAGATTAGATTGATTTGATAAATACACTTTAACGCATATTTCTCTCTTTATTACATGCTCATAAACTACCTATGACCCTTTTTAATGTTTTATAAATAAATTAATGGATTCATTATTTCCTATGTACTTTTCAAATAGGGACATGAAACTTGAAGTTCACAAAAAGGATTTATGGACCTTGCTGCATTAGTAGTACTTGATGATGTTATTTAAAATATTTTCAACACTTGAATAAATGTTCAAGAGTTCAGGGGCAAAATCAGAGTTCTAATTTTTGGATCCCAGGTCTTCTCAGCCTTTGGAAAACACTGCTCCAGAATTTTCTGTGAGTGACTAGCCTCACAAATTAAGCCTCAGCTTTTTACTTCATTTGCAGGGAATTATCTCATTTAATTTGTGCAGGGAGCAGTTATGTTAAGCATTTACATGGAATGGATCAGAAAAACACATAATGTGTCTCTGCGTAAATATTTTTATGAACTGTGAGCAGGCTGCATTAAAGATTATGTAGAAAATATTTGGTTAATTCATTTATGTATTTATAAAGTTCTTTCATGTGTTTGAAATGGATTAGGGAGAGACAGGCAAGAGCCAATGTCAATTTATCTAGAACAAACCATGTCAAAACAAAGTAATTCCTTCCTAGAACAAAGATAGGAGACTTTGTGGACAGGGGGGAAGCTAGGGATGTCACATAATGCTTCCAGTGCTGCCTCACACGAGGGTCTCGGAAGCAAGCTGGAGAAGGACGTTTCATCTGGGTGAAAGTGTGGTAGGGCAGATGAGCAGTGGCTTCTATAACTTTGTTCACAGAATGAAGTCTGGGGTTTAATTTCCAGCAAGGAGTGCCACAAGGCTCTGTCCTGAGCCTAAAACTGCTTGGGGCTTACATCAATGGTGTGAATGCAGGAAAAAGGAGGGTGCTTATTAAAGCTGTATATGACAAATATTAGAAGAAGCTGGAGGGCAGGTTTAGAATTCAAAATGATCTGCCAGACTGGGATAAAAAATCTGAAATATATAGCATCCAACTCCTCAAGTTGCGGTGGCTTTTTCCCACCCTCCCACTCTGATCGATCACCAGCTCTAGCACTTGTTGTTACCTGTGTGGCAAGCGCTGCACACCGTGTTGCTCACTCCCCAGGCACACTCTTCCAGGTCCTGTTTCTAATTCAGTTCTTCCAGGCAGCATGCTGGTCTGCTCAGATGAAAACTAACTTGGCACTGGACTCATCGCTTTGCTTCCTGTATCCAGACAGTGTGGCAAGTGGCGAGCTTGACTCTCTACAGGAGACTGCCCAGAACATACTGAGCTCAAATGTTCAGCATTCTGAAACAAAACCAATGCCAGCCACAGCTTACATTCCTGTATGTTTAATGAACTCCATGTACACACTATCATGCGTTTCTCTCATGCACTTATTAACTGGGTATCTTTGTTTTCCATACACAATACATACAATCTTCTACTAGTAGTCACACTGTTTGGCACATCCAGTTTGTCTTCAGCTTGTTGTCATATTTGTCCTTAGGCTCCTTTTCTTGGGACAATGGACTATCACAAAACCGACTTCCAGTTTTTAAAAGTGTGAAGATTTTGTCACTTTTATTTTCAAAGTGATGCTTAAAAAGTGAACTAAAAAGTGCTATCAGTAGAAAATTAGCATATTAAAACAATTTTCCAAGTCTCGTTGTTTTCAAGTTGACATTATTATTTTTCATGGGACTTATTCATGTTTTTAAAAGTTTAGCATTGACAGACTGGTGATCTGATACTTCACATTCTCACAAAAAATCCTTGGTCCTATTAAAAATTAGGGGAAATATCACTAAGAACTGCATGAGTCACTTGGGTCTTTGCAGAGTTAAGCTGTTCTTTGCAAATTCACAAGAACTGTCATCCATGGACTACCGAAGCAATTTAGAAACAATATTTAATGTTAAAAATCATCTTGGCTCAGGCTATAACTGAGTTCAAGCAGCTTTGTGGAGCTGGCTGCTTTTCATTGCAGAAAAATAATCCCTTTGGAAAGCAATTGGGCTGAATGTTTGTAGTATTTGGAGTGCTAAAAAAAATCTAGGGCATATATTCTTAGATTCACACTGGCAACCATCTAAACCAATTCACTGATTGAATGAACCTTGGCTAAACTTGTTCGAGTTCTTTCCCACAATGAAAAGGGAAGGCTGGGAACAAGTAAACTGTGGCTGGTGTAAATTTTTCACTCACCTTTCTGGATGTAGCTCTGATGCAAATTATCTTGTGTTTCCATACATAGGGAGCACTCAGTGCTCCTGACAAAGTGAGCCCCGCCACATTTCTCCTTGTTGCCACCTTCCTGCTCCGTTCAAACTCCTCATGCCTGAATCTTTCCAGTCACGTAATTCATCCAAGAGGATGGATCATGGGATTGTTCAGGCTGAAAGAACCTCAGGAGGTGTTCTGTCCAGCATCCTGCTCTAAACAGGATCAGCTATGAGGTCAGCTGAGGTTGCCTGAGGCTTTGTACAGTCAGATCTTGAAGACCTTCCACTTATTGTCTGACCTCCCTGAGCTCTCTGTCCCGCTACTCAACTTCCTCTATTAATATCCAGTTTCAGCTTCTGCCTGTTGTCTCTTGTCCTCCCACTGTGCCCCACGGTGCAGAGTGGCTCTGTCTCCTCAATGACCTCCTCATAGGTACTGGGGGCATTCACTGCCTTTTCTGACATTTCTTCTGGCATTGGGTTGGCATGGTCCATAATTCCTAGTGCCATGATTCAGGCATGTAGGAGTTGGAGAATTTATTCTGACCACCTCAAACACATATTTCTGCTATGAGATCTGAAAAAAAAAAATTCCATGAAACAGACTTGTCCAAGTTAGACCTGTTGTGGTCCTGCCCCTAGAAAATCTTAGCGATCTATGATTAAGCTCACCACAAGAGTCACTTATCCTTACCTTCATTCATCAAAAAGTAACTTCCTCACTAGGTTTAAATTTCTGATAATTTTGTCAACTATTCCCTCAGACTTGTTAAAAGTGAAGAATATTTCATGCTGTATTGAAATGGGAAATTTTATTTGTTTGTCATTTAGCTGTAAGGAAACACTGCAGAGAGTAATCCTACCAGGGATTACAGAGTATTTTGGCAAGTAGTAAGCGCTCAGATTCAGCTAAAGTCTGTTCCTTCCCAGGCTTCTCAGTAATCCTGTTTTAGACCAGCAGAGTAATTAAGATGTTTCAGGAAAACAGAGTACTCAAAAGGAAAGATACAGATGAATTTGTAAGGTTCAAGAGCAACTGGACCATGAAAGGTGGCAGAAAATTCGAAGAACAATGCAAGTCTTGAAACAATGTTTGAGGGAGACATTTCAAGTTATTCAGAATTCCTGAACATTTTATTAAAGCAACTAATCCTCTCTCGCCTCAACACTAAAAGTCCAGGTGTTACATATGGTAACTATTAAAGATGAAACTACAGCTTGTTCTCTACAAAATGCATGTTGTATAAAGACTGGATGAGGAAACAGGTAGTAGCAAAATCTTACTGAGAAAGTTAGTTTGGCTTTATTTAGAAATTAACCAAAGGAAAACACATTTGAAGTTCTTTCTCAAGCTCCGTTTGTGGTGCTCAACCAGTCTTAACACGTTTTGTGGCAGTTATTGCCAACTGAAAAGATTTGATGCTAGATTCAGCAACAGGGTGTTCAGAGTATAATTACCAGTCTTACAAAAATTTAAACAGGATTATTGCTTGTGAAGCTGAAATTATACCCAGTATCTGGACATGCTATCCACATTCCTCTTTTTCTTGCCCTTCCCTATTCTTCAAAGAATCAGTGTAGCACATCATTACTGCTGCTGGGAATAAAAATTATGCAGATTGGTAAAAGTATTTCCAGAAATGCCTTTGTCTCATTTAAAAGTTTAAAAAGTCCAGCAAAAAAACCCCCTGAAAACAGATAAGACTTTAGAAGTACTAATAGCATCCACTGACTTTTACTAGAAGAAAGATCTTTTTTAAACTTTTTTATTACTGTCTATTGACAGTATTTGATAACACAACAGACATCATTGATCATGTATAACATACAGAAATGCAGCCAGCTACTTAGTGCTGGAGTTCACTTTCCTACAAGGAATCACACCAAAGTTAAATTTTTATTTCATGTGAAGTAGCATAGTAGTGCTGTTTACTTCAGTCTGAAACCATGGATCTACCCTGTTCCTAGTGAATACATGTATAATGCAGATGCCAAGTTCAAGTGTGTGTGGTTCCTGTAAAAGTTCCATAACAACCTTTGGAAGATGTGCTTATCAAAGACAGTTGGAGGAAAACCTGACACAAAGGCACTAAAAGTTATAAGGGTTATTTATTCGACAATTGTACATAGTGAAAATAGACATTCCATTCTCATTAAAAATTGCTGAAGTTCAGTCGAATCCAAAAAACAGATTGTATTTTTATATGGATGAAACTTAGAATAGCAGGGCTTTATAAGTTAAAGCTCACACAAACTTTTGGGAAACTGCAAAGCCTCAAGTTTCAGTACCGGTTTTCAGTACTAGCAGGAAAGTTTCCCAGGAGAAAGAACACCTCATAAATATTTAACATAAGTCGTTCTTGTAGTTCATCCCTAAAGATCTGGTAGCTAGTATTGATGGTAACAAGATTTAACTGGAGTGGCCAACAATGTAATGTAGCCTGGCAATTTGCATGAAGGGTAAGTTGGTCCAGTAAGTATTTGGTCTTATGGACACACTTTCTGTTTCAGTTCACAGTTCCTTATGTTTGACTGGCCACAGTGACTGGCAAAAAACCAACATGCCAACAAACCTTTGGTAGAGAGAAGCAGAGATTTTAATCAGTCTAACTTTATTCTTTAAAAAATCTTGTAGCAGTATAGCCATACAAACTTTACAAGCGAAACTACTTTCACCAATATCACCAGGAAACTGTAGTGGAAGCAGTGGAAGCAATGTTTTGCAGATGAATTCAGAAAGGGATAGAGTAAGCATTTATTGAAAAAACTATTTGATCTTTGCATTATAGTATTTTGCATAATTGGCAAATGAGTAGAATACTTGGAGTACTGATTTCAGGAAAAGTTTCAGTCCTTCCCAGTCAGCAGAGCAGTTTTTAGTTTGTATTCCCAATAGCTATGTATTCCTTTGTGAGTAAAACCAATTTTACCTGACCTACTCTTTACCTTTACCCCTCACCTGAGCTAACATAAGAGATCTGGACATAATACAGTTTATAAATATGTGCCCCCACCATTTCCTTAATGTATCCTCTTAGCTTAGGGTGGAGTCCTCTATGATATTTGGGTCCCATTTGTATAGTTTCTAGATTTTTCAGATTAGTGGACTCCCTCTGACACCTATGTTATCTCCTCCCTTTGCACTCTATGGTTGCAGAAGCCCTCTGCCCTCCCTCTGTCCAGCAGCAGCTTCTTTTCTTTCTCTTTATGCATGCCTTCAGTACATTTGCTGCTTTTAGATCCACAGTCACGTAAAACCCAGAGGTAATTTAACGATTTTATTAGGCAGAATCTTAGTACCTAGGTCAAAGACTGTTACTCTCCTGTTCCCATATCATCTCTTTTTGTATGGGTCTGTTGACACCTGAGGTTTTAAGGCACAGATTCCTGGAGACAGGAACATGGCCAGGAGAACTTGAATCTTGGCAGGGTTGAGCAGTTTGGTGCCCACCCTACGTACAAAACAGGAGATATGTAAAATTTATGTGAAACCAGGCTGTAAAGTGACTGCAGGGTTTTACTGGACCTTCATGCATGCAACTTCTTCTACAGTTTCCCAAAGGTCCCATTTGTTTTGGCTATTTGTCTTCTGCAACAGGAGGTGATGCTGCCATCCTTGAGTCCAAACACACAAATGCTCAAAAATATCCCAGAATTTCCAGCATTGATGACTTAGTCCCAGATTGCTGATCTTCAGGACCAAATGACTAACTACAACCACTGTTGCAGCTGCGTTGCTTTGCAGCAGTGAAAGAATTTATTTGTCCCAAGGGAGCTCCACCATGGCTTGAAGAAGAGAACACCTGCAGTCCCCTCCACAGGGTGAGACCATGAAGCAGCCCATGGATGAAAGGCAAATTTCTNTTGTATAGTTTCTAGATTTTTCAGATTAGTGAACTCCCTCTGACACCTATGTTATCTCCTCCCTTTGCACTCTATGGTTGCAGAAGCCCTCTGCCCTCCCTCTGTCCAGCAGCAGCTTCTTTCTCTTTATGCGTGTCTTCAGTACGTTTGCTGCATTTAGATCCGCAGTCACATAAAACCTAGAGGCAATTTAAAGATTTTATTAGGCAGAATCTTGGTACCTAGGTCAAAGACCGTTACTCTCCTGTTCCCATATCATCTCTTTTTGTATGGGTCTGTTGACACCTGAGGTTTTAAGGCACAGATTCCTGGAGACAGGAACATGGCCAGGAGAACTTGAATCTTGGCAGGGTTGAGCAGTTTGGTGCCCACCTTACGTACAAAACAGGAGATATGCAAAATTTATGTGAAACCAGGCTGTAAAGTGACTGCAGGGTTTTACCGGACCTTCATGCATGCAACTTCTTCTACAGTTTCCCAAAGGTCCCATTTGTTTTGGCTATTTGTCTTCTGCAACAGGAGGTGATGCTGCCATCCTTGAGTCCAAACACACAAATGCTCAAAAATATCCCAGAATTTCCAGCATTGATGACTTAGTCCCAGATTTCTGATCTTCAGGACCAAATGACTAATCACAACCACTGTTGCAGCTGCGTTGCTTTGCAGCAGTGAAAGAATTTATTTGTCCCAAGGGAGCTCCACCATGGCTTGAAGAAGAGAACACCTGCAGTCCCCTCCACAGGGTGAGACCATGAAGCAGCCCTTGGATGAAAGGTAAATTTCTGATGTGCTCTACTAGCCAGGTCATATTGCTGGCTGAGAGCCACTCATGGATGTCCCTGTTGAAGACATGTTTAAAGTCTCTGCTTCCCTGCTCCTCAGCATGAGGACCATGAAGGGCAAATTTTCTAAGCCTCTGAAACAGCATCAACACTGACCCATGGGCAGACCTAACGCTTATTTTAAAGTCCATTTTTATTTTATGCTTTTAATTGGGTATTTCTGGCACAATGAAGGTGTATTTTTACAGCACTGATAACAGAAAACTCCATCTCTCACCTTTTGCATATGAGCATAATTCATCTTTGAAATTGTCAAGATTGGTTGCCAAAATTCAGAGGCCTGCCACTCATTAATTACTTTTGCAACACACAAAAAAGCACACAGCATGAGAGTAATGCACATCAACTCTCTTTAAAGGCTGATCTTTTGCAAGTGATGAATTTTAATCTTAGAAGAAACTTTTCCGATACTGAAAGAAGGAACTGCAATGAAGTATTTGGACCAGATCCAGAAAAGAAGGAGACATCTGCCAGCTGAGCACTGCAGTACCTGCCACTTAAGGTTCCTGATCCTGGTAACTGGGTCTGAAACCCAGAGTCACAGATCTCCAGTTCCTCTGTAATGCCTTACAGAAGACCAAAGACACAAGGATGTAGATGCTTAACATTGTACAGACTCAAAACATATTTCATCTGCCCCAAGGAGCCACTTCTCTCTGTAGAAACTGTCTTTGATCTAAGAGAAGAGGATGAGCAGTCTGTAATGGGAAATGGAGAACAATTTCTCTGTAAGAGGTTGAAATTAAGAAAGGCAACATTACTTTCCCTCTAGTTCAAGCATCACATTTAAGGAGAAACCAATTTTTCATCCATTGTATCAGATACTGTCATCAAATTCCCATGTAATATCCTTGTCTTTTGCCAACTTCTTTGCAGAGACTTTGTCATATAAAGTCTCAGTACAAAGAATTGCCCCAAATTCAGATCCAATTTAACGAGCAAAGGCAACTCAGTGCAAGAGGTTGATTCTCCTCCTGGTAGGTATAATCTGTGCTCATAGGGCAGAGGATCATAGCTGGTACCTAGTCTCTCTGTTCTTTTAGAAACCTTTTGGCTTTCATGAAGCTTTCCACAGGTTTCAATCATTCCAGAATTTATCCCATCAAAACCAGTTTGAAATATATATTTCTTCAAAATGAACAGACATCTAAGTGCCCATGGGACTACGAGGAGAGGTACACAGGAGTCAGAAGGGAAATGAGAGGGTGAAAGAAGGACATAGCAAATGGAAAATGTTAAGAAAATTAGGGGAACTAAGTAAATTGATGAAAGACCTTGCAGAACCAAAAGTACGAAGTCAATTTTGGCGGCACGCTTAAGTTCCACATCACTGAATTACTATGAAACTTAGGTGAAACTTTCCTCTTGATTTCTGTCTTGCTGTTTGCCCATAATGAAATGGTATTCAGACTTCACAGATGATTTGATACTTGTAGAGAGTTCTCCATAGCCATGCCATCAGCTGTAGCATTACTGCCTGGAAGCAGCCTGCACTGCCTTTCCAGGAGAAATTGAAAATATGTTAACTGTGGGTAACTTTTATATGTAGGCAAAGCATCCCAATAACAGGAGCACAATCTCTGCAAAACTTTAGAGACATTTAGCTTTTTCTCTCCAACAACGACTATGGCATCATGTTGAAGCAGTACTAACACCAAGAAACTGGGCCATACTCCACTGCACGAACCTACTGTGCACTTACTGTCATGGGGAAGTAAAAAACTGAGGCAAGAGCTGGGCAATAGTGAGCTGGCAGGGACCACAGGAAAGAAAAACAGGCAAGGTGATTCTCCTCAAAGAGTAATCGTATTTATGTTGGAGTATGCAGTTGATGTCAAGGGCTAGGTGAAGGAAGCCCAGACCTTATAATTATTCTTGAATTTTGCTTCCTAATATTTGTCTGCTATTTCTGCAATATTGAAAATCCTTCTGAATCCCTGTGTATGTGTTTGCCGCAGGAGTGTTACAAAAAGGTGGTGAAATTGGCAGCCCAGTGGGGTCAGAAATGTTCCAGGGCAGATCTAACACTTGAACAACCCAGCTGCAATAAATTGATTTGTGCAGAGTGGAAATGGAAGGAAAACATTTTCCCTTTCAAGGCTTTTGGTAGGCTTTTTTTCCATCTGTTGACTCATTCCTGTGACTTACAGTTGTAGTTTAAGATATTTTCCTTCTGAGAACCCTGTTTTTCACTTTTTCTTGATTTTCATTTTACTCTGTATTTTACTGTGGTCAGACTTTACCTGTGACCTCCGACTTCAATATTGAAGCATTTTTTTCAGGGTTAAAACACTTTACTGGGCTGTTCTGAGGCTCAAATAACGTTCAGCTTTCTGATAACATCTAGCTTGCTAACTGCTGCTGAGTTAGTACAGAAAAAGGGGGTGGTAAAAAAAGAGTGGTATATTCTGAGAAGTAAAAAAAAGTGTATATCTCTAGAAAAATGAATAGTGCTCTCAAGACCAACAGATAAATTCTGCATTAAGAAAAAGTGGACTTGAAAGCATATGCAATTTCCCTTTAATACAAATGGATATGGCATATTTTGTAAGATTTTTAGCTCCCAGTTGACTTTAGAAATGTAAAGATCAGTTGCATAACTTCAGTGATGCATTTAACCCCAAAGGATGACTAGTATATTACAGCATCTTAAATCACAAGAAAAGCTTTGGGGTAGCCTGGGACTCCTAAGTGCTCAAACAGAAATTAAAGCTGTAAAGAGAGGCATCAAAATCCTCCCATGCACTCCAGAGGTCTGTTTTACTCTTGCATTGCTGTCTAGCCCAGGCTGGAGGTCTCCCAGCAATGGGTGCAGTGAAGAGAGCCTTACAGATGCGCTTTAACAGTGCAATCTGTCCCCTTTGTACCTAGCAAGGTAACGGCAAGAGCAAATGTGCCTCTTGGTGTCCTGTCCCTTGGTGCTTTTGAAAAGTCATTTTTAAGGCCTTTGAGCTGTCTGAAGAAAATTAATCATGCTGTACTTCTGGGGAGGGCAAAGGTTAGCTACAGTGAGGTTTATGCTTAATGTGGGTTCACTCGTAACCTACAGAGAACTCAGCTCTATAACATACCTGAAAAGATACTCTCAATGATCAGTAATTTCTGCCCTGGTAAAATGCTATTTTTCTGCCACAACCTGTTATTATTTATTGGCTTGGCTGTTGTTCAGAGGAACCCTAATCATATGGCAGGTCTGGGTAGTGTGCAAACACAGAACATAAAGACAGATAGTTATAATACAAGACAAGACAGTGCATGAATGTATTCAGAGGAGTAAAAAAAAGCAGTGAGATAATATAGTTCATCAAATTGTTTACTGTTGTCAAGTTAGATTTTTTTAAGACATCCTGATAAAAGGAAAGGCTTGTCTTGCCTGGCTTGTGCTGAACTGGATGTAGTTGTCTAAATCATCTGCTTCTTGTAACCCATGAAGAGAAATGGTCCAAAGAATAGTTATTATCTCCATCCTTACCAAGGACCCTATCTTGTGATTGGAGGCTAAGTTCCCTGGGTTTAATTCTCAACTGATGTTAGTTGTGTCTTCTGGTAACAGTGGTTTGATCTGTCACCATTCCCATATGTGGGACATTTTGGTGTCAGTCTCAGGTGAGAAATCACAGGACAATTTTAGTTCCCCAGAAATTTCCCTTCCTGTGAGATTCCTGGAGATTTGGTGATAAAGTCCCAACTAATACAGGAGAAACTACTCCAACACATTTTTTTCATGAAACATGCAGAAAAAGCACCCTTACAAAGAGGAGAGGGAATAATTAGCACAGAGCTGAAAGCAAAGAAAGATTGCAGCATTATTCATCTGAACACAGGCGCTCTATGCAGAAAAAAAATAAACGATTCTTGGCTTTTATCCCTCAAAGACAGTTGAGAAGCCACAAGCTTCTTTCATTATAATTTCTTCAACTATGTGTAGAGGAGTGTAATTGTGCATCCCCACAGACTGCCTGGTGGTGTTTCTGGCTGGTTGCTACTGGTGCCAAGGAGCAGATCAGGGCTCTACTCCCAGTGTAAAGAGACAACACTGTCCCGGGTACAACAGCCTCGTGTTACAAGGAGGTCCACCACCCATCTCCATCTATCTTACATCTCATGTCATTAAGAAAACAAATGGCACTGGATCTGTGTGGTTTCCTATTAAATTCTCCCTTAAACTTAAATTTTTTGCTCCCTGCAGCTGTCCAGTTTCCCATGACAGTGCTTGCTGAAGCTGGGGGCGGGACTTCAAGATTGCTGGAGGGATCCAGCCAGCTTTGAGCTTGCTAGAGGGGTCCATCCTGATTTTGTGTTTGCAGCTGAATGCAGAAACCTGTTCCTTTGCCATCAGGAAACAGTAGGTGAAACAATTTCTTGACCTTTCCTACGACAGCGTAAGGCTTTTCTCAACCCTGCACCACTCAGTGGTGGTGCTTTTCCCTGGAAATAGGGCAAGTTCCTTTTAAAAACCTTGTTAATGCTTGTGTGTCACCTGGGCTGCTTTGGCATGTTAGTGGAAGCTCTTTAGGAGATCAGCCAGGAAGAAAATTCAGATTACAGTCTTTCTGAATAGATAATATCCAGAGTATAAAGAATCATTTAAACCCCATCAAAATGCTTTTCCTGGTGATACACAGTGTTGAAAGTGTTCTCTCCCCAGTGGATATGTACTGCTAATATTACTTCTATATTAAAAGATAAGGTGCATCCCTACTGCACTGTGGGCAATGCTGTTCTCTGCTGTGCTGAGGAGGCAGCTGAAGCCGTGGAGGACAACAGGAGTAGGAAATAATTGCTCTTCAGCCGTGGCACTGGTCCCCTCTTCCAGGTGGTTTTACACTGTATTCTGAGGACAGCTTGTGTGGAGCAAGAGGAGATGGTTTAACAGACAAGTGGGAAACTTACTATCAATCTCACTGGGCAGTGCTTCTAGCCCATGCCTGCTGAAGATGAGCATATTGATGCCTGCGCTATGCAGTTCCCTGCCTGCTTTCCAGCCACGGGCAGTGAAGCTCTCCAGGGCAGGATTCAGAGGACAATGTGTCCAAGGGCCAAAGTGATGCCCCCGGCCTGCAGTGTCGAGCTGGTGTGGGCTGAGAAGATGGACAGGATGTTTTCCCCGCAGATTTTGTAACTTTCCCTCTCCCTAGTTCAGAGGGGGAACTGCATGCAGATCTGGCAGACTGCAACTCCCCTCCTGCACCTCAAGCAACCCTGAAGATGTGTTTAGTGTCTCCACATCAGGCTTGAGTGTCGATGGACAGCAGAAGGGACGCAAATGGGACAGAGACACGCTTTGCTCTGGCAGTAGCTCAGGCAGATTTTCAGAGCCACAGAAAGCTATCTAGCAGTGTGGCTTCTCTTGCAGTGAAGAACAACTGTTTCTCTGTTATTTCCTGTAACTGAGATGCTGACAGTCCTCTATGAGTGAACAAGAAGTCTGTATCAGTAATCCTGCAGCACATGTGATGAGATTGCTGCAGGAGCAGTTTTCACACCAAGGCCAGCTACACCGTTGATCTGCCTGCAAAACTCACCAGCTTTGGTGGATGACTCTCTCACAGAGAACTGCTGAATATACGGGCTGTGTTTTCCATGGTTTCTAACTTGGATTAGTTCTTGTGAGTCTGTAATATAATTTTTTTCCTGCCCAGTAGCAGTACACTTTGACATCTCAAGTGTTAAAACTTAAATGTAAGAAATGCCATACTAGGCAGAAAAAAAAGGTCCCTGACACCCTGTCCTCTGAACTATGTGGAGTTATGCGGAGGCAAAACAACTTGGGGAGAGCACACATAATCTGGCCACTTTCTCTAGACATTGCTTTGTGTTCCTCCAGCATCCCTTGCCTACTCCCCTTCTCCATCCACCAGTGGCCCTGCCCAATCCCTTTTAAAACTTCCTAGTACTTACCTTCTACCATTTCCTCCCTTGGTCCTTCCCCAAACAGATTGTCCTGAACTTGACCAGCACCCACCTCATTTCTGCAGTGGTCTTAATGGCATCTGAGAACATTTTCAGTGGGAGACATCTCCGAAGGACTTCCCAGTTTGGCCCAATTTTCAGAAAATGATGCAACAAATTCCTTTAGCTAATGTAGTGCTTAAGTATCTGAAACATCTGCTCGTCTCAGCCTCTTTATTTTTACAAAAACTTGATCCTGCAGCATGAGAATTCAGTGGGAACCATCACTGACTAGAGGTGTGTAGGAAGTTTTATCTAAAGAGCAGAAGCTAGCTATTTTACCTTTAAGTGATCTTCAAATAGGCATATTTAATATTCTGCTCCTCTTGCAAAAATACCAGGATAACGAAGGTTACATGACTTTTAACGCAAACTGCTCATGTTCATGTCTGTTCCAAGGTATCCATTCAAACTTCAGCTTTGTCAAGTGTTGCTAGTGAAGGTAATTTGTGAGCAATCTGTAACAGTTTACTGACTGCAGGAAAGAGCTGGTCTCTGTTGTTTCCTGGCCTGTAAACTCATTTATGGAACACCTCACCTGTGCAAGGTTTACAGCAAAAATGAAAGGAGATAACTCCTATAAATTAATCAGGAAGCCTTTTAAAATTATTAAAATATTCCGTGCTTTCAATTAACTTCTTAAATTTATTTAAAAGCTGCTGAACATATAAATTAGGAATGCATTTAAATTAAGGCATAATTTTTTTAATTATGCATTCATTTATGAGCTCTCTGATATTACAGCTTAAAATATTTTCTAGGTTCTTGAATGACTTCTCAATGCTATAAATATTTTATTGTGTTAGTAATAAATATTTGTTTATATACTGGGAATTCACCTGTATATTTAAATGCTATCATAAAAATGCAGTTAATAGAAATATGACTTTCGTGCTTTCTTTTATTGTCAGAAGACTCAGCAAGCTGTTGTGCTTTTCTTAGTGCTGAATACAGATTTCAACCCTGGCAAAGGCTTCATTAAGTAAAATGAGTTTGATGTCAGAGCATTGAAAAAGCTGGCAAAATGCTGACTAAGTGGAATGCATTTGTCTTTGAAAAGCTAGAGTTTTTTAGATAATGTTGTTATCCTTTGAAGCCCAGAGATCTGGAATCGGGGAACTGTACCTTTGCTTTCCTCCTTCTAAGTAAGTATGAAGGAACAATGATCATTAGATTTAGCCATTAGATTAAGAAATAGCAACTACTTGTAACCACAACAGAAGATGACAAGATACAAAACAGAAAACAAAGGCAATTATTTTCTTAAGTTTCTGGGAGGAAAAAAAAAGTGCTCTCAAGAAGGGAAATGTGCTATTTACTAAAGCAAGTTATCATTCAAACCAACAAAAATATCAAGAGAGAGGTGTGACAGCATGTGACACCCATGTCTACCATCACATGTATTCTCCATTACCTTCACTCCTCCTTTTTCTACTAGCTGGATTGTGCTTGGAGCAAACTTTCTGCATGACCATCCTGCTGCCCTTATTTTCCTTGTATATTTGCCAAGTTTTGTGTATAACTAATGTTCAAAAAAGACAGGTAAAGCTCAATAGCATTCTTTACTCTGGCATAGATTAAGAGCTTTTAGTGGTTATTGGAGCAGTTTGAGGCCCATCAAAATCACCCTCTGTAGTTAAGATGAAAAAGCTTATGAGCATGCAAGTGGAACAGAGAGAATCAGCCATCCAGGCAGAGGTAAATGGAACCACTTATGTTTTACATTAGATGATGTCTAAATCTAGGCATCCCTTAATGTGCCTAATCCTTACCAGAGGGAACTCTCTGCATATATTTCCAAGGAGTTTGTGTATGAGTTAGGTCAGGGATAAAAATACTTAGGAGTCTAGTCAGTCCCAGTGACTTCCTTGACAAGATCTCTCACGAAGAAGACTTGAAGCTCTTGTTTCCTGAATGCCTAATGCTGAAGGCATTTACATTCATACCTTACTTACACAGACTCAGTGAAAGTATGAAGTGCAACAAATATCTCCTTGCCTCTTGCAGTGGAAGAACTTTCAGGACCAGCAGGATGAAAAAAGCATCTCAACAAACAGTATATTACAAATATTTCAGTAAACAATCTCACAAATTTTAAAGTGTTGGTCATGGATGAAGATGTTTTGCTAATTAAGACTTGTGTTCAACTCATGGCACAATGTATAAACACTTCTTTACCAATATTTTGCTCCTTTTCTTGCTTCTGGCTCTGAGCAGTTACATGTCTCTGTACCCAAGCCCATGTTAAAACTCTTAGTTTAAATGAGATTGCTTCAAGTTTAAGAGAGATTAGGGAGAGTATTGTCCCTCAGGAACTAGGTTTATTTTCCTTTCCTGTTTTTGAAAGGGATTTTTAGTGTCAATTTTACATCTTAGCTTGGATTTTTGTGTTGTGATCACAAAATACATTAAAAAACATTAAGGGGTGGTGGTATTACCATTGCTCAGTCCTTCCCCTACATACAATAGACACATAATATAAAATTAGGTCGCGCGTATTTATCTCCTCTCACAAAAATCCATGCGTTATGAATTCCACATTCAGATATTTTAAAGTTGTACAAATATAGTATTGCAAGGCCCATAACTCACAGTACAGCATAAAGAAAATAATAATACTCAGGGAAATTTTAAGGGAAGGATTTATTGCCAGCCAGCTGATGCCAAGGCTGTGGAGAGAATTGCAAACTGCCTTTTCTAACCTGCGCCATATGGTGACTGGGGGGAGGCTGATGCATGGTTAATTTCTGTGATGTTTGTTGAGGTAACACAGTGAGTAGAAAGAGCTTTAGAACTGCAGAAAGTAATAACAGGTGAATTGAAAAGTCTCTGTTTTAATTAATGGAAAGGAAAGAGACTGAGGGCTGAATATAAGAATGGGGGCATATGCCGTTAGAGGGGAGTAGGCACAAGGTAGGTGGGCTTTGAAATCTTGCCATGGGTCCAACCAGCCTTCTCATGGCAGGACAGCCACCACTACTGTGTTTTCTGCAGACCTGCCTCTCTTCAATGTGCTCTTACTGTCATGCTCCAGCCCACATGTAAAACCCCTGTGAAATGTACCTCGGAACCAGCATTCTGCTGTTTTGTTCTGAGCTTCTTACATTTTCTTTCCCTCCATGTTCAAGGGAAATCTTTGCTACACTGTAATTTGAGTGCCATTGCAGCTGAAGCTTGCAAAAAGGAGTTTATATGTGCATATGCAGTTGAATTGGCAAAAAAAGGAAATTGATTGGCACTGGAAATAGGAGCTTATTGTTTCATCTCATAAATATATTTATTGATAAGTCAAATCTTATGTATATCATCCAGAGCCTTACAGGAGAACACAAGAGCATCATGTTTCTCTATAAGCTGCATATCCAGAAGAAAAGCTACATAGCTCACAGTATGTGCAGTGTAAAAAACTAGGAATTTCAAATAACATTGATGCTTAATTAAGCTAATTACATTCTATTTGTGCAAATTTACTGTAGATATTTTTGTCTGTAAATGTCTGAAAAGTTACTATTTCCAAGACTTGATTGATACAGGAATATGTTACAGAATAATAGAATTACGGGCCTGGAAAAGACCTACATCCAATTTCACTGCACTGACACAGAAAATTAATGACCTAAAATATATTAATTAAAAACATATTTCATCAAACAAAGCAGTATTATTTATTAAAAAAATGTCTCTACATTTTTTTATCCATTATCTATTTCACTATTAAAACTAGTCCAGTCAGGAAGCAGAAATAACACCATGTACCTTAGATAGTGAGATGCACACAATAAATGAAGTATGGTTATGCATTTTAGTGGACTGCTTTATGGCAACTGATGTGTCTATACATTAGGGGAATACTGAGCACAGTTTGAAGCAGGCAGACTTTTTTTTGGAACAGGGCAGTAAAAAGTACCAGCTATCTTTTCCAGAGCTGAGAATGAAGCTAGCCTGGCTGGTGATAAATCCTGACTTATTTCTGTAGATCAATTTCTCTGCACTGATCTGACAATGGGGCTCATTAGCAGGTGTTTAATTTGCTCTCCTACTTGTAGAGATAGCAACCATAAAAGCAGTTTGAACACACAGAGATCACAAGTAAAGGTGGAGTTGAAGCTGTTTCTGGTGGCTAGCTAGAGAGTGCAGAGAAAGCTCTGAATGTTATTGAACTTGCACTATTAAAGCTTTTTGTAAGGGTTTCATTTTCTGGAGTAAGACTTTCACAATGCAGACCCACAGGGCAAGCATCCCAATGTTTAATCAGGCCCCTTACCTTGTGCTCCAGCAGATACTCCCGTAGCATTTTTTCTTAGACAAACTTAAGTGGGAGACAATATCATGTGCAAACATGTTACTTTTAGAGAAATAAATTATACTCATTATCCCCAAAGGCTGAGATGATAAATTGTGTCCATGGATACCTGTTATTACTGAATAATTGTTCAATGTAAATATGACAACCGGATTTGGCCTGAATTCCCCCTCCTGGCTCTGTAGCAACAAAAAAAAGTAAAAACATACATAGAACAGAACTGAGAAGAGGAGAGGAGATGAATGTTGAAAGGGACCTACAATGGCCTGGAACTGGGGTATGAATTTATTTGTAAATTGATTTGTTTAGCCCCTTTTCTAATTCATTTACTTATTTTTTACAGCTTTCTGCAATGTTGCATTCACAGTTCAATAACTCATTTTGTAGAGGAAAAAAAAATAATTCCTTTTATTTATTACAAACCTCCTACTTGACAATTTCACTATATTCTTCATAGTTGTTGTGCATAGCAAAAATGCATTTCCTATGCATATTTTTCATGCTTTTCAGGACCACATTCTCATCAGTCTCAGCAGCACAGGAGAATTCCTATTGTTTTACCCAGTCTGGCTGTGAGATGTGGTGTGTGCTTTCCTGTAGCATAACTTGGACAGAGGCGGGAGCCTCAGCCTGAGCAAAGCAGAGGGATCTGCGCTAAGGCTTTCCACAGCTTTTTTCAGCGTTGAACACCTAGAGCCGACCTGACCCAGCCCTCAGCCCAAGAGAGCGAACACCAAGTAAGAAGGATCCTGAGGGCCATGACATGGAGAGAGAGAGAGGGAGGCAAACTTCCAGCCCTCTGAAAACTGTCTTTTGTGTATAATAGTGCCACGGCACTTGATACTATAATGATCCTTTTCTCTTACCTGTGACATGAAAGACTCAAATATGTACTTACTGCTAGACCTCAAACAAGCCCTTTCATTTCTCCAGGTCTTTTTCCTCGTCTTTTCTCTGCATTCATAGTTAGGATCTTCAGTGTATAGTTCAAATGCAACTAGAGATGTGGTAGAGCTGTCCAATAGTTTGTTTGTAGGATTGCAGTTCAGTTGCATATACTGCAATTTACTGGCAAAATCAGAAATTCTGCTAGGCCTAAGGAGCAAATTTTGGGAAGAAGGAAAGCAATGGTGTTCTTCCTGAGACAGCTCAATAAAACAAAATACTCATACAGCATACCAGACAGCAAAATCATAAAGTAGACTGGAAAGGTCTTTCTGATTTTGTCCCTTCTAGTGTGATCACCTTTTCCTTTTATTGCATCCTCCAATCACTGAATCTTTCTTAGTATCTAAAATGAGCCCAGGGACCATTCTGTGGCCATATGGGCAACTGGATGGACACGACTCACAAACATGTAGCTAATCTACCAGACCACATCTAACAGCCTACCTGAACTGACATTGGCACGCTAAGCCCTGAGCCATTCCTAAGTACTGCATGGGAGAAAAACAGATGGTCATGCCAGGAATTGAAGTTAACAGTGAAAAGTAATAGCCAATAACAGGCCAGGGCCCTCACAGTCCTGTTTTCTTGTATTGATGTAGCTTTAAATATTGTTTCCTTGACTTACATTAATTAGATATTTCAGTTTGAAAGGTTGCTGGAGGTCATTGCAATTAATAGCCAGAGGCTTCATATGAAATAAATACAAAACCAGCATGCTCCTCAGAGGGTTGTCTTCCAGTCTGCTGGTTGTGTGTTTACTACAACCGGCTGACATACTGAAGAATATATTTGCATCTGCAAGATCTACAACCTAAAAAAACAAACCCTGAAGGATTCTCTAGAGTTAAAAAAAACCCCAGCGTTGCCTCCATAACTAGTTGCTATATATCAAGACAGATCTATAGCCGTTCAACAGACTCCTCTGTGTCACCCTGCTGGAAGAAAGGGTAATGGCAGAAGGATGGGAGCATGACAAAGGAGCACCTTCCAACCCTTGAAATTTTCCTATGGATGCACAGTTAGGGGGCTATTTTGGAGGTCTGACCAGATTCTTCTGCACCACTTTACCCTGTAAGTCTCCTCATTAGCATCCCTCACAGTAGAGGATGTCTTTTTCTCTCATATAAAATGGAAATTGGGATAAATTTGCACTTCTCTGTGGAGCAATCATCCTTTCAACTCATCCTTTCTCCAGCAGCTGTGCCTCACTAAGTGAGCAGTTTGTCTTTGGAGCTGATGTGCCCTGGCATGGGTCAGAAGGATGGTTTCTACAGATGCTTCTTCTCCATTAACACCAGTTCCTTGGGGCATTGTTGGTTTTGCTGCCCTTCAATAAATGCCATGCAAGGAAGCATGTAGCCCTAATTCTCTACTCTAATCTGTAATTTGAGCCTTTATTAACATTTATGAAATTTTAATGACTATTGCTTTCTGCTGCCCTTGAAGTAATATACACAGAGAAGAGCTGGTTGCCAGTACAGCTGCCAGGCATGCCTGTGGAGGAGAAGTTGGAAATCTCTGCTAGAGAAATATTATCTGTGGTTCCTTACGCTGGGTCAGTAATGAAAAACATTACTGTTCAGTAATGCTATGCACCATCACCATCCTCCAGCACTTTTATTTAAACACACTAGTATCAGCTGTATGTGACACCAGCCACTGAAACAGCATTAGCATGCCTCTTTGGTCTCAAAGAAGTTTTGAAGTTAGGTGAAGTCTTTACATGTTGACTACTTTGGCAGGCTATATTGTTCTACAATTTATCAGTTGATAACTTTTGCTGCCTCACAGTCATTGTGTTTTCCCAAGTGAAGAACCTTTGGCTGAGCTGTGGAAATATATGCGTTTCACAGAAATGAAAAGTTATTAAATCAGTACTGCAGGGGAATGCAGAGGAATGATCTGTTTGTAATTCTGGGAAAAACAATTTAGAACACTGTTTTTAAAGCTTAACGAAATTACTTAAAATCTTTCACAAAAGCAACCAACCTTTTTCATCTGGTCTCCAGGGATTTAGTTTATCTTTCAGATCTAGTTGCTGCAAAATACTGATAATGCAGAAATTCCATGAGGCGTTAAATCTCCATCTACCAGCGGCTTGCAGAATTAATCAAATTACCTTTTAAAGTTAAAGCAGTCGGTGAGAAGAGTTTAATGATATTCAAAAACTTCATGGTAATAATTACAGATGAAGAGGGTCAGTCAGTTGAGAATTAATGCAAAAAGTGCATGGAATGATAATCTGAATTAATGTATCAGACTGTGCAGAAGAAGGCATTGGGAGAGTGAGCCATGAAAATAAAATCCATTTGCTTCCACACAGAAGAGAGAAAAAACTAACATGTGTGGTATTTTGAAGTAAAGGATGATTTGAGACTTGAGCTGTGCTAGAGCGGAGGTGGTGGTTGAGAGAGGTAAAGGCAGTGAAGAAAAGGAAGAGAGAAGATGAACAGGGATTAATCTGGATTATCTCACAAAGTTTGAAGCTGTCAGTTTATCATGACTCAAAGGCAGGTTTCCACAAATTTCTCTCACACTGAGGTTCTTCACCTTTTTTATTTTCTCTGTTAGGCATGTGGATTTCTTCTGCCATTTTAGAAATGATCAAATACTGGGTGAGGGCTGGGTTTTACCTGTCCTTTCCCACGCAGTTCATTGTTCTTTTGCTAACTAAAAAATGGAACAGTCCTGTAAGGAATTCCTTAAAATTTAGTACAGTGTGTCCCCACTTAAGCTGAATCTAGGTAAGCTTGGGCTGCACTGAGGTCTCACAGAAACAGGCAGAGGAGCAGTCTGTCCCAGCAAACCTGGAGCTGAGGATTTGTGTGACCCGAGACCATTACCTCTGAGGATCGACCTCTTCCTTCTGGTAACTGGCATTAAAACCCAGTATCAGTGAGGATGTTGTTGTTCCTGGGTGCCCAGTTTGAGATACCACACATTGACATGGCTGTCAGAGTGAGGCTACTCAAGGTTTTCTGAAAAACAGGTTTCCATTACAACTTGACTACCCCAAGTATCTTCAAAATTATAGTCAATTTTTGAAAGCCATGATCATTTTGATAACCTATTATCTACTTAATTTTTTTGTCACATGTACATGACTTAAATACACTTGTGTTTGTTCTATTCCTCTGAGAGATGTTGTCAGTAATTGTCTTTTCCATACTAGTAAGTCAGCTCAGGTATCTTATTATTAATGCTCCTAAAATCTGAAGCAGTGTTGCTTTTATGGTTAATTACATATTGAACTTTCTCTGTGTTGTTTTCACATTTCAAGCTTCACTGCTTATCAGCCTCTCAAATCCTTATTTTGCATGTATGAAGGAATGATCAAGTGTGTCCACCAAGCCCTCTGCAGAGACCCTCTTTACATAGCAATACAATGATGCAGTAAGTATATATTGTACTCTTCAGATCAGTAGTACTCAACTTGCAGCAGCCAGAGAGCTGTATTGACATTGGAGATTTCCAGAGGCCCAAGTTGATCATGGATGGATTCTTCATCTCAGTCATAGAATCACAGAATCATTGAATCATTTACGTTGGAGAAGATCACGAAGTCCTGTCACTAACCTAGTACTGCCAAGTCCACCACTAAACTGTGTCCCTATGTGCCACATCTACACGTCTTTTAAACACCTCCAAGCATGGTGTCTCAACCACTTCCCTGTTCCAATGCTTGACAACCCTTGTAGTGAAGAAATTTTTCCTAATATCCAATCTAAACCTCCCCTAGGGCAACATGAGGCTCTTCCCTCTTGTCGTACCATTTGTTATTTGGGAGAAGAGACTAACACCCACCTGACTACAACTTACTTTTAGGTAGTTGTAGAGAGTGTTAAGGTCTCCCTTCAGCCTCCTTTTTCTCCAGACTAAACAACGCCAGTTCTCTCAGCTACTCATCACAAGACTTGTGTTCCAAACCCTTCACCAGCTTTGTTGCCTTTCTCTGGACAAGTTTTAGCAGCTCAATTTCTTTCTTGTAGTAAGGAGCCCAAAACTGAACATAGTATTTGAGGTGCAGCCTCACCAGTGAGAAGTACATGGTGGGCTATCACTTTGTAGCCCTGCTGGCCACACTGTTTCTGATGCAAACCAGGATGCTATTGGCCTTCCTGGCCATCTGGGCCAGCACATATTCAACTGACTGTCACAAATGCCCCCAGGTCCTTTTCTGCCAGACAGCTTCCTAGCCACTCTTTCCCAAGCCTATA
>WAAB01006966.1:4955-63555 GCA_013389865.1 Piaya cayana
GGGGAGATTTAGGCTAGACATTAGGAGGAAGTTTTTCATGGAAAGGGTCATTGGGCATTGGAACAGGCTGCCCAGGGAGGTGGTTGATTCACCTTCCCTGGAGGTGTTTAAGGCATGGGTAGACGAGGTACTGAGGGGCATGTTTTAGTGTTTGATAGGAACGGTTGGACTCAATGATCTGGTGGGTCTCTTCCAACCCGATTATTCTATGATTCTAAATTAGGAGTTCTATAATGATAGTGTGATATAACATGTACCAGTAAAAAATTATCTTCTATTTAGAAAATTACTCTTAATATCTTATGCCATTGAGGGTGTTATGGAGAAAACAGAAAGAAATACAGTCAGATGTAGTGATTTTCAAGCATCAGATTTAGTAGAAGTAAAAATAATTAATGAACAAACCATTGCACTTACTAAAAACACTCCTGCTTAACTGAATTTTGGATAGCGGTAAATTTATTTGGATTGTAGAATTCACATTCTTAATGCATGGAGTTGAAAAGAAAGAAACTAATTATATCTCACTGATTTTAATAATAAAAAAAATCTGGTAATATTTCCTAAAAGAAATGCTTAATATACTTATCAGAATAGAAAAGAAATAGGAAGAAGTATCAGGCTATAGCAATCTAGTCCAAAGACAAAATCTTTGTAATCTGCTTCTAAAAGCCATGCTGATACTCACAGAATCTTCCATACACATTTTGTTAATTCAGACTAAATTTAGAGTAATTGGGTACTATAATAATATTCCCATATATTTAAAGAAAAATCTATATGAGTAAATCCTACATACAAAAAATTGAAGTTACTGGATTTAAGATTATTTTTACAAGGCTTTTTTTACACCTTTACCTTATGCTTTAAGGAGCAGAACTGAAATAACAGTGTCTGCGCACAGTATGCACATCATTTCAGTCAAGATTCACTCTTACACAATGAATATGTTCAAGAAATAAATTCTAGAGGTCTAATAACATGTCTACTGGACCACTCAAGGTTTAAATTTGTAGTCTTGATTTCTTATTTTACACCAGAGAATCTTTGATGTCTCCAACTGTCACTGGAAAACATTTTTGCTTCCCCTGACTCTGTGTTTCCTTCCTTGGTGCCACGTGGCTAAGTTGTGGATCCAGTCTTCTAATGTTTTGATGAAAAGGAAGATGTGCTGACAAATTAAAGCACTGCTGTAGTGTCCCAGATATATAGAACATATAAATTCAGTACACTACTTAGTATCTAAAAAAATCTACTTTACATATGTCCAGTTAAGTGAAATGCTAAGTGTTATTTCTGACACCCAAAATAAACAATATATATCTATCAATAAAAGAAAAACTAAGCCTAACCTGCTTCCACTAAAGATACATCTGAAAACTCTGTCATCCAGCTGACTAACTTTCTTTCCTCAGAAGAGAGAAGTCAGCCATTCAGGTCTTTTGATGACGTCCTTTTTTGACAGAATATGTCAGCTGTTATGGCCAAAGTGCCCTTTTTAGAGTATCTGGACTGTCCAGACTACTTTAATCTTTCACTTGGAAGTGTGTTATATTTTGGCCTATTTATGTCTTAATTAGAATAAAGGTGGTTCTTCTTCTATGAATGACACTATAGCTGCTCAATTAGGAGGTATTTGTTGTGTTTGCTTATCTAGTGAATAACTCTCTGCTGCAGTAAGCTGAAAAATTCCCTTGGGGCCCCTTGGTCTTCTCCCATAAGGAAGGTATTTAACTAGCCTTTACATGCTATATAAATATTTTCCATTCATACTTGCTTCAAACATTAAAAAAATGTTTATATCTTGTTATTGACTCTTTTTTGAAACAAGGCATGTAGTAATCAACCAGAGTGATGATTCTTAAATTATTTAGCTGCAGCCTCTTTTGTGTATCTGAACTGTGACATTTAAAGAAAACATATGAAGCTTCAGTAAATTTTCAAAGAAATAACTTTAAAGCCTCAGGTTTACAAACATCTGTTCAATGCAACAATAATTAAACTAACCAATAGTTACAAGGTGCTTTTATGGATAATTGGAATTTCATTTACCTTCCAGTTAAAACCAGACAGAAACATCTCTCCATTTTCTGCCACTGAGACTATTTCACCACAGATAAGTGATCATTTCAAATCAAAGCATAAGTTTAAAAACTTGGATTATGCAGAAGTGTGAAATTACTCAGAATTATTCCCTTAAATAAGGCACTACAGAGTACTCAGGTTTGTAATGATGTGTGAATATTGAAATAAAATTCTAGTGGACAAACTTTAATGTTTTCTTGAATGGCTTATGCAAACACTGAAAAAAAGTAGTCTTTCCTTACAGTAATCCCTACTGCCAGAGCTAGCACTATTCTGCAACAGTATAGTGAAATACATTTGTCAGTCACATAGTTTAATGTATCTGAAAGGAATTTTTTCAAAGCTATGATAGGACAAGTTAGGCATCCATCCAAGAATTATTTTTCTCATTCAGCAATAATGGCAGAAATTTATTCCTCCCCATCCTAGAGCATGCAATCATGGATTTCACCATGTATAGTAAATCAGATTTCTTTTCTTACATAGTCCTTTGAGATGACACTTGGCATTAGAAAGTGATTGTCTTCTTTCTATCGATTTAGAGTAATATGTAAAAATTCAAAAACCAGATGACACAATACTTATCAATTCTGCAAGGAAATACACACCTGCATTGTAAATAACATAGAAATAATCAGTGTAGATCTTGAATTGGGCTTGCATTTAAATAATTTTTTTCTCAGATTTCTAGAAACCTTGGAAATAATATTCTTTTACATGTGACTGTACATTATCAGAACCCTTTTGGATAAGTGAAATTATAAGCCACTACTTTTTCTTTTACTAAAACCTGCTCAAGGATGTACACTGAATAAGAACCAGTTGCAAGCAAATAGAAGTTGAGCAAGAAACTGCAGTTTCATTGTGGTGATCTTTTTTAAAATGTGTCTCTTAAGTCATCTGAGTCTAAGGTTAACATAAACTTGCCTATATAAATAAAGAAATGCCATAAAACCACCATAGTATTTCTAGAAATACAAATGATTGGAAGTTCTCAAAAATATCTGAAGAGACTTTGGCGAAAAAAAATAGTTTTCTCCACTCTTCCTGAGCACATCTTTGCACAAAATCACATAATATTATTATCACACAATAATAGTTTTTCCTTTTGTCATTTTCTTATTAATGTAAGAAGTTTTTAGTATTTACAGTAATGACCAAATTATTGATTGGTTCTGTCTTAGTTGCATGTTGTTTATTTACTATGTGACTAACGGTTCATCCTCACAAGCACAAAGGCACGCAGAGGCATGATGGTTGTCTAGAGAACACCAGTAGTGTAAGCAGGGGAACAAGCCTCAACCCTGCCTCTACCAGAGCATCCCAGGGGACATCAGCCTTACAAACCGGTTGACATCCATCACAGTGATCCAACAGGAATAGTTCTTCAGGCCATCTTCAGACTAAGGTGGTCACTGAATATGATGTCTGTTTCGGGATATAGAGAGAGCATCCTGGGACTGTATGAGACTTAAACGATGTTTAGCAGAGGAACCAAAGGTGCGTATAAGGGGGAATCATCTAAGTTTGTGGAGAAACCAATATGGGAAAACAGAGGCATAAGGAGCTAGAAGGGATAAGCTGCATATAAAAAAGGCCCAAAAAGTTGATTTATCTGACTATTCCCTGTATCTAGTTAACTCTCTCTTCTTGTAAAATTCCATTTTTAATTCTTTTCCTGGATATGGGGCATGTATCCAGTGTCAGACACCAAATAAGTTGTCTAAGGTCTGCTGTTGAGGAGAACTAGATTTAATATATTCATATATTTCCCAGTAATGGACATTCATCCTGATCAGTTAGAGGAGGGGACAGGATTAGGCCATTTGTTCTGTGTTTCTGTGAGAGTTTCTATCTGCTAATATCTGACTGTAGTTGGAAATATATGCTTATAGTATATATGCTTACAGTATGTATGCTTACATATGCTTACTGGGAGTATGTGCACAGCCTCTATACTGGATGGATCCAAGGACATGGAACTGCGGCACACTGACCTCTGCCAGGCTTTCAGATTCATCACCCTCTAGCATTCCTGAGGGGAGTATGATCAAATTCAAAACAGCGGAAAATGGATTGTTATTATGTTATTTAATATTTGGAGACTTCTTTGCTTATTTGTTTGTTTGGTTCCATAACCCTATTCATTGTCTTCAGTATCAGTGTCAGTACCTATACTACCTCTGCATACACATTTCTGTGGTAATTCCTAAAAACATCTGAGATAATAAAGCCAAGCAATAAACTACACATTACAAATGCTGAAAACAGAATTTATACCAGGAAACATAACAAATTCTCAGATATTGAGATAATGAAAAGAAATATTTTTTCCTTCCTGTGAATAGTTGGGGGGCATTAGCCTGGCAAACAGCCAAACTCCCAAACAGCTGCCTGGTTACCCTGGCGTGTTACCAGAACAGCAGGAGAAAATATGATGAGAAATCTTATGAATCAACATAAAGGCAATGAGATTATTTACCACTTACTGTCACAGGCAAAACAGAAGAAATGAGGGAAATAAGTGAAAGTGGGGAAATTAATTTAATTGGGGAAGATTATTTTATTTTATTGTAATTTAAAGCACATTCAGGTATTGAGAAACAAAGATAAACACTAAAATACTAAGGTTTTTTCCCTTTCTGCCAAGCTCTCTTCACTCTTTCACTCCAGGCTGCTCTACCCTTCCACCAGAATCATAGTAGGGGTGGAGGCATTATAGTTGGTACAAAATGTTTTTTCTCTGCCACTCCTTCCCTTTCATACTTTTCCTCTGCTCTGACATGGACCCTTCCAAGAGCTATAGTCCTTCAGGAAATTTCAATCTGTTATAGCATGGGGTCTTACACAGGTTTCAGTGAACGTCTGCTCTGGCGCCTTGAGGACCTCCTCCCCTGCTCCTCCTCCTCTTCTGACCTTGGTGTTCCCACTGCTGTCTCCCACTGCTTCTTGCTCCCTCTTCCTCTCTCTGTATTTTGTTTTCTGCCCTTTCTCTAATATAGTTTCACAGAGATGCCCCCAGCATTGCTGATGGGCTCACATCTTATGTGAGGTGGGTCCATTGAGAAGCTAGCACAGGGCAGACCTTGGCCTTTTTTCACACAAGCCACCACTAAACACACCCCAACCCAACCTACACTCCCTACCCTGAGCCACAAACAATTGCCACAGACAGCCAATACCAGTTAAGTGCTCAGACAGAACCATTCTGTCATCTTTGCTGGATTTATATATCTTTTATGCTTCTGCTACTTTATATCTGCCCTAGGTGAAATAGAAGTTATGCCTCTATGACAGGTAAATATTAACCTATCACAAACAAAGCAAAAGAAAAAACCCCAACATTTTAAAACTCATAGACAGAGTGATGCACTTAACTTTTAAAACAGGAGAAACAATATGTTTAGTGATATAAAACAACAGTTTAACAAAGGTTGATAGTAAATGCAAAAGTGTTTTAACAATATTCAATGGCAAGGTACCTAGTTATTTACTGCACAGACAAAAGGGTAATTCAGAGGTGTTGGAGTGACCCTCCCACTAAGTTATGAGGTTCCAAGAGGACCCTTTTGCTTCCTAAATTCCTACTGAGGTGAGCCTAGGTGCAACTGGATCCAGTCCACTGCTTGGTCAACTGCTTGTATTTAAAAGATTATATGTGTGCAATAAATCTAACATATTATCTTAGGGAAGCTTCAAGGTTCAGCAAGCTATTAGTCATTTATTGAGGAAATGTTGTGGCAAGGAACCTCTCAACCTCAAGGAGTAAACTTGAGAGTTGTCCCTGCTCAAGGAGAGATCCTGGTTTGTAGCCCACTACTGTGCAGGATTGCTCAAAGGGCCCTTAAACTACTCACAGTTTATGAGATAAGATGACTGAAGTCATATTTGCATACTCATTGCAGATGTTACTTTCTTCCAAATTTGTCTTTAGTTGGATATTGGCCAGCACTAGATGCAGATATCTGTGGTCACAGAATATGAACTAACNGTGTTAAACCTCATCCCATTGGACTCTGCCCAGTGGTCCAGTCTGTTCAGATCCCTTTGCAGGGCCTTCCTACCCTCCAGCAGATCGACACTTCCACCCAGCTTAGTGTCATCTGCAAACTTACTAAGGGTGCACTCGATGCCTTCATCCAGGTCATTGATGAAGACATTGAACACACCCCATTGAACATTGAACACACCCCAACCCAACCTACACTCCCTACCCTGAGCAACAAACAATTGCCACAGACAGCCAATACCAGTTAAGTGCTCAGACAGAGCCATTCTGTCATCTTTGCTGGATTTAGATGTCTTTTATGCTTCTGCTACTTTAGATCTGCCCTAGGTGAAATAGAAGTTATGCCTCTATGACAGGTAAATATTAACCTATCACAAACAAAGCAAAAGAAAAAACCCCAACATTTTAAAACTCATAGACAGAGTGATGCACTTAACTTTTAAAACAGGAGAAACAATATGTTTAGTGATATAAAACAACAGTTTAACAAAGGTTGATAGTAAATGCAAAAGTGTTTTAACAATATTCAATGGCAAGGTACCTAGTTATTTACTGCACAGACAAAAGGGTAATTCAGAGGTGTTGGAGTGACCCTCCCACTAAGTTATGAGGTTCCAAGAGGACCCTTTTGCTTCCTAAATTCCTACTGAGGTGAGCCTAGGTGCAACTGGATCCAGTCCACTGCTTGGTCAACTGCTTGTATTTAAAAGATTATATGTGTGCAATAAATCTAACATATTATCTTAGGGAAGCTTCAAGGTTCAGCAAGATATTAGTCATTTATTGAGGAAATGTTGTGGCAAGGAACCTCTCAACCTCAAGGAGTAAACTTGAGAGTTGTCCCTGCTCAAGGAGAGATCCTGGTTTGTAGCCCACTACTGTGCAGGAGAGCTCAAAGGGCCCTTAAACTACTCACAGTTTATGAGATAAGATGACTGAAGTCATATTTGCATACTCATTGCAGATGTTACTTTCTTCCAAATTTGTCTTTAGTTGGATATTGGCCAGCACTAGATGCAGATATCTGTGGTCACAGAATATGAACTAACTAAACTACCCCATATATTTTAGATTGGTAGTGCATTTGAGACTAGCAATTGCATTTTAGATCTGTAGTTTCTATGCTGATTAAATGTCATTGCACAGATGAAGAACAAAATTATGCTGTTAGATATTCCACCCTATTTTAAAAAATGATGTTTTCTGTATAGTATGACAACAACTTTTAACAAGATATTCAAAAAGATCTTCCTAAACCTCACAGAGCATACAGGAGCTATGTTACTTATTCCAGGCATTTCATGTTTGTATTTCACCATCTGGTATATCATGCCTGAGCTTAATAGGAAGTTTTACAGCAGCTTTCTAAGTCGTCTGATTCTAAGAAGATGCTTATATAAAGATTAACCTTTATAATAAACAATATGGAAATTAAAGTGGCAGAAACTTGAGGAGGGAAGGGAGAAAGAAGCAGATACATTCTTGTTTACCATCTGATGTCCTAGTACCAAGTTACCTTGAACAGAGAGGAAAATATGAACTAGAAAGAGTTCACAAAAAATTGCTGATTTTTCTGTAAATTCAGATAGCTGATGTACATTGTTGTTTATTCTATGATTTTTTTAACCTAATGAGTAACAGAAAAGACAATTATTTTATCCTTTGTAACTGATTTTTGTGAAGTTCTTACTAATGCCTAAAACCTGTTATACCAGGGAGTGTACAGACTATTAAATAAAGGATAGTCAGCAAGGACATTGGACTGACAGTCAACCTCGGTACTTGTTAAAACTCAGTGCTTACACGTTAGTTTACTCTAGCTGTCTGTTTCTCCATTCATCTCTCTCCAAAAACAAAAGTCTAAAGAACAAGGTAGTCCTATGCAACATGTGTGAACTAGTGAGGATCATTTTGCCTCAGTGCCAGAGAGGCATTTTTCATTTGACTGTATAAAAACATTGTAAACTGTCAGCTTGCTAACATAGCTCAGAGACTGAAAGAGAAAAGCATAGCCTAGCATTGAACTGTCTCATGCCTTAAGGACTTTTATTATTAAATCAAACATGCTTTTAGCTTAATAGAAAAAAATAATTCTTTTTTATTTATGGATCTCTTCAAATGAATAAAGACAGTCTATGTGATGCAAGTGATACTGTATTCTCTCTGTTCTGGGAGCCTATGAAGCAACGTTACTGAAGCGCCACTTGTTTAGGTTTAGGAGTACTTGTGAGTCAGAGAAGGAGTCTTCCACTAAGCAGTCACGGTCTGGTATACCAGGAAATATTATGGAGAGAAATATCCCACAGCAAATATAGACCAGAAATTGTTTTGGAAGAGGAAGACAACAAACCCAGGTTACTTCCCTCCAGGCAATCTGGTTTTAATGGATGTCGCCATGTTAAAACAATTGCAGATTTGTTCTGTTCAATTTACCAAACCAGTAAAAGACACTTGATTTTCTCATTTCTTTCTTCCTCTAGAGATTTGACATTTTAATTGTGAACCTAATAGGCTTGAGGACACAAGATTTAATTTTTTTCCTAAGTCAGTTCTGCTAGAATTAAACCTATGAATGATACTCTAGGAAGTTCCCTTGTCAGTCCTGAGAAAGCCCCATATTTGAAGGTCATATTTCATTTACATTGAACTTTACACTAAGAACAAGAAGGAAGGCAAAATCATACTGCTATGAGTCTACAGAAAGTATGTCTGTGGAGAGAGACAATACCAAGAACAGGACGTTGATTCCATGCTCATCAGGCGGTCCAAAGCTAAAAGCAAAATCAGCAGTGAATCCAAACAAGAGTCTGCGTACTAAAAAGGGCAGGAGAAAAAGTTGACACCTATATGTCATTACTGAAAAGTTCATTCAAGAGCTTAAATGTGTCCTGCAGCTCCCAAAGCTTTTTCTGTGAGAAGTCACAGCAGCATGCCAGCACACTGAGCAGAAAGGAATGAGTGCATTACATATGATCAGAAAGAAGACAATTTAAAGTAAAGATTCAAGAGAGCACAGCAGGATGCACACACCAAAATGCTCGTGGACTAAACAGTTATTTTGAGCAATGCTGAACGTTTCCGGCACTTAGCAGGTGCATTTGTTGTGGCATGTGCTTTTTGTTAACAAAACTGTGTCTGCAAAAGAATACTTTGTGGCCATATATCATAAAATCTTATTGTTTCATAAATGTTGATATGGCTTCTGGAGATGAAGCTTTCAAAGGTGATGAACAGAGTGGTCAGCTTACACAGGAGTTTCAAGGGCAGGCAGAACTTCAGTGTAAGTTTTACAACTGACCATACTTAAAGCACATAAAACTCAGGAAAATGGACTTAATAATACAGTAAAATCCAAGCAACTTTGATCCTCTTCCTGGCTGAACTGTATACTCTTTGTCCTTTAACAGAGTGAGAAAGCTCTTTCACTAGAAAATCTTGGTTTATTTTCAAATACAGAAAATAAAGTGCAAATTAATAATGTTTTTATTCAATAGTCAGTCATTTAAAAATTGTCACAAAAGTGTTGACAAAATTATATCTTGTTGAACCCTTTTACTACCACCACCCCTTTTTCCAAAAATATGTATAAAGATATAAGAGATAATGAATAAATCTTGAACTTAGTCAAAAGAACCAATGGGTTTTAGCTTAATTTGTCCTCAGGAAAAGGACTGAAACCTAGAATATATTTGCACAGGTGAAGCTCTAGCCACAAATGCTATACTATGTAGTTATTTTTCATCCAAATACAGTATGGCTGCTTTTAGACAAAAGTTTCAGCAGGAGTGATTTATTATGTTCCCCACACAGCAATTAAGAGCCCATTAGGACTTCACATAGGGTGGAAAAAGAAGGCTGGAGTACAGTAAGGTAGCAAAGAAAACTAGACTCAGATTATTATGCCATGGTAAATGCTTTAATATACTGACCATATAATAACTACTAGTTCAGCTTTGATTAGAACATAAAAGCAGTTCTATCTTCATCACTTTCAAAAAAAAAAAAACTTTGACAGTGAGAACAGATGATACCCAGGCTTGTCACTTCCAAGTGGAGTTAAGGATTTAAATATGCCTAAATCTTTCAAAGAGTTGGAACTGAAAAACTGACTGGGTAGGATTCAGTTCTGCATTTGATTGTTTACATTTATGCGTGTACAATCAGAGGTCAATGTTTATACTAAGATCTTATTTAGTCAGTGAAGATAAAGTCAATGGAGTTGATTGAAATAGACTTAGCAAAGGAGATACCCAGTCCTTTCAGCACTTCTTATCAGGTAGGTTACATAGCTCTCTACTTAGCCCAGAACTTGTGAATCCAAGACTGAGGCATTCACTTCTTCCTATGAATTGCACAGAGGTATAGTGACCTATTGTAGGATTTTGTAACACCTTATTCCTTTTTTTTGCATTTAGTCTTGAATGACATTATGAAAAATATGGAGGTAGTAGGGCCAAAGTATATAGTAAGAATATGTCTAGTGTCTAAATCATCATTTGAAAGAAACATACAGTATTATACTTTATTCTGAAGCTCTTTCTGAAGCCTGAGATAATAAGAACAGAGAAGACCATTCTAATCCAAGATACGACATGATGACCATTTCTCACATTTAGTTCCTTGTTTGATAATTAAATACAGAGACAGATGAAGTGGTTACTTGAGACCTCAGCCATGTCTACTCTGTTCTTCAGCTGTTAGCAACAAATGATTTATGAACTTGCAAATATGTCATCTCTTTTCCTCCCTATTCCTTATGCTTCCTCTAGGATGGAGGTAAATTGAAAAATTATGTTTAAGGAAGTAAAGTGAAAAAGTGCCAACACATTTATATAAATATATTATCAGGAAAGAATTCACACACCTACTCAGAGGGAAGTTAGTGATCAGCAGACAAGCACCACTGAATTCACAGACTAATGGATTTTAAGGCCAGAGGGGAGTTCAGCTTTAGCTATTGCATATCACAGATCATGATGTGATCTGCAATTGATATCATCTACTTTAACTTCTATAAGGCCTTTGACACGGTCCCACATCTGTCATTAAGTGGGATAGATATGGATTTGATGGATAGACGATTCAATGAAGGAAGAATTGGCTGGATAGCCTGTGGTGATAGGACAAGGGGTAATGGTTTTAAACTAAAAGAGAGCAGATTTAGATTAAATATTCAGGAAGATTTTTTTTTTCCAGTGAGGGTGGGGAAACACTGGAAAATGTTGCCCCATCACTGGAAGTATTCTAGCTCAAGTCGGATGGAGGTCTGAGTCACTTGATCCTGTTGAATATATCCCTGCTCATTGCACAGGGATTGGACTAGGTGATTGTTAACTGTCCCTTCTATTCCAAACCATTCTGTGATGATTGTAATATTTTATTGATTTTCATAGTCTTCTCTAAACTCTGCTTGCTAGACTTATTCTTCCCAGCTGGTAATAAAATGATATTGCCAGGCATAATTAGAACAAATTTATTCATAAAATGTCAGATTGAGTTTTATTTTAACTGTTGTTTCTGAATCTCCTTTGGGAAAGCAAGTAATGTCTCTAGTTCTCCAGGAAGTTCCAGTACACAGTTTAAGGGGTAAAGAAGTATTTTTGGAGACAGAAAAATAATTTATGTTACTACCTAAGGCAAAAATTGACATCTCTATTTGCAGCAATTTGTAAGCTTTCTTCAGAACTATTTTACAGTTGTAGACAAAGTACAAAGCATCTCAACATTTAATGAGCAGTAACTAAAAAAAAGTATTCGGAAAACAGATTTTCAAATTTCTTAGTGTGTAGAAAGCAGTATTCAAACTAACCTAACATTTTACTCTTAAAATAGTATATTTTGAGGGGTGACAGTAATCCAATTTAAACTTTTCTTTATTGAATTCAGACATAGTACTTTAATACTTACGGGATTCTTGTCACAGCTGGACTGCAATACATAGCCAAAATGTGCTGTCCTCAGGAAAATAGGCAGATATAACTTGAAGCTTCAAGATTTAATAATATGTTGGTATATTTTAAGGAATTTTTTTTCCTGACTGCAAGGAAATTTTAAAACAAGGCAAAAAGCAGTCATCTACTAATTTCAAGTTAAGCTTTCACTAAACTGAAGACATGGGCAATGGAAAAGTTCAGAAAAAGAAGACAAGGATTTCAGTTAAGGCAATATCTGCTATCTGTCTGGCAGCCATTTTGTCAATAGACATTTTCACAGTTTAAATGATGACACATTAGTGTTCCTCAAGTTTTAGAAATAATACAAAAATTGATCTTATTGATAAATTGGATAAAATCAGTGCACTTCATAATGAAGGTTTCATAAAAGTAACCAACATTTTAATATTCTGGTATGTTGTCGTAACATTTCTAGTAAAAACATAAGCTATAGCATGCACTGAATTGTAGTACCACAGCTTCATCAGATCTACTAATTATACATTATTATATATAATGATAATGTTAGTTTATGATAACACATATATTATAGTTATAATGATAATGTTATCATTATCTCTGTGTGTGTGTATATATATATATATATATAAAATGTATATAAAATATATTTTTCTTTATAATACAGAAGCTATAAAAATGTTCACTTAAATATTCTTTCAGCTAAAACATCCAGTTATTAGTTTCTAGATTAAATATCTACTCTGTATAAGAAGTCACTGAACTCCTACAACTGCAGAGCTATACTGAATTAACCATGTTCATCTTATATAATCACTATAACTCTCAGAGCCTATTCTTGTGAGGAGTTGCTATACCTCAAGAAAACATATATGAATAATACCAGCAATAAAGCCTGCTTCTTCCCATCTTGACACTCTTTATGGTGATAATTGTTGATAATTAATTAGACTCTTCTGCAGCCCTGAAAATGAAGCAATCAGAATAAAGTGATGCCAGTAGCTTTGTCAGCCTCTCACCTTTATTACTGTAACTTAACTTTTACAATAACTTAGATTTTAAAAATAAAAGTTCCAACTAATATNGTATTCAAACTAACCTAACATTTTACTCTTAAAATAGTATATTTTGAGGGGTGACAGTAATCCAATTTAAACTTTTCTTTATTGAATTCAGACATAGTACTTTAATACTTACGGGATTCTTGTCACAGCTGGACTGCAATACATAGCCAAAATGTGCTGTCCTCAGGAAAATAGGCAGATATAACTTGAAGCTTCAAGATTTAATAATATGTTGGTATATTTTAAGGAATTTTTTTTCCTGACTGCAAGGAAATTTTAAAACAAGGCAAAAAGCAGTCATCTACTAATTTCAAGTTAAGCTTTCACTAAACTGAAGACATGGGCAATGGAAAAGTTCAGAAAAAGAAGACAAGGATTTCAGTTAAGGCAATATCTGCTATCTGTCTGGCAGCCATTTTGTCAATAGACATTTTCACAGTTTAAATGATGACACATTAGTGTTCCTCAAGTTTTAGAAATAATACAAAAATTGATCTTATTGATAAATTGGATAAAATCAGTGCACTTCATAATGAAGGTTTCATAAAAGTAACCAACATTTTAATATTCTGGTATGTTGTCGTAACATTTCTAGTAAAAACATAAGCTATAGCATGCACTGAATTGTAGTACCACAGCTTCATCAGATCTACTAATTATACATTATTATATATAATGATAATGTTAGTTTATGATAACACATATATTATAGTTATAATGATAATGTTATCATTATCTCTGTGTGTGTGTATATATATATATATATATAAAATGTATATAAAATATATTTTTCTTTATAATACAGAAGCTATAAAAATGTTCACTTAAATATTCTTTCAGCTAAAACATCCAGTTATTAGTTTCTAGATTAAATATCTACTCTGTATAAGAAGTCACTGAACTCCTACAACTGCAGAGCTATACTGAATTAACCATGTTTGTCTTATATAATCACTATAACTCTCAGAGCCTATTCTTGTGAGGAGCTGGTTTACCTCAAGAAAACATATATGAATAATACCAGCAATAAAGCCTGCTTCTTCCCATCTTGACACTCTTTATGGTGATAATTGTTGATAATTAATCAGACTCTTCTGCAGCCCTGAAAATGAAGCAATCAGAATAAAGTGATGCCAGCAGCTTTGTCAGCATCTCACCTTTATTACTGTAACTTAACTTTTACAATAACTTAGATTTTAAAAATAAAAGTTCCAACTAATATGTATAAAACTTGTGACATGTTAAATAATGTAACTTCCTATATTTGTTTTTTTCAAATATACCTGTTATTCAATATGCAAATGTTTCTATATAGGCATGTAGACTATGCATATATATAAAAAATTAAGTGAAGGTGTTTATTTATAGTGATTATCACAGTAAATGAATTTCATTGAGTTTTGGAAGGTATTAAAATAGATTAAAGTTTGTTGATAAATGGCTTGAGACCTAGATGCTTTATTTTCTTAGATATAAAAAGTATAATACTGCTCGTTTCCATATTGTTAGTCTTCATTGAAGCATATAGGAAGTAGATTATTTTTCTCTGTCCTGTAGCCATAAATAAATTATCTTCTTTTTCTGCAGTTTATCAAGGGTGACTGATTCCAGCTTCTGTTTGACAATGTCAGTAACTTTTTCTTGTGATGTCACTTGGTGTTGCATACATCGTAAGACTCATCAGCCATGACTATTGCTTTTAGGAGCAGTTGCTGTGTGACCATGAACATATATTTCTCATAGATTTATTTCCATTTTCCATCGTGATCTCACAAATAGTCTGTGTAAAGTTTGACGAAGGATTCCTAGAATTGTTGTCATATTAAAATAAAATCTTAAGTATGCTTTCTTTCCTTACATGTATATATACAGATATGTTAATATACATACATATATTAAATGTGAATTCAATATACTACACTGTAACTATATTTACATATAATACATATTGTTTGTGTATGTCTCTGTGTGTGTAAATAAAAGAAAGCATGCCATCAAGGACTGAAAAAGAACTGAGGGAAACTGAGAGAGATGTGGAAGCTCAGTATCCTCTTATGGACATCTGTGGTCAATTGTGAACTTTAAGGAAGGATTCCTTTAATAGTTGTAGACCTACAGATGAAATGTCAAGGATAACTATGAAAGTCACAGAATTTCCGATACATGTGATCCTGATACAGGTTTGTATTCATTGACACTGACAAATACAGGTCACTTTAGGCTGGGAAAGAAGTGAAAGGGTACTGTGGATGTGTATGCTCTGAAACCTCTGTCTGACACAGCTGTAGATCTGTAACATGATTTAGTAGGATGAAAAATGTTTGGCAGAACATTTTGGGCTGCTGTTCTTCGGTGTCCAAATTCTTTATTACTGTTTTCCAAAATCTCTTACAGAAGATTCCTAGGAAAGTAAATAGCTTCAAAAAATATTTTTGGCCACTTGTTTTGATCTGAGCAATGTAAAAGCCCAAGAATAAATCTCCAAAGATAAGGAAAGAAATCTGAAAACAAGACTAATTATTGTGATCTCTGTGTCCAGTTATGTTTATAAGCTTATCTGAGAAAAATTTCAGTACGTTACAGAATACCACCAAATATTTTTTTCCCTTTGTTTGAAAAAAATAGCTAAATATATTTCAAATGTCTATTCATCTGAGAGAACTACAGAGAAAATTCTGAAGTGTTGGTTTTGTTTGGTTTTGTTCTCGTTCTCCCCCAGGAATGAGTATGTTTTAACTTTTACAGAAGAAAAGCAAAGTTTCATGGCATTTCATTCAATAATTTCTTTCTGACAGAAATATGATTTAATGAGAAAATGTCTACATGCACTTCTGTCTTGATTAAATACTCTGAATTGTCTAGGTTAGCTGCCTGAATTTTCTATAAATGTTAAATAACTCAAACCATTAAAATATATTATTTATAAAATATGACTGAAAAATGCCACAAATTATTTATACATCCTAGTTTTTCTTTGACTTTTCTATTCCAATGAGCAGGCTTTGTATTCTCAAAATAAAATCATCTGCTTTGTTTGAAATATGTAACTGGTTTTCTTGGAGGTTTCTTATAGAAGGTAGTATCTATAGATTTGAAGACTGCCAAATATTTGAGTCAAGACCCTGTGACAAAGTTAAAGCATAAATTAAGTGGAGGAAATACAAGTATAAAAATTTAGCCTTGGAATTAATGTAATATCAAAGACAGTCACACTTTCCTGTGAATGAGTTTGAGAAAGCATGGGGATATAGTCTCAGAAGAGTAAGAAAACCTGTCAGAGAATGGAGAGCAGAGAGTGGAATGAGAAAAAGATGTAGGTGGTAACATCTGACTATAGCTGCTACTATACTGGCCACTTGAGAGACCTGTAGATACTCCTCACTACTTGCCATTACATTGATACATGTCACATCCTTTTCATTTTCATTGTTTCTCAAAATAAATTCATCTTGCTTAAGCATGCTGTGCATGTGCGAATGTTAAAAGATTAGTATAAGTGTGATGGAGGACAATTTCTTTTGTAACTTATAGGCTTTCAATGCAGACCTTCAGTTGTTATGGCAACCTTCAATTAATGAAAGTGTCATTAGAGTCATATTTCTCCACTACTTTATACCATTATCTCCATTACACATGACTAAATGTCCTTTTCTCAACCAATGGCACAGTTGCACTTATAAACTATATTAATAATATTAAGTTAAGAATATTGTAACAATCTCTGATAAGAAAACCCCTTGTAAAACCTCATTATAAATTAATGTTCTTTAAAAGTTCATTCTGAAAGCAAGGGTGGTCTACATCGATTAATAAATTGGACTACAACAATTAAGACAGTTTGTACCTGTGAAATTTGAACCAATTTTATCACTATGTTGTATGGGAAAAATATCTATTAATTTGTTCAATTAATTATTCATGATATTTAAATAATTAGTCATCTATAAGGCACAAATTTCTACAGGATATCCAATCTTTTTTCTCTACTGCAATTTTACAGCATCTGTCAATGTGAAAATGAGAGGCAGAACTATGAGTCTGTAATGTGTGTCTCAGGACCTGAGGTTGACACCTTACACTAATGTAATACCTTTTAGGTATCTACCAAATAGTGCATTACTGACCAGTTATGCCTGTGTTAACATCAATACTGAATGTGCACAAATTTATTAATCTATGTGATGACTACCTTGTAGCTTTAACACCTCCTTCATCAGATCTCAGGTTAGAATCGTGCAAAAAGTGGTACATTCAAAAAAAATATATGGAGTGTCTCACTCTCCAATGTTGCTCAATGTATCTTTCTTTCAAATGTGAACCTTGATCAAAAATAATGATATCTTCATAGAATAAGAAGCTTCAGCCTAATAGATGTGCTAATGGTGTCACATTTAAAAGAAGATTTTGAAGGATCTGAATCATGTGAATATGTAATCCCATAAAGGAGTTGATAATAATTTTGGTTGTATTTGTTTCATGAGAAATTAGCAAGATAAGCAAAAAACAGGGAAATTATAATAAGTATATGCCACAATACTTTCATAAACATAGATTTATTTAACTCACTAGCATTTTTAAATGACTAAAGTATTCATATGTTTTGGAAGATATCAAGAAGTCAGTTTGTTTTAAACATTATGAACATTCATCTACTAAAAGACACAATAAAATAAGATTAAAAGCTGAAAATAAACCAATAAAAAGGAGAATTATGACTTGGCAGTACCAAACCTTTTTCACAGAATAATCGTTTATATATATTGGACCTTGGAATGTCGACTAGGACATAATTATCCAGACAATAGTGGTAATATATTAAAAGATAGTTCACAGGATATTAAAAATGTACACGTATAGAATACTGGTGAGTTTTTCATGTTAAATATTTCCTTTCTTTTCTTTCTATATATCTGTAGTTCATAAGCTTTAGAGGGTTGAAGTATGACATAGTAATTTTATACGCTACCACTGTAAAAAACAAAAAATAGACTATCTACCTCCTAGAATTTTTCACAGACCAAAGTTTGTAAGATGAATGGAAAGTTTAAGAACACTTAACAAAATGGCAGGAAATTATCTATGAACCTTTTTATTGAGGAGGAAAGTAAAGCTTGACTGAAAAGATCATCATGTTTTGGAGCCACAGGTGGGGGTGGGGGAATGAAGAGAGAAGGAAAGATAAGCAAAGTGAAGGAGAGAGAAAGGTAGTGGGAAGGAGGACGAGGGGAAGAAAAACAAGGAAAGGAAGAAGAATGGGAGGGAGATGAGAGAGAAGGACAAAAGATCAAATGATGTGTTACCTTTGATGACCTCCAAAAATAATACAATATTTATTAATTAATAAATAATATTAATTGATATTAAGCTCATTGCCAAAGTCTTACTTATGAATAACTAAAAACTACTCAAAATACTTCAGAGAAGAACATATTGGTAATAGATAATAGTCAGCAAACCAGATTTATAATAGAGTGCAACAATATTTTCAATGAGACCTGTATCACACAACCTGCATATAAGTAATTTACAGCTTATTCTGATAACTATAGAAAGAATAATAAGGAACTTTTTGGTTGTATCTTCATCATACTTGCAGAGATAATTTACCTATGCAATTTTATGTTTCCTTCATTTGGCAGAGAGCCTTGCATTATACAACAAAAATATAGTCCTTTCTTATTCCATGTTTCACTACACATCAGCATCCACCTTCTTTGAAAAGACCTGAGGGGGAGAAAAATAATAAATATCTCAAATCAGTTCTCACAGGGTGAGTACCCTAATTGAGTTTAGTCCATATTCCTTGGCTAAAATGTTAAGCTAAGGATAAAATGAGGAACATTATGACCTAATGTCCTCATGACTTGCACTCAGGTTTTTTTTCAGTTTAGAAGTAGCACATCTTTGAATAAATCATCTGGAACTTAAACACCATTGTTCCCATCTGAAAATCAAACCCCATCTTCCATTCCCAAGGAAAATGCAAAAAATGATGTTTGTAGTGAGATGTTTTTATATCAGATCCCATTTTACTAAGTAATGGTAAGTGTACCACTTGATTTTTTAAAAGTTTCTGTGTTTCTTTTCACATTTTTTAATCAAGATCCTTTTATTACACATCACAGACAAATGAAGTTCTCTGATGTACTGTAGACATATACCTAATTTAAACGTGCAGTGAAACTGTCTGAAAATAAAATCTTCTGTCTCAACAGTTCTGTATTATTCTCATATAAATTTTGTATCATAACTGGTTGAGTCTCTGGTAATACAATTTTAAAGTATTTTCAGGTTGTAAGTAATGTAGGGCTGATAATGTCAGATTTTAATAAATAAACCAATGACATTTTTAGTGCATGTTCCAGCTGTACAAAGATCTACCATTACATAATAAAGACCTCTGATTTTATTGTAAAACTGGGAGAAATTTCATCATTGTAACATGTACTAAATAGAATTTTATTTCTATTATGCCAAATAAATGAAGTGAAGCAATGAAGAAGTGTTTTAGATGAAGTGTATTATAGGGATAAAGTATACAGAAGATCAAATGAGAAGGCAAATCAGAATGATATTCTCATGTGAAGTCCAGGCATTCAGAAAGAAAGTAGAAACTTGAGAGACACTGACTGTAAAAAAATCAAAGATACCCTATGTCTTAGGGTATAATCTCTCCTCTTCCTTCCCAAGGAAAACAAATAAACAAGCAAGCAAGCAAACAAACAAACCCCTCTGTTAACTTACTACTAATACAACACCTGAATTGACTACTGTACTCTGAATAATCTAAGCCACTCACAATAAAGAAGTTCATGCAGCTGTGTCTGTCACAACTGTCATCAACTTTGACAGCATCCCTATACACAGATTGCTCACTAGGCTGAGGTAAACTGCAACTTGTTCATTTTAATAAAGCATTTTTCTAATTATATTTTATCTTTATTTTTCCCCCTCTGTTTCTCAATTCTGTTTCTCCATTTTCTTTTGCAATACTAGTTTCTATGGAAACTGCAATGACAGGCACATGAATAGAGTTTAATGTCAACTAGTACTGCCTGAAATCTGTTTATATAATAGATTGAAATGTATGATATTATATGTGCAATATTTTTCTTTGTTAGATAACATCAATACCTGGATGTTTGGCCTTATATAGATGATATTCTGTAAATCTACCCAATAAACATCCATATATTAAATGTCCATGAAGTGCAGCTATCTCTTACTGTAGAATGAAAACTCATGTGCTATGAAATGTCTCAATACTACATTGAACTGCAGCTGCTGCAGAAACAGCCTTGAAGCACTCTCTACCTTCTACGAGATTGCTCCCTATAGCTTCATTTTTTCCTTTATTGAGCTTTTAAGATGTTAAAAAGGTAGGCATCTCTCTGAAACATTTTATTCTCCTTCAGTCATTAGGAAGTTACAAGTCCTCTGTCCTGAACAATTGCAGATAATTTTTTTCCCATGGAAAGGTTAATTTACTGTATTTCTTTCTGTGTTTGATGGAAGTAGAACATTTTTATTCAGGTCTTCTAAGGGAAAATTTGGATTTGTGATTCTTCATTCTGTTCTTTACTACAAGGCATCAGAATGAGACTTCTTCAAGATTTCAACTCAAAATCAAGGAATCTGATGTTCTGGATCAGATGTTAAGTTGTAGATCACTTAACAAATATTGGCAATTTGCTATCTGTTTTCTTAGAATCAGTGTTGTATTGGAATGACAGCCACAGTTAACAGTTCTGAGAATGCTTCTGCTCTAGAGGTGTGCAAACCAGGTCCTGATATGCATGAGCATGTCATCCTGTCATTGCTACTGGGTAGCCTGTACTAGGTCACCACATGCTTCAACTGAAAGTTTGGTAGCATAGCAACTGCAAAAGTGATGTAATTTATCTGATTGGATGCTCAGTTAATGACTGGAATATAGGACCAAACTTCATTTTTCATACTGCCAGTAGATTTCTCTGTCATTGGCAACATTCAGATTTACAAAGACAGAAGTGCAACAGCAGGCTCCTGACTGTTGAGTTCTTCCTTGCCACACTGATGATCCAAACCTTTTTCTCCCCTAAAAAAGTTACTTCTTCCTTCTCCTGCAGCTCACTTGTGAAAATGTTGAGTAGCATACATCTCTGTCAAATCTATCAAGAAAAATATTCATTCAACAATTATACCTTTCTGTTCTGATCTTCTTAGGAGTTCCAAATTACTATGTTCTTAATCCATCTGATATATATTTAGTTATTCCATTTAATATTAATATAATTGTATGGTGTGCTAGGTTAAAAACTTACACCTGTCCGAGTAAGTTCATATATGGACAGTTACCTTGCTCAGTCAAATTTCTACTTCTGACATATAATCATATGACATTTGTGGTTCAAGATATCTTTTAAAAAAGGTTAAATTGATAGATGTAGATAACAATCCTTTTTTATTTATTTATTTAAATTCATTGGCCATTAATTTCTCTAAAAGTAATTTCTCTCTCACTGACCTTGATAACTCAGGTCATTTTGTTCTTCTAGAAGGCTTTAACACCTACATTTTTAGCAAACATTGCAAGGCTTACTAAAAATTGCCATCAGCAGGCTTCAACAGTCAAAACCAAAGTCTTTCATCTTGGGTAAAGAGAGCCAAATCTATTTCTCTTTATTTTTACTAAGTGTTGTCTTGCTTCCTCCTTGTTTCCTAATGAAATGGAAAGCTTTTCAGTATCATTTTTTACAAACACAGGTACTCTGTTCTTTTCCAGCACACTTCAAATGTTGGTTCATATTTCTGTTTTCACTACTTCATGTGTTAACATTTACTCCTAATAGTGAGTCAATGTTATTATTTGCATAATTTGAAAGACAAAATAACAACCCAGAAGAAAATTTCATAGCAACTAAGAGTACATTTCATTCTTGGATCAGACAGAGCTCAACTTCAGTCATCAGTTCAGCTCGAGCTTAATGGTGAAGAGCTCCTCATTTTAGTAGCTGTGCAGACTCATTTAGAGTTGTAAGGCTGAGAGAGATCAGACTTTCTGAATAACGATCTGAAGTTAGATAAAATGCTGTCTGTTGAAGAAATTCAAGTTGCACCACTTTAGGATCATAAATTACTATATTTTATTTTGTATTACTGATTAGTCACAGGGGTTTGTTCCAATTTTAGCCTTTGAATTTTGAGAGGTAGAATGATGCTGAATGTTTGGATTAACGAAAGAAGAGAACTGAGAGAGGAATTTACCAACAGAGATATTTTGCTTTTTATTAAACAACATGATGTTAAAATGGTGAGGTGGGTACTTTAAGTGGTTTTAGGTTTTCCTGCTTTTGTTTCTTGAGGTAGTCAAGATACTGAGGAGTGAAAGAAAACTTAACTAATCAGGATAAATGCAAATCATAGCTTCTTCCAGAAAGCAAACTTTTTTCTGGATATGTGTGAAGCATTGCGCAAGATGTGTAAAAAATATTAAAGCCAGTGAAAATTCAAATAAAATGAAAATTAAAATCTGAATAAAATTAAAATTAGAGCAATAAAGGATTGATAAATCACAAGCAGAAACTCTGGGGGGTTTATTTCCTTATTTTTATGGTGAACTATAGATATAAGAAATATATTATAAAGAAATTGTTAAAGTACCATTTAAAATTTGGTATTAACACAGATATTTTTCAGTTTGCTTCTTCAAGATTTCTAGCCACCTGGATATATTTGGGTATATTTTCAGTCTGTTTTTAAATGGCAATTGTGCAGTTTCACATTCATTATAAAAAAATGTTTTCTCATAAAACTGCAAATCTTTAGTTACATTTTTTCTTTNTTAAAATTAGAGTAATAAAGGATTGATAAATGACAAGCAGAAACGTTGGAGGTTTATTTCCTTATTTTTATGGTGAACTATAGATATAACAATTATATTATACAGAAATTCTTAAAGTACTATTTAAAATTTGGTATTAACTGAGATATTTTTCAGTTTGATTCTTCAAGATTTCTAGCCACCTGGATATATTTGGATATATTTTCAGTCTGGTTTTAAATGGCAATTGTGCAGTTTCACAGTTTTCATTATAAAAAAAAGTTTTCTCATAAAACTGCAAATCTTTAGTTACATTTTCTCTTTGAAAAAAAATACAGTAAAAAAATAAAACAAAAAATACAGGGGAGAGAGGAAATCCATGGCAAATAGAAGAAGAGACCTCATGTTTGGGAATGGAAGATTTCACCACCGCATATGTGGAGGATAATACAGCAATATCCTCACACAAGAAATCGTGGGACAGCTAAGCAGCAGGAGAGAACTTGGAACTGAGACAACTGCAAAGGGACTTTGGGGACTTTTTGGTTGCTAGACAAGAGAAACATTTGTGGCAAGTAGAGTTACGCTGAATCACTGTAACTGTGAGACTGAATCGCTGTACTGTGAGACTTTAGCGTGGAAAATCACTGGGGTAGCTGCCTAAGGGAGCAGATAAGGGTATATAAAGCTCTCCTTTTGCATACTAAAGTGGTTTCGTTACCCCACCTGAACAGAATCCATGCCTCAATTGCCACACTCATAGATTGTATGTTTAGGAAACCTGTGTTAGAAGACTTCACTGATCTAATTGTGAACATTGTCTTTTACTTTGAGACAAAAATACTTCTACCTATTTTGAATAATTTCAAAATTTGAATAATTGAAGAATTTTTTTTTCTTATCACAACTTTAGTCTGTTAATTTAAATACTTCTTTTCTTTTCTTGTTTCTCCTAATATACTTAAAGGAAACAACAATCTTACTTCTTAATCATTGTTTTGCAAAAGTAACTGAGTCATGTATTTTTATTATCTTTTATTTTAATGAGTTGACATATGTTCTCTAATAATCTTAAAAGACTGCCTTTGGGTTTGCTTGATTTCAATTAATCTTTCTTCATCATGTTTTACGTAGTATATTCCAGAGTGACTTTATCAATGACCTGTACCTATCTAACTAGTTGCATTTTGACTATGAATGTAAGGTCTTCGTCACAGCTGAATCATGTTCTTCTCTTTTTGTTTCTTATTTATCACATGATCAGTAATCTCCACTTTTTTCTTTCTAGCTGTCCTTTCCAGTCAGGAAAGAAAAAATCATTGTTATAATATTCCTGCATAATAGCTGATCAGCCTTTATGTCTTTGTCACATTCTATATCGATACCTATAAATATTATAAAAGAATATTTTCCTGCAGTTTGATGTCGATGGTGGAGATTTCTTTCTCTTGGGTTCTACTTGGTGCTATTTTTAAGTTCTTTTGCAAAATCTGCTTTCTTTTCATTTCTTTCTGAATAGACTCAAGTAACATGATCAGCTATCTTTTTTTTACATAATGACTATCTAAATTTGTTGGACTTTTACCATTTATTTTACCTTTACAATAACACTTACAGAACTTCAGCTAAAATACGTTTGATAATAGGTACTTGTGCCCCAGGCAGGTGCTATTACAGCTGAAACAAACTAAACCAAATTTAGCCCAGAGTAACACTAGACAAGCAGAGTGATCCTATAAGGGCAATATTTATTGGCTGATTTACGTTCATGGGCATTACATGTGGAGCTTTGCAAAATACATTCTTACTTGCAGGGTAAAATCTTCCCAAAACTTAAATTTATTTACAAATTTTCCAAAAGTTTTCTGCTACGTTTCTTTTAAACTTTTTGGGTTTGTTTTGTTTTTTTTACTTATATTAGCTTATTCTGAGTCCTTCTTAAAATTGTTTATTAATAACATTTTTTATTTGTCCTTAAGGCTGTGGATTTCCCAGTACGGGCACTATTTGTCAAAGTAGCAGAGATGCTTACTGAGACTTAGTTCATATTTTCTTGGGATAAATGGATGATCTCTTCTGTCAATATTTACATACCTACACAACTAACTACCTTCCTACTTTAAGACTGTTATTTTCTCTATTAACATGCACATCTACTATTTCTTGAAGTTCTTTATTGCTAGGTTAATAAAGATACAAATTTGAATATATATCCATTGTTTTAATGAAAACTAAATACATACATATAAATACATACTATTGTGTTCCATAGCTCTGCATTCACAGAATGATATAACTGATAATATGCTGTTTTCACAAGGATATATTTTAACCATCTTATTTCTTTGCATGATTATATATTGAAAAAAAACCCCAATTCTGAGACCTAAATAGATAAATACGTATCTATGTTTACCTCTTAAAACTCTACCTTAAGCTCATATTTATTTTATATTAAAAGTTCTTATTCCACATACATTATGGCAATAATGCATAACCTCCTTTTCTCCTTATTTCTTTTTTATTCTTTTTCATTTAAGTAATGATCAGATTCGATCACCGAGTCACTGTGAAATGAGTATTATTAAAAGCAAAAGTTTTAAAAAAATAGTATGAAATAAAATTCTTTTCCACATAACTTTTCTAACTTAAAATAGAAAATTAGTTATAAAATTATTTGTTAATAGATAATTAGTTATTAATTAATTATTTTCAAGAATAAAAATAAAAAATCATTTACATGTATACTTTTATTATGTCAGTTCTTTAGGATTATGTATGTGGACTGAAGACATCTGATAGGATTCAAAGAGAAGGATTCTACAAGATTAGCACATATTAAAGTTGAATTTGTCTAATAATTGCTGTCTAATAAGGAAAGATCTTCTTGAGACTCCAGTCTGAGATCAAATGTTACACCAGATGCAATAAAAACCAGCCAACATTATGTTGAAAATGGCCACTGTTTATTAGAAAGCAAATGTTCTAGTAGCAGCACAGCAAATGTACTAGTAAAAGAGCAAAAGTTTTGGCTTTCTTTTACAAACTCAAAATGTGGAGGCACAACAATTATGTACCTTAATCTTGGGGATAAGTGAAACAACATTTAAATCTATAAAAGGATCTGATTAAAAGAGGTGATTACTGAATGGTATAAGAAGAAATTTTGAATGTTCTAGCACCTTATTTTGGAAGTAAACTCAAATTACTTTCCACTTTGGATGGGTTCTTAGACACACTTTCAAAATATTCTTACAAGAGACTGTTATGCTTGAACTACTGTTTTGGTCTTCTTATTAGGAGAAAAAGCAGATCAACAAGGACATAACAGCAATGCAGGAAAAAAAATAAAAAATAAGATTGAAAGAGTTCTTGAAATACCCCAATAGATTTGCTCGAAGGTAATGTGATATCTAGTGCCATTGAGAAAGAATTAAGTGATAAATTGCTTTTAGATACAATGTGTTGTTTCATATCTGTCATGATTAACAAGAAAAAAGTTGTATGTACCCTTAGAGAAAATCACTGCAACATGGCAAGTGAAAGTTCAGTTGCAGAGACGTCTCAACCCCCCCCCCCAAAATTTACTTCTAGAATAATACATCACAAATGCGGAACAACTTACTGTTTTTTCTTTGTTGTGCAACATGATTAATTTATCCAGGAAAAAAAAAAACAACACTGGTCTTTGGATGAACATAAGTGAGTACAATTTTGTCTTCTAGTACTGTGTATTGTATTCCAACATAAGAGAAAAACTAAAATGCTACAGCTCATTGCTGCAATGAGTCTTACATTGACACTGCATTGTACATATAGGAACAAACAATTAGAAGATACATACTCAGCCAACAAACCTGTAACTTGCAAAAGCAATCACCCATGTAACAGATGTTTAATTCTGACTGGCCAACAGTTCATGTCTCACTGCTTGTAGGGCACAATACATTTCACAACTTGCCACACGGGAAGACTTGAAAAAACTGAGAACATCATGGGTAAAAAAGACTTTATCATTAGCTGGGGTTTTCACAGGCTCCAGATGCACAGCTCTTAGAGATGAGGAGGAGTTTTCTATTAACACCACTGCAGTGTGTGCTCATTGTCCGTGTTACAGGAGGCAGCTGTGTAAGAATTCTTCCTTTCTTAGAAACATACCAGAAGAGGAGTCTGAGACCAAAATCTGAGTAAAACTCCCATATATACAAGAAAAACTCTGAGGCAGATGAACACAAACAAACAAAACTGAACTGTAACTGTCACCTTGTTCCTACTTTGTGAAAGAGGAAGCATGTGATGGTTTTTCAGTCTACAGGCATCTAAGCCTAACTTAGCAAATGAAACAGACATGCCACACATTGAAACTCACCAGTTCATTGCACTCTGCAACTGAAGAAGAAAAGATTTTTAGGGGAAATGTTATATATCACTATAAATATAACAGCCAGCTCTGATATATATGAGTACCTCACATTGCTCTGATGTGTCTTTTTACAGAGCCAGATGGATTCAGGGGTGAATTTCTAGGCATAGGTGAGGAAATGTTCATTGCTGCTTTCTGTGGGTTAACAGCCTGTAGCTAAAAAGAGGGACAGTGGAGTTAGGATTTGACTGGATCTCATGCATTTTAGCAGTACTGTATTAAGACAGTTTGCTCTGTCTTCCTCACTAGATATTCAGCCCCAAGAAGCTTTTAAAATATATTTCACTGCTCTAAATCTGCAAAACAGATACTGGCAAGTGAGATTAGATGAGGAATCATCTGAACTGTACACTTCACTACACCCTGGGGCAGATACATATTTTCCCATCTGCCTTTCAAAGTAAGTGAAGATTTGAAACTCATGATTCATTTAAAAAGAAATATCAGTGAAATGTTTGGAGATATTGAGGATGTCCATAGAACAGCTAATGACATGTTAATACCAATGTTAATTTAGTCAGAATATCATGAAAAACTATGAAAGTTTATGTCAAGAGACTAAGAAGAAAATATCTTTCAATTCTATCAATGCAGTTTCTAGTAAAGAAAATATATATAAAAAGAGGGCATCCACAAAAAAAGAAAGAAAATCAACTGCTAGAAACGCTTGAACTGTTGACTAATGGATACCATAGGCATCACACATAGGATACTGAGGCACTTGAATAGATTAATTATGAAGTATATCAGCTATATGAAAATTTCTACCAGAGAATGCAATTACAATATTAGATGAACATTACAAAGCCTTAAATTGGTAGAGTGCTCTGCAACTTTCTATTACTTTGCTTCTGTGATCCCAAAAAGCCACTTGCAATTCAAGAAGATGTGCCATATTTTGAGATATTTATTAATATAATAGGCACAAATATCAGCCCTGTTTCATAAACATCATGAGTTCTGATATAAAAAGAACAAAATATTCATAGAATCATAGAATCACAGAATCACCAGGTTGGAAGAGACCCACCGGATCATTGAGTCCAACCATTGTTATCGAACACTAAAACATGCCCTTCAACACCTTGTCCACCTGTACCTTAAACACCTTCAGGGAAGGTGAATCAACCACCTCCCCGGATAGCCTGTTCCAGTGCCCAATGACCCTTTCTGTGAAAAATTTTTTTCTAATATCTAGCCTAAATCTCCCCTGGCAGAACTTGAGGCCATTCCCTCTTGTCCTGTCCCCTGTCACTTGGGAGAAGAGGCCAGCACCCTCCTCTCTATAACCTCCTTTCAGGTAGTTGTAGAGAGTAATGAGGTCTCCTCTCAGCCTCCTCTTCTCCAGGCTAAACAACCCCAGCTCTCTCAGCCGCTCCTCATAAGGCCTGTAATTCCTCAGACTATGTTGAAATTACTGATCATTGCTGTCATCATAGGAATTATTATTTCTTAGTTCTAAACAGTTGTGAAGAGGAATCTTCTTTCAGCCTCTCAAAAGTTGCTTCCCAAATATGGTTCAGATGTAAGCCTGGTATAATTATTGTGGACAAATAAATAATGTACTACAAAATAATACAAAATCAAACTATGAAAAGCCAGCACGTGTCTTTACTGTACACTTAATAAAATCATTAAAACAAACTGAAGGAGACACAGAACTGTCTTGTAACATAAAACTCTATTGATGATTTTATAACAGTGAATGAAACATGAATGGCTAAGCAAAATTTAGCAACAGAGGATTTTGAAAGACACTGTTTTATTCCAGTGTGACAAGAGGTGTTCTAAGAGAAATAGGTTCAGAATGTCACATATTTTTATGAAGCACATCATAGTATTTACAGAATGAAAGCTTCAGCAAGGGAAATACTTATTGGCTAGGTATGATTCTACATAAAGAAGAGCTTTGATGTTCATACTCCATGTCAGGAACAGGAATCAGATTTGAATGCATATTTCAAAATATGCATAAGGAGTGATTTCTATGGCACAAGGAGGTTATTCCAAGGTGAATCACAAGTTTATTACTGCCATAAAACAACAGGGCCAAGTCAGGATGACGTAAAGGTTTGCCACTCTTCCTGGCTTGGGGTCATTTACAGATAAGAACAGGACAAAAATATGAATATAAATAATGATGTAGCCAGTTATGATGACTCCTAAAGGATGAGAACTTCTAAGAACATAGAAGCTTTTCTTTTTTTTTTTTTGCCATAATACCTTAATGCCTTCTAGTGATATAGTTATTCTGAACAGCATCTCTGATTCTCTCAACAGGGAAATGGGGGGAAAAAAAGGAGAAAATAATTATAGACTGGGGAAAAGTTAGTGAGATAACTCATCAATTACCATCACAGGCAAACCAGACTTGACTGGGAGAAAATTAGTTAAATTTATTGAAAAAATAAATTGAAAATAGGGTAGTGAGAAACAAAGACAAACATAAAAACATTCCCCACCACCATACTCTGCCTTTTCTTCCCAGGGTCAACTTCACTTCTTTCTTCCTAACTTTTCCGTCTCCTCTCTGCCTGGAGCAGTGCAGGGGAATGAAGAATGGAGATTTCAGTCAGTTCATAATATTTTGTTTCTCACACTCACGTGTGTTCTACTGTCCTTTTAATAGGATGCAGTTTCTTTCAAGGCTTACCCAGCTGCTCTGGTGTGGAGTCCTCCATGAGCTAGATATCTGCTCCATTGTGGTCCTCTGTGAGCTGCAGGAAATGTTTGCATTGGCACCTGGAGTATCTCTTCTCCCTCCTCCTTCATTGACCATGGTGTTCGCAGGGCTGTTTCTCTCACAATTTCTTGTTCTTCTCTCACAGATGAGGTACAGTGCATTTTAACAATGTGTGGGCAGCTCCTGGTATCTTCTTACAGAATCCACACCTGTCTCCATCCCTGCTACCAAAACTTTGTGATGCAAATTGAATTCAAGTGTTTTTAATGATTATATGAATAACTAAACATCCACTTAAAGTATCTCACAATAATATACAGGCCTGTTCTCTGGTATGTCACTGTTGGAACATTAAGATAAGGTGGTTCTTAGAAACAAGAATAACTTCTGAAGCATACCTCATGTAAAGAGCTCATATTGACAAAATAAACTAAACAAAATGAAATAAAATTTTTTTAAAAATCACCATATTTCTGTGTATTACATCTCCCAGGCTTCTCCTGCATGATACTAGAGGCAGTAAATTTTTCAAAAGATAGAAAGTCCCATTATAACATGTCTTGTAAGATCTCTAGAGAAGAAAACATATTTTTTTTCCTACATGAACATTACTGGAAGCTTATTCTGTTGAAGTATTAGACCACTAAATTTAACTGGAGAGTTCATAGTTGTAAAACTAGTTGACCTTTGTTCTAGGAAATTGAAGAAACAGAAGATATATTTTCTATATATATTAATCTCCCTTCAAACTAAGTATATTTCTACAGACAGTAGAAAACTGTGAAAGGGCAATGAATTAAATGAAAATAATGTTTAAGAGTACTTGGCATCTCTCCATGTACTTGGCACAACAGACTACTCTCAGTGAGACTTAGAAGCATTTGTAAAGTTGCCAGCAGAATTGCCAGAGAATCCTACAGAAGAAGCCTCTGATAGAGAATTAGTTCCTTACCATATCATTTTGGGCACTTTGAATCTAGTGTAGGAGGAAAGAAAGAGAGACACAGTCTGGTATTATCAACAAAATATTAGCATGTATCTTTTTACAACATGTTGCATGATTACAACAGTGTGATGGGGGAAAGAACAATTCCAAACAAGTCAGCTGTTGTGCTTAATACAGTTGGGGTCACTCAAAAAGAATCTGTCAGTAGCATCAGGAATATAGTAGTAACTAGAATAAAATGTCTGTTGCCTATGGCTGAGCACGCTCTCTATTGTACTTCTGCACATATCAAATCATCTTTGCATTTAACAAAACATTAGATGAAAATGTCCTAAAGCACATTTTACAGAGAACTTGAGATGAAGGCACCTGAAGGACAGGATGTCGTCCAGAGAGGGCTGGACAGGCTGGAGAAGTGGGCCTCTGAGAACCTCATGAGATTCAACAGGGTCAAGTGCAAGGTCCTACATCTGGGTCAGGGCAATCTTCGATTTCAGTACATGATGGGGGTGTGTGTGTGTGATATGATTGAGAGCTCCCCTGCAGAGAAGGACTTGGGGCTGCTGGTCAATGAGAAACTTGGCATAAGCCGGCAATATGTACTTGCCTCTCAGAAGGCCAACTATACCCTACGCTGCATCAAAAGAAGCATGGCAGCAAGTAGGAGGGAGGTGATTCAGCCCCTCTACTCCTCTCTTGTGAGACCTCATCTGGAGTACTATGTCCAGGTCTGGAATCCTTAACATAAGAAAGACATAGAACTGTTGGAATGGGTCCAGAGGAGGGCTACAAAAATGATCTGAGGGCTGAAGCACCTTCCCCATGAGGACTGGCTGAGAGAGTTGGGGTTGTTCAGCCTGGAGAAGAGAAGGCTTTGAGGAGATCTTCTAATGACCTTCCAGTACCTGAAAGGTGCCTACAAGAAAGCTGGAGAGGGACCATTCATAAAGGCTTATGATGATAGGATGAGGGGGAATGGGTATAAATTGGAGGTCAGATTTAGACTAGATATCAGGAAGAATTTCTTCACTATGGGAGTGGTGAGGCATTGGCACGGGTTGCCAAGGGAAGTTGTGAATCCCCTGTCCCTGGAGGTGTTTAAGGTCAGGTTGGATGGGCCTTGGGAAACCTGATCTAGGGGGAGATGTCCCTGCCCATGGCAGGGGGGTTGGAACTAGATGATCTTTAAGGACCCTTCCAACCCTAACTATTCTATGATTCTATGATTCTAATGCATCAGTTAGGACAGATGTGACATGACTGCAATGGTACTTGAAGATGAGCAGAGTGCTCTAATTAGATATTAATTTGTTAACTTAATGAACACATTACAGAAGCATAACTCTATGGCTGAACTAGCTTGTGCTTCCAGAAACGCAAGGAAGAAAAAAATTAATTTTCCCTTCCTCCAGGATACATAACCTTAGATACATTTTTTTTCCTTTATAAAACCAGCATTAATCTAACTGAATTGGCAAAGAAATTCTTTCAGAGATGCTGGACTGCTTAATTTAGATATAGAATCATTGATTTTAAGATCTGTTATATGCCCTGCAAAGCAATAAATGTAATAATAAAGTATGGATATTGAAGAATATGATTGTACTCATAATTTACACTGTGAGTATACCTATAGCATGAGAAAAATTTCACTGTGTGATGAGATATCCAACATAGTAGTAGTCTTAGTTTCTGGATCAGTCAGAGCCCTCTTTATATATGAAAAATAATTCAGAAAATGGTAACAGAAAATAAAAGGGCTTTCAGAAAAAAAAATAGAAATTGTTTGAAGAATCTAGAAATAGTTTAAAAGGTAATTAGAATAAAATGTAAGTATGTAGGAGAAAGGGAAAACAATGAAATACCATATAACTGTTCTTTTTCTTGGATGACAGATTTGAGTTTTCTTTGAATGAAAATAAAGATAATGAGTAATTATCCACTTTTACCTGAATACTAACATTTATCTATAGTTTCTTATTTGTCTGCTTTACAATTTGTTTGGTTCTTCTCTTAGTTCATATTTTCATATTTTTTCATATATATTTTTCTAAAAATGAATGAGAATAAAATCACCAGATACTCCTCTTTTTTCAGGGTAGGACAGCTGAATGCTTGAGTTAGCAAATGTAGGGAAAAAAATCCTTTTTCCACACCCCATTATTTAACAGAGTTTATACAATCATAAATAAGTTGTGTCAACTGAAAAAGAACAAATTCATTGACAAACCATCATTTGTTGTGGGCTTTATTTACTTTGGTAATGTTTTTCTCCAAAACATAAATCACATGAAGATGTGATAGAATCAAAGCAAATCTATCATACTAGAAAGAAATACAGAAAGGAAAGTTTAGACATAATTCATTCTTGTACTATTCTAATTTTATAGTAATGGAACTCCATAGGCTTATTCTTTTTTTCTTCTGGATATCATGAAACAAGCTTAATTTATTACCTATTCCAGTAGACAGAGCATCATAAAGTGCAGTCACCAGCAGTTTCCCAGAATATCCTCTCCCTGGTACACCTAAGAACATAATATGCTAAAAGGCTTTAATAGCAACTTCCTTTGCTTCTGCGTCAAAAAGGCAGTGCATAGCCACAAATTCCAACACAATGAGGTCTGATCTCTTAAAAAATGGTTCCCTGTGTATTACTTTTATCAACATCAAACCAAATGTGAGATCAAAATCTGGCTTACTGATATTTTTCTTTTCTTTTTTTAATTATTTAGTCAATAGTCTTCATAGCAAAGTTTGAACACATCAGAGTTATTGTTAGGGGCGTTGCTCGTATGTGAAAAGATCACATTATTGTGTCTTGCAAGTTACTCTATATCCAATCTTAGATTTGATTCTTTTCTCACATACACAGGTGGTGTATCACCACCTAACTTCAGCAGAGCTCCTTCTGATTTACTTTGTTGCTCTTCTCTGGACTCGCTCCAGAGCCTCACCATCCTTCTTGTGGTGAGGGTCTCAAAGTCACTCAAAGGAAAGCTGCAAATGGAGTCAAGTGTGCACTCAGGGTGGCAGGCAAGCTCCCTCCTTACCCACCTCACCTTCCCTGGTGCTTCTGCATAACATGTATCAGGCTCTGTATGTGGAAGGCTAGTAAATGGATGATGTGGATGAAGGTTGCAGGAACAAAAGACAGGTTACAGTTGTAGACAACTTCCTTCTGAGGGGAATAGAGCGTTCAACATACCAGACAGATCCTCCTGTTACAGAAGTCTGCTGCCTTCCTGGGGCACAGGTTAGAGACATCACTAGGAAGCTTTCTAGCATGGTGTTGCCCTTGGACTATTACCCATACTACTTTTCCACGTGGGTGGTGATGAAGCCACAATGTGTAGTCCAAGGATGTTCAAAAGACACTTTAGGGCCTTGGAACAGTTGGTAAGGGAATCTGGAGCACAGGCTATATTTTCCTTTCTCCTTTCAGTTGCAGGCAGTAATGCTGGAAGACACAGATGCACCTAGTCTATTAATACATGACTCCATGGCTGGTGTCATCACCATATTTAGGAGGGCTTGATTTGTGCGATGGCCTACGCAGCATCAGGCTTGCTAGGATCTGAGGGCATTCAACTTTCTCAAATTGGGAAGAGGATCTTTGTTCACAAGTCTGCAGGGGGCATTGACAGAGCTTTAAGCTAGACATGAAGGGGAAAGGGGATACCACCAGGCTTACTTAGGACAAGCTGTGGGACAACACACCAAGGCTAGAGGGACAACAGTTAGAGGGTCTTCAGCCTGTTGTTCCAAGACATGCTGGCTAGACTGCAGGACACTTGAAAACTTGAGGAGATGAGCCAGGGTATACTAAGGAAGTAGGAGCCAACGGGAAATACTAGTGAAATATCACAAATGAAAAAAGTAAAAGGTGTCCCTCTGGGAAGGTGGCATGGCTGAATGCCCAGATGAAGTGCCTCTGCGCTACTGGGCACAGCATGGGCAACAAACAGGATGGCTTCCCATATGCTGTGCTAATAGAAAGCTGTGTCCTGTTTTCCATTACTGAAACTTGGTGGGGTGAATCCCATGACAGCAGTGGAGCTACTGATGGCTACAGAACCTTGAGTTCGGTGTATTCTACAGGCTGCCTGATCAAGGGGAACCTACAGATGGAGGCTTCTTACACCAACTACAGGAGGCATCATGCTCACAGGCTCCTGTACTGCTGGGGGATGTCAACTTGTCCAGCATCTGTTGGAAAAGTACAATGATGAGATGTATGTAATCTAGGATGGGATGCAATACTGGACCTGATGGTAGTGATGCAAGTGAGCTCATCAGTGACATCAAGATCACTTGGTTTTGAACTAAAAGAGCATCATTTTGATNTGGCTTCCCATATGCTGTGCTAATAGAAAGCTGTGTCCTGTTTTCCATTACTGAAACTTGGTGGGGTGAATCCATGACAGCAGTGGAGCTACTGATGGCTACAGAACCTTGAGTTCGGTGTATTCTACAGGCTGCCTGATCAAGGGGAACCTACAGATGGAGGCTTCTTACACCAACTACAGGAGGCATCATGCTCACAGGCTCCTGTACTGCTGGGGGATGTCAACTTGTCCAGCATCTGTTGGAAAAGTACAATGATGAGATGTATGTAATCTAGGATGGGATGCAATACTGGACCTGATGGTAGTGATGCAAGTGAGCTCATCAGTGACATCAAGATCACTTGGTTTTGAACTAAAAGAGCATCATTTTGATTGAATATAAGGAAGACATTTTTTACATTGTGGGTGGTGAAACAGTAGAACAGGTTGTCCAGAGGGGTGCTAGATGCCCCATCTCTGGAAATATTCACAGTTATGTTAGATGGGATTCTGAGCAATCTGATCTAGTTGAATATGTCCCAAGTCACTGCAGGGTGTTAGGCTAATGGCCTTTAAAGTCCCTTCCAACCCAAACTGTTATATGATTCAATGATTCTAAGTATTTATGAATTAAACTAATGAAACTATCTTTGATCTGCTAGGAGAAATCTACTCTCCTACCTGCTATTTTTTATTTAAGTTAACTATAAACTTATACATATGAATTTCCACTTTTTTTGGTCAAGGAATTAATTCATTGTATTATAATAAAAAAAGTTACTTAGTGGATAAATTCATTATAAATTAGCNACATTGCGGGTGGTGAAACAGTAGAACAGGTTGTCCAGAGGGGTGCTAGATGCCCCATCTCTGGAAATATTCACAGTTATGTTAGATGGGATTCTGAGCAATCTGATCTAGTTGAATATGTCCCAAGTCACTGCAGGGTGTTAGGCTAATGGCCTTTAAAGTCCCTTCCAACCCAAACTGTTATATGATTCAATGATTCTAAGTATTTATGAATTAAACTAATGAAACTATCTTTGATCTGCTAGGAGAAATCTACTCTCCTACCTGCTATTTTTTATTTAAGTTAACTATAAACTTATACATATGAATTTCCACTTTTTTTGGTCAAGGAATTAATTCATTGTATTATAATAAAAAAAGTTACTTAGTGGATAAATTCATTATAAATTAGCCAGTGACATATTAATTTTGTTGCAGTTATCAATCAGTTTTAATATATGTTTAAAGATATGAAAATATGAAACATCTCAGTCTTAATGGAACTACAAAATTGATTCCACATACAAACATAAATTTAAGCCATGCATTTAAGTTTATTCTAATATTCATCCTGATACATTTTGTGGATAGAAGAACTTCACATCTCAGAAGTTGTAATGAGCATAATAATGATAGAGATGCTTTTTTCCCCATTAACTCTTCCTTCTTTGCCTTCTAAATTTTTTTCCCCTCACTTTGGAAATGACATATTATAGATAAGTGCCAAAACCAAGAACATATTAACACAGCCTCGCCTGTGTTATTTGGAAAGATTTTGTCTTCAGTGCTTCAAATCCCAAATGTACTGCTGCATATGTTTGACATTTAAAACTAAATCTAAGTTTTGCGTAATTGTTAACTTCTTTTCAAAAGATAAAGTTATTGATGATTTTTTTTTCTAGATCCTCACTTATGCCATTCTCAAGGTAGAAAATTATCTTGTAAACAACCATTTGGATTGTACGGCCTTCAACTAACTACTAGATTTTTTACCTCTCCGACTCAAACAGCACTTCGGAGTTTCCCTGGTGAAAGCAAATATTTTCTACACATTCTCTGATGTAATAATTTGTAATAGGTTGAACTTGGCTGGCCACTAAGTGCCTACCAAGCTGCTCTATCAAATCCTCTCCTTGACAGGACAAGGGGAGAAACTATGATGAAAAAGTTAATGGGTTGAGATGAGGACAGGGACATCACTCACCAATTACCATCATTGGCAAAACAGACTCAACTTGGGGAAATTAATTTAATTTATTAACAATGAAAAAGAGTACAGTAGTGAGAAATAAGAACAAATCTAACCTTCCATTCAACACTCCCTTTGCCACAGGGTCAGTCTCACTCCTGACTTCTCTTACATCCTCCCCTCTGAGCAGTGGAGGGGCATGGGGAATTAAGGTTGCAATCAATTTTTCACGTTATCTCTACTGATGCTTCCTCCTCTTGTTCTTCCCTTGCTCCAGCATGTGGTCCCTCCCATGAGATACAGTCTTTCCTGACCTTCCCCAGTATGGATCCCCTATGAGGTCACAGGTCCCAACAGAAAGCCTGATCCTGCATGGGTTTTCCATGAGGTCGCACCTTCCTTCAGGGCACTTCCCTCTGCTTCATCATGGGATCTTTCACAGGCTACAGGATGGCTATCTGCTCTTCCATGGCCTGCTGAAGGACAACTTGCATCACCATGGTCATCACCACAAGCTTCAGGGGAACCTCTGTTCCAGTGCCTGGAACATTTCCTCTGCTTTCTTTTACACTGATCTTGGTGTCTGCACAACGTTCTTTATTTTTTCTTAAACATATTAGCACAGAGGCACTACCAATGTTGCTGCTGGGCGCAGCTGCAGCCTGTGAGGTTGAACTTGCAAAGCCTGCTGGATCTGGCTCTGTCTAACATAGGGGAAATTTCTAGGATATACTCACAGATACCAGCCCTACAGCCCCATAGATACCAAAACCTTGCTACTTAAACCCAGTACAGAATATTAAACTGTAAGTAGTCTTGTGCTGAAATAAAACCACATAGGATCATTCTGAATTTAACCGCTTCTTAAAGACATGCATCATGGCACTCAAAGACATTCAACACCTGTTTCTTTCCTTTAAATCCTCCTTTTATTTTTAACATATTTACAAAATATTAAAACTGACACACACCTCCCACTAACCACCCTGACTGCTCACAACACAACAAATTCTAAACCAAGAAGGAGGAAAAAACTCTACTAGAGCAGAATCCAGGTCTTTCTGGGAGCAAAATTTCACATGAGTTCAAGTTCAAACTTTAGGATTTCTTTTGGACAAAACCAAATAGGAACACTTATTTTCCTTGGGTGGTGGATTATCAGCTGTAACACCATTCTTCTACAAACTTATTCTTCAGAGGAAGATTTTCATATTTTCTCCATATCTTAACTTTCCGTGGAATAATTTGACAAGTGACTTCCAGACTGTCAAAGCTTTTAACAAGAGTACTGTGGGAACAGATGCAGCTATAATTCTTTGTAGGATATTCAAGTATTTTAAGCAAGTGAGTATCTGTAGGCAGGTGTTTTACAAGGATTCCTTGCAGTTAAATGCATATTGAAAATGCCAAAATTCCACCAATTAGACATTGTATAACAAGAGCATTTTGATTCCAAAAATATATACACTACTTTGAGTTAATGGATTTTCTTTAAATTCCTCATAACTTGTTACCTTTATTAGCTTTAATTTACAAGATACCATTTGTCATACCATTTGTCTCCAATTGCTTTCTAGTATATCTATTCTATGTAGACAACAAAGAAAAATATTTGAACTGCAAAAAAGTGTAAAAACCACAGTGGAACTTCAATTGTGGACTGAGATTGTGATTGAATTGTTGAGGACAATTCAAACTTGAAGTGGCATGAGGAAATGTAACTATTCACATGAAAAAAAAAGGTTGAACTGCTGGAGGAAAGAGACAAATAGAAGAAGAAAGAATAAAAGAGGAATAAAATGAATAGGTTTTTCTTTGAAAAGAGTTTTTTTTTCTTGTCCTTCCCCGCCTCTGTAAATTATGAATGCTTTTCTTTACACTATACCTGATTTCTGTCAGATTTTCTATTCCAGTGCCTCAAGAAAATAAAAAGGAAACAATATTGTTCATAGAAAAGGGTAGTTCTTAATATGGAGATAGTTGAGCCAATTCAATCCAGAACTTTATAACTCAGTATATTCAAAGTATCACAGAAACACCAGGTTGGAAATGTCCTCTTGGATCATCAAGTCCAACCATTCCTGTCTGCCATCAAACTATGTCCCTGATCACCTCATCTACCCATCTTTTAAATACCTCCAAGGATGGTGACTCAACCACCTCACTGGGTAGCCTGTTTCAGTGCTCAATGAACCTTTCTCTCAATTTTTTTTCCTTATGTCCAGTCAGAACCTCCCCTTGTGCAGCTTGAGGCCATTCCCTCTTGTCCTGTCACTTGGGAGAAGAGGCCAGCTCCCTCCTCTCTACAACCTCCCCTCAGGTAGTTGTACAGAACAATAAGGTCTCCCCTCAGCCTCTTCTTCTCAAGGCTAAACAACCTCAGTTCCCTCAGCTGCTCCTCATAAGACTTGTTCTCCAGCCCCTTCACCAGCTTCATTGCTCTTCTCTGGACTTGCTCCACGGCATTCTTGTGATGAGAGGCCCAGAACTGAACACAGTACTCAAGGAGTGGTCTCACCAGTGCCGAGTACAGAGGGAGAAAAACCACTCTGGACCTGCTGTTCACACCATTTCTGATACAAGCCAAGATGCCACTGATCTTTTTGGCCACTTGGGCACACTGCTTGCTCGTGTTCAGTCGGCTGTTGACCAACACCCCCAGGTCCTTCTCCAGGCAGCTTTCCAGCCACTCTTCCCCTAGTCTGTAGCACTGCACAGGGTTGTTGCGCCCCGAGTGCAGGACCCGGCATTTGACTGTGCTGAACCTCATGCCATTGGGCTCAGCCCAGCAGTCCCGCCTGTTCAGATTCCTTTAGAGAGTCTCTCTACCCTCCAGCAGATTGACACTTCTTTTATACTTAGTGTCATTCACAAACTTGCTAAGGGAGCACTCAACACCTTTACCCAGGTCATTGATAAAGACCTGAGCAGGGATGAGCCAGCACTGAGCCCGGGGGAGCACCACTTACAGCTGGCCTCCAGCTGGATTTAACACCATTTACCACCACTCTCTGGGCCCGGCCATCCAACCAGTTTTCCACCCAGGAGACTGTGCGCCTGTCCAGTCCAGAGGCCGACAGGTTCCGTAGCAGAATGCTGTGAGAATCTGTGTTAAAGGCTTTACTGAAGTCCAAGAAGACTATATCCACAGCCTTTCCTTTATCATATCCTTTGTGTATCTATCTCTCTCCCTGCTAAGCTAACTATGGACTACACATTTACTAGTCCTAGATGTATGGCCTCGACATACCAGGCAGTGTAAAGTGCCTATGCAATGGGAATTCCTCTTTTAGTATTCTCAGAAAATCAAAGGTATTAGAGCCTCCAGATGTATTTCATTAATGATACTGAACTCATTTTGGGGAGTATGAGACTTAACCAGGGCAATTATTTAACTTCAGATCCTTTTGTTTTCTCTGAAACTTATTCATCTTAATCTCCTTCAAAAATTATCTGAATTATTAAAATTCAGGGAGTCAGGGGGATTATTACTGCTATTATTGCTAGCAGTGAAGTAATAGCTGCATTTTGCTCTTTATAATCTTATTAGTACAATTTGTTTCCATTTGTAAAAGAAAAGCATATCTAGAGCCTGTTTTAGAAAAGACAGTTAAAAACATCAGTCACAGAAAACAGAAAAGGGCTATTCCCATAGATTTTGCAACATTTCCAAGAGAGTGTGATGATGGTATCACAAACTTAATCTACACCTTTTTGGGATCTTACTTCATCTTATATATATCACAAGATGCATGAGTGTTGGAAAGAGAGTCTACTTCTGCAGTTACCAAGGAGTACATAAATTTGTCTGCAGTCCATTGAATTACTGACTTTTGCCTCTTTGTTCTTACGCAATTTTATTAAAAGTAAGATAAACTGGTTGGGGTTTTATTTTTTTTTTAATGGATGCTATTACCCCTGTTTAATTGCAAGCAGATAAACTGACTATAATGCTTTACAAGTATCTGCTTCATTGACTCCATACTTCTTTCAGTTATGGGAAGTAAATTAGATGCCTAGAAGTAATATCATCTTCACTTAATAAAGTTAAGTAAGTAACATAATCTCAATACAATTAAAAAAAGGTGTTTTGAAGTTCTACCGAGGAAAAATCTAAGAGAAAAAACCAGAATTATTTTTATTCTGGATAAAGATTACATTAAAAGTCACTGTAAGTGGAATAATTTCTTTTTAAACAGGTAGTTCCATTCTTGATGGAGGCACTTTCAAAACAGAATCCCTGGCAGCAACTTAATCACAGCCACAGAAAATGCAGGTGCTATGACAATTCCATTCAGAAAACACCTGTTTCCAAATAAAAAAACCTCTTTTACTGATCATCAAGCAGATATTATCCCCACATTTTTTTTCCATCTTTATATGCCTAGAAAAACTCCCTCCCTTGAAAAATAAAAAGTGAAGCTTCAGCATTCTGACAATAACCATAGCTTTATTTATTTATTTTGAATGACAGTTCTAACATGGATCTCATGATAATTAAGATGTGAAACAGCTTTTGGGGCTATGTTTGCATGCTAGTCCACCTCTTTCTGTGCAAGCATGTCCAGCAAGTACTTCATGTCAGATGAAGAAGGAAGGTAGCATCATAAAAGGGTATAATCTTCATCTTCATTTGCAACCTTTTTTACCAAACAAATCACTTAACAGCAGCTTATTTAAAGAGTGAGTGGTACCCAGAAACAGACAATAATTAAGGGTGTTTTAATATAATTTTTAGTGAGGTAGGAGACATTTGCTTTCAGGTGTTATTTTGTAAATGAGGAGACTGCACTGTCTTGGCTTTAGTTTAAAATAACAGAATTAAAAGACAAAATATTACCTTTCAAGGACATCAAGAGTGTGAATAAGCACACATCTGCCTCTTAAGATAAGGAGAAATCCCTGAGGGTGTGGATATATTCAGACTATCTAATAATGCTTTTCTAAGCCTCTGAGATGTTTATGAATACTAAGGTAACTTCTTGACAAAGATATATCTTTGAAATTGATAATTTAACACATTTGAACCCAACCACATTTCAGAGGTAGTGACAATTAGCCCAATTCCAGTGGATATGATGTTAAGGAAAAGGAAACCATGTAGTCTGTTGTACACAAGATAGGGTTCAAGGGACCATTTAGGGCAGTAGCATTCCAGAAACATGTACAAAGACTGAACAGTTTCAGTCTTAAAATGCTAACACGTTCTATATGCAATCTTAGTATCATTTTCTACTATAGTGATCTAATTGTGTGAGGATTAACTTGTTGAGGAAAATCCAGAACTGATAAAAGGCTAATGAACTTCTGAGCATTTGTTAATATAATATGTGCTAGAGCTGGTGATGATTGACAACTACAGGAAGAAATACTTGCCATAATGATGGTTCCAAGAAGAGAAAAATTCAAACGGAAATATCATTTTAAAGACAACTGCAGAAGTAAAAAACCAGACCAACCAAACACAGAAAAAGCCCCCAAAGCAAATCCACACATAGTTCTTGGTTATGGTATTAATTAAAGAAATCAGAACATTCTTTGAAAGAGAAATTGCTTTAGAAATATCTATTGAAGTTAGTATGTTAACACTGGCTTTATTTCAAAGGTTAGTAGTCAGTAAGTAATAAAAATAGTGAATATTGCTGATAACATTGTAAAGATTGAGGAAAACTGAGGCAAGACCTTTTGAAAGACTTCTTAATACTACTAGATCAAGTAAAGAAATCTGGGGCTTTTTTTGCCTGGAAAAAGTGTTCTGGTTAGAACTTAGATAATTCCTGGGAGAGACCAATTCCTTCTGTCAATATATCATAGAAATGGAGAGACTTACTTATGGCATCCAACTTCTGCATCAGGTCCTCTGTTCAAAACAATATAATTTTAAATAAAGAGGCAGGTCTCAAAATAATCTTCATTCCCAAGAAGTCAAAATACAAGGCTCCATATTCAAAGAGAGGAGAAGCACTTAGAAAGTTACATATAAATGTCAAATCCTTCACCATACATCACTTTACTTGCAATACCATTCCTTACCTACATGCTACACAAAAAGGATAGGCAAGCAAGTAGATGACTTCTGTAGAATGGACTTACAGCATTGAAACAGAATAATTGAAGAAAAATATATAATGTTCAATCTGATGGAAGTACAGCCTCTAAACAAACTGTGAATTTTATGTGTTCTCGTGGCTGCCACTCTGACAGAAGCCCAGATAGAGGAAATCCATTTGAATAATAAGAAATGTTTAATTTTGAAATGCGGTAACATCTCAAGACAGGGTAAAAGATAATGAAAGTAATACTGACAACACAATAATTCTGTGAACTAAGTCAGTGAAGTTAAACACTAATTCTAGTATAACTGGCAACAGATGTTATCCAGAAAATACCTCAGAGATATCCTGGAGCTGAGGTTTCTGAAAGCCAGGAAAGAAGGAATTTGGTTAAATGCAACAAGATATATTACCTACCTAGTGCATATTTGCTCTCCAAATTTTACCAGTGTTATTGAAGCAAAAGGAACAACCACCTAGATACACAATAAACTTCATTTAGATACAATAATTTTACTATCCTGCCTTTCCCGTGACAATGATCCATGTAAAAACTTATTTGTGAGGTTTGAGTGGATGCTAGAATTCCTTAGTACCTTTGAAGAACTTGCAGTAGTCGATCCATCTTTTCCATATGACTGGCTTTTGCTGTGGTGAGTTTATGATAAGAATCAATATCTATTTCTGGCAAACTGTGTAATTTCATGGCAGATGGCTTTGGTACTCCTGGATCTCCTTTCTGAATTCTGTGCAGCTGAAGTGTAATTTTTCTTACTTGGGGTAGAGAAGAAGAGAAACACTTCTTGATTATTATTTAAATTTGTATCCAGAAAAGGAGGAAAAACAAAACATTGTGCTGAATGGCATAAACATAGTTGATCTTATGCTGTAGCAATGAGATGCTATCTGGACATGAATTCCAATCCTGTTTTCTTTGATTCTGGGAAGATCTGCAGAGTAAACATATCAACTGCTGCCTCAGAAAATACCTGAGGAGTAAGCAGAGTAGCTGGTACAGTTTGAAGAATGGATTACTCGGCAAAGAAAGATACAATTCAGAGGTCAGAAAATGTACTTATGATATGAGAAATGGCATAATTCAAACTGAGTTTACAAAACTATCTTAACACTTTATATCTATAAACAGAGTAGAATGAATGCATATGTGGGCTTGCTATCCAGAAAGGTCTAGAATGAAATATTCAGAAAATAAATGAATTTTTTAGCTAAAAAATAAATAAAAAATAAGAGGCAGAATATGAGGCAGGGCATGGGGGAAGTAGGAGTCAATAAAAAGTTTAATTTAACAATAGAAATTTTTTTATCAAATGTGGAGTAAGAAAAAAAGATATGCCTAAGATGGACAGATTGCATAATCTCTAAAACAGATCTGTTGCAATATATTACTTCCGTATCTTTCTGTCTCTGTTGGATATTGTGCATACTGATATTGCTAATACTTTGATTCTTAGTAACTTCAATGGTAAGAAAATCCAAAACATCACCAGTTTATTTGTTTACTAGTTCAACTAATGGCACATTAAAAACTGACTCGAAATTTATGCCAAGGCTGTAAACTGTTGGTTGCAATGATGATGGCTAAACAGTGAATACAAGACAAGCAGTCTTTGATCAGAACTGGAGGAAAGGATCTTCCCCCAGGGACTATTGATAATAATAAGAAGCATTATCTTTCCCAAACTTCCCTGTGAGGAAGAAACTGGAGCTTATGCAAAATAGTTTTTTGGGAATTCTAATCTAGATTGTTCTCTTGGATTTCAATAAAAGTTAATAAATTAGGGACATAATTTTAAACAAAATATTTTCACTGGGAAATTTCCTGTAATCTTTATGGTAGTTTTTCCAGAAAGAAAAGTAGAATGAAACCTCTCTCTGGGATTTTATTTTACCCTTGTCCCCACTCATAAGGTTTTGAGTATTTGTAAATTTTTCTTCTTCTAAACTGCTAATTACATAGCTTCAGAACCAATAATATCACTTTATAATGGAAACCACATCTGTTATTCATAGTTGATAAAATTTGGCAAGATTTGTTATGTTTTAGTAGTTTTAACTTAATGAAATATTTAGTACATGAGATTCATGAGAATGTTTTTGATATCAAAACAACTGAACTGATTCCTAGAATAGATCTGAAAAGACATCTTCAGCAGCAGTAGTAAAAATATACAATTTATTGTATATGTTATAGTATATACCTAATTTATGTTATCCATGCTGCATGTTTTATAACAAAGAACAATAAATTCATTTGATAAAGCCATATTTATGGTAGAACTATACTACTGCAGAGCCTTTTTATATAGAAGTCTGGCATTTAAGTGCTACAAGTAACCACTATTGACTAATAGCTTTGGCAATGATTCACTTGAAAATACCCATGATTTTATTCAAAAAATATACCATAAGTGGAGCAAATGTTTCTGAATTTCTTGACAGTCTGTCAAATGTGATGAACTGGGACTGAGCTAAGCAGACTATTTTTTCTCATGACATTACTGTATTTTACCCCATTTTACCCCAAAACCTCGTTTTAATTTTTTATGTTCAGGAATGTTAATGATAAGACATCTTGTAAGGTTACCAATACAACTTATTTATATTATAACAACAGAATAGAATTAGTTTTAAAGCTCTGAAAAATCAAAGGCTGGAGAGGTTTCAAGATATAGCTGAACAGTTTATGGCGAAAAAATATTTTATAAATACATGAATAAAGCCATCAACAGTTTGACTGAAAAATTGTTCATCCACTGCTTTACAGGAATAATTTTGAAAACATATCTCATTTCCTTTATGTACTTGCATTGTATGAACTCCTTCAAAAAATTGCCAGCTTCTATTTCTGTAGCCTGAACAGATAATTAAAATGTTTTAAGTTACAAGTGTATTGAATTATAAATATAGATTTGCAGTTTAGGCATGAATATAATATAAGAATTAAACATTCAAACTTACAAGCATTTTCAAGATCACACCAAGAATAAACAGTCCAAACCCATTATGTGAAAACATTAAAGACAAACTGAAATGCAGATGAAAGATGCAATGACATTATCTTCCCCCACTGGACTTGTTTAAACACGTGAAACAATGAAACATTCAGTACATATTTGCATGAGGTAGGAAAAGTATGTCAAGGAGAAGGAGCGAAGTAAAATGCAAAGAAACATCTCCCTCATCTAACAAGAAGGGAAAATCTGGATTCCTGTCTTTTATCTAGTAAATATACAACATAGAATTTTCCTTTTGGGGATACAGAGTCTTGTGATCTTCTCTGCTGTCTGGATTCACATATAAACTCTGGGTCAAGTGACACTAAATTTTCTCTGAATTTATACTGCAGCTTTCCACAGCCCTGTTGGTATATCATGTATTTAACTGTGAGGAGTTGGAATTACTCTTATAATGATAGAAATGAGACATGGTTACCAAGTCTTACTGACTCACAGGTGAACTCCTTAAGGTGAACTCCTAACTCCTGGGCAGCTGGAAGGGACTTGAATTAACATGTTTCTTACCTACTCTTTCTTGGTTGGATGAGTTTTTCCTTATTTATACAAAGTGAATAGGTGCAATAGAAAAGAGTAAGAAATCTTCTCTGAACTGCTCATTAGCTGGTTATTACAGGAACTGCTGGATCGTGTACATTTGACTCCCCTCAGACCATAATCTGCCTCATAGAACATGTCTATCAGACAGCAGTTAAAACCAAAATACTGTCTCTTACTAATATTCAGAATAATTGAATAACTCTATTTGCTGTTGATTGCTTTGACCAGACTTCCAGGACTCAATTAAACACCCTCAAAGAAAGATTTATGTTACCCTTGACATCATCCTGCCTCTACCTGTCTCAGAAGGGGCTCCCACCCATGAGCCTTTGCTATATGAGATTCTTTATCAGATGTTAATAGATAGCAAAAGACAGATTTCAAAATAATTATGACAATTAATTATGATTATTTTCTATAAAAAACAAAGGACTATGATAAAAGAAACCAAATACCTTGCATCTCTTATTTCAGTTACAATTGCTTCTGTATTGCTCTTCATAGAGAGTTTCTACTAGCCATCTCATTGTAAGAGTGGATCTTTCTTGATGTGGGTTTTCTCCTTCAGGCAAGTTAAAATTAAACAAGTTAATGCAAAAATCAGTATACAACTGTGTCCCAGTATATCATAGTTTGGTAAAGGAATTTTACAGAGAACATAGTAACACTTCTTAAATTTATAAGATACTGCTATAAGAATGCAGAAAGCAAGGGAAGAGTTTCTGATCGAAACGAGTACTCTGTTAAATCTTACAAAACTCAAGGAAACAATTCACTCTCATATTTCAAATAAATATGCAAGAACCTATTCTAAACCATGCAAATAATTTTGAGAAACTCTTTATTTTCACTCTTCTATTGACTTTCTGAGATGTCCTGTTAGTTTCTATCATGTTTGATAGGCATAGAATTGTTATTTTAAGTGATTCAAAGCACACTGAAAGTCTTTGTTACATTTTGGACTTGCAAAATAAGTGTTTAAAGTTACTTTAAGAAGTAACACCTGAGTGGTCATAAAAAGAGACCTGCCTTTCTGCTTTAAATCCTGCAGGACATATAATTACTTCTACCCATGCTGTCAATGACAGCAGTCTATAACTGAACTACTTGTATTCCTTGTAAAAATTCACAAGTGTAGAATTCCTTGCTTAAATGAATGGTTTTCCACAGACAAAATATGTTCCACATACAAGTCAACTATGTAACTACTTTTCCTTTTCACATCCTCTTCTGTCTTTTACATCAGCTAAACAGAATTTTAGAACCAAAGAATCATAGAATGGTGAGGGTTGGAAGGGACTTTAAAGATCATCTAGTTCCAACTGCTGTGCCATGGGCAGAGAAACCTACCACTAGATCATGTTGTTCAAAGCCTCAGCCAACCTGGCCTTGAACACGTCCAGGATGTCCACAGTTTCTCTGGAAAAGCCTTTCAGGTGCCTTATCAACCTTGCAGTAAAATAATTTCTTCCTAATATTTAATCTAAATCTACTCTCTTTCATCTTAAAGTCATTACCCCTCATCCTATCACTACACTCCCTGATAGAGAGTCTTTTCCCGTCATTTTTGTAGGCCTCCTTTATGTACTGGAAGGCTGCTATAAGGTCTCTGCAGAGCCTTCTCTTTTCCAGGCTAAACAAGTCACACTGTCTCAGCCTGTCCTCGTATGGAAAGGGCTTCAGCCCTCTGATTGCCTTCATGGCCCTCCTCTGGATTTGTCCTTCCTGTGCTGATTCAAGAACTGAATGCAGTTCTCTAGGTGAGGTCTCACAAGAACGAGTAGATGGAGAGAATCACTTCCTTTTAAAAGCTGAACATCTTCTTTTGATGCAGCCTAGGATATGGCTGGCTTTATAGGCTGCAAGCTTGTATTGCTGAGCCAGGTTGAGCTTCTCATCCATCAGCACCACCAAGTCCTTCTTTTCAGGGCTACTCTTCATCCTTTTTCTGCCCAGACTCTATTTGTGCTTGGGGTTGCACTGATCCAGGTCTTGCCCAACACTTTACATTTGGCCTTGTTGAACTTCTTGATATTCACACAGGCAAGCTGCTCCAGCTGCCTAGGTTCCTATAAATGGCTTCCCTCCAGTGTGTTGACTGCACACACAGCTTGGTGTCATTGGCAACCTGTCTGAGGGTGCACTCAATCCTACTGTCCACGTCTCTGACAAAGATGATAAAGAACACCAGTCCCAATACTAACCCCTGTGGAATGCCACTCTTCACTAGTCTCCGCTTGGATATTGTATCATTGATCACCAATTTTTGAGTGTGACCATCCAGCTAATTCCTTATCCATCGAGTGGTCCATCCATCAAATCCATGTCTTTCCAGTCTAGAGATAAGTATATTGTGCAGCACAATGACAAATACTTTGCACAACTCAAGGTAGAGGACGACAGTTATTCTTCACTTATCCAGCAACATTGTATTCCCATTGTAGAACACCACCAAATTAATCAGGCACAATTTGCCTTTCGTGAAAACATGCTGGCTTTCATCAGGCATGTCTTTATTTTTCATGTGCCTCAGCAGGGTTTCTAGGAGAGTCTGTTTCATCATCTTACCAGGCCTAGAGATGAGACTGACTTGCATGTAGTACCCCAGGTCTTCCTTTTATTTCCCTTTGTAAAATGGAGGGCATTATGTTTCCATTTTTTCTGTCAGCAGGAACTTCACCAGACTGCAACGACTCCTCATACATGAGGGATAATGGCTTAGCAACTTTGTCTGTCAGTTCCTTCAGGACCCATGGACTAGGTCACTAGGTCCCATGGACTTGCAGACCTTCAGGTTCCTTAGATGATTTTCTCTTACAGTGGAGTGTTCTTCATTCTCCCAATCTCTTCTTTTACCTTTTGCCTTTTGTATCTTGAGTATGTTGCTTGAATTCTTGCAACTAAAGACAGGCAAAAAAGTCAGCCTTCTTTATATCCTGGATAACAAGTTCTTCCCTTTTCTTTCTGGAAAGGGTCCACATTCTCCCTGGTCTTCCTTTTATAAATAACATACCTATAGAAGTTTTTCTTGTTGCCCTTGACATCCTTGGCTGATGGGTGGTTACAGACCAGAGGCCATTTTGTGAGCATCTCCAAGCACTGAACAACTTATGCTAACTGAAATAAAGACAGAAGGCTTTCCAGCTTTGTATGCATAGCTTCGCATGTACCCACGACGAATACAAATGCTTACACAGGNTTATGCCATGCTGTGTTGCACCTCCAACAGATACCAGGGTAGTAGAAGTCCCATATGAAAACTAGTGCTTGTGGACATGAGCCTGTGCTTATCTGCCTTGAGAGGACATCATTTGCTTGCTCTTCTGGTCCAGTGGCCATTAGCATATCTCCATTATAATATCACCTGCCCCTATGCTCACTTAAATACTGATCTCGAGGATGTCGTTTGTTCCTCACCCACCCCCAGGTGGAGCTCCATGAGCTCCATCTGGTCATTGACATAGAGGTCAACACTCCCTTCTTGTTTCCCCTGCCTGTCCTTCCTAAANCCAAATTTAATTCTTTCAGGCTTTATCTTTCCTAACCTAATCCCTGCATGCACAAACAGTTTCTCTGTATTCTTCCCAGACTCAATTTTGAGTTTAGATTTTTCCAGGGGTTCCTGGTTCATCCATGCAGGTTCATCCACTTGTCTTTCCTTGTTGGTGAGAAAAAGGTCCAGCATAGCACTTCTCATTGGCTCTTCTGTCACTGAAGAAGGAATTTATCATCAATGCATTCCAAGAACCTCCTGAATTGTTTATGCCATGCTGTGTTGCACCTCCAACAGATACCAGGGTAGTAGAAGTCCCATATGAAAACTAGTGCTTGTGGACATGAGCCTGTGCTTATCTGCCTTGAGAGGACATCATTTGCTTGCTCTTCTGGTCCAGTGGCCATTAGCATATCTCCATTATAATATCACCTGCCCCTATGCTCACTTAAATACTGATCTCGAGGATGTCGTTTGTTCCTCACCCACCCCCAGGTGGAGCTCCATGAGCTCCATCTGGTCATTGACATAGAGGGCAACACTCCCTTCTTGTTTCCCCTGCCTGTCCTTCCTAAAGAGCCTCTATCCCTCCATTGCAACACTCCAGTCATAGGATTCATTTCAGCTTGTCTCCACGATGCCAACGAGTTCATATCCCAGAAAACATGCACACATCTCTAACCCTTCTTGTTTTTTCCCCATGTTACATGTGTTTACACAGAGGTACTTAAGCTGGGTTCCCAATGAAGCTGACTTGCTGCCTAGAAATCCTTGTGTTGCTTTTTAGGTGCTCTCCTGCTGACCTGTGATCCTTCTTCATGCTCTGGGCTTGTGTTGCCAACATTGTTATCAAACTAGGAGGAGGGCAATGGATTGAGGTTCCCCTTCTCTAGCAACTTTAGTTTAAAACCCTTTTAATAGACTACATATGATTTCAAATCTGTTCAAACTACCATAAATTAACTGAAACTTTTGGTTTATGCTTCCAGCTATCAATAGTTAGCTTGGTTTGGGTTTTGTGAGCGTGTGTGTGTTAGCTCCTGAAGTTCCTTTTTTTTCAGAAGTCAGAATTTTACTATGAAATACCTTTACATGAAGGACCCAATCACATCATTTCCACCTCAATTGCATTTTTATCACCATTCCCTCCATGCCTGGTATATTTTCTCTTTTAATGTACTCAATGTCTGGTGTATATCTTATGCAACCTAATGAATTTCATGGTCTTTTTGAAGAAATTTAGTGGAAAAGATTAATTTTTTTAATGTGGTGACTACATGTGGACCAGTTATCTGACACTTACAGTGGAGACACTGAATTGTCACCCTGCAGACATTCATTCTTCTTGCCAATTTAATATACTTTTTTTCCCAAGAAACTCACTTAAGTATATTTAAAAAAAAATCTTCCTTTAGATGACCATAGTTCATTTTATCAACTTGGACTGCATCAAATCACTTCTAAATTTGCAATCTATGCACTGAAGAGAGCAAATAATCATTACTGGAATATGAGATCTGTGTAGCATATTATTTCTGTTTCATTGACATAAATAAATACCAAGACCAAAGTTTTCACTTCTTCCTGTAAAATTCTCCTAGAAGACCAGGAGAGCAGTCTCCTTGTGGAAAAAATATTTTCTGTAAATACCTAGAATTAAAATGATAGTGAGGCTGTTCTTCAGAAGCCTAGAGCTAGAATCTACATGACAAAAAGTAGTATTTGCCATTCATCCAAAACTATAGGTAACTACATCCATTCACTTATGTAAGGAAAGGAAGTTTTGGATATTATAAAATGAAATTAAAACAGGATTCTAAATAAAGATGTTTGTGAGAACATGATCCTTTTAAGTTCCAATATAAAGTTAATACATAAATTAATAAATCAATGAATTTCAGTTAAGGGATCAAATAGATTTATTATTTGTCTGGTTAATTGGTTATCCTAATTAGTACTTAAATTTGACAATGGATACTTTAAAGAATTTCCAAAAATTATATGATTTTTTTTACCTGAGGGGAGGTTGTAGAGAGGAGGGAGCTGGCCTCTTCTTCCAAGTGACAGGGGACAGGACAAGAGGGAATGGCCTCAAGCTCCGCCAGGGGAGATTTAGGGAAAAAAAATTTCACAGAAAGGGTCACTGGGCACTGGAACAGGCTGCCCAAGGAGGTGGTTGATTCACCTTCCCTGGAGGTGTTTAAGGCACGAGTGGACGAGGTGCTGAGGGGCATGGTTTAGTGTTTGAAAGGAATGGTTGGACTCAATGATCCGGTGGGTCTCTTCCAACCTAGATGTTCTATGATTCTATGATTCTATGAATATTTTGTTCTTTTGAAGGATTTTAAGATCAGGTATGCTTGTTTACTTTGGTTTTTTTTCTTTGAAGAGAGATATGAGCACATATTTTATCATATACTTTATGAATTTTTTTAACAAAATATCACTGTCAGTTCTTTATCTTTTCATGTTGAGTAGATTATAGTCTTAAGATTTCTGAGAATAAGGACAACTTTAAGTGTTGAATATTTTGTATAATGTGGGTTTGGTACAAAGTTTTGTTTGTATAACATGCTAACTTATGAAATAAACTTATAAATTTCAAAGTTTTCTCATTTTTTTGAATAAAATGGCCTTTAGACTCATGATCATTTCTGTGTCAGTTTACAGATTACAAGAAAAGAGAAATAAAGCAACTGACACAGAAAATAAAACAACTGACTCCAGAAAGAATTTTTCTCTATATTTACCACAGAAGAGAGAGAGAGGGAGAGAGAGAGAAAGAGAGAGAGAGAGAGAGAGAGAGAGAGAGAGAGAGAGAGAGAGAGAGAGAGAGAGAGAGAGAGAGAGAGAGAGAGAGAGAGAGAGAGAGAGAGAGAGAGAGAGAGAGAGAGAGAGAGAGAGAGAGAGAGAGAGAGAGAGAGAGAGAGAGAGAGAGAGAGAGAGAGAGAGAGAGAGAGAGAGAGAGAGAGAGAGAGAGAGAGAGAGAGAGAGAGAGAGAGAGAGAGAGAGAGAGAGAGAGAGAGAGAGAGAGAGAGAGAGAGAGAGAGAGAGAGAGAGAGAGAGAGAGAGAGAGAGAGAGAGAGAGAGAGAGAGAGAGAGAGAGAGAGAGAGAGAGAGAGAGAGAGAGAGAGAGAGAGAGAGAGAGAGAGAGAGAGAGAGAGAGAGAGAGAGAGAGAGAGAGAGAGAGAGAGAGAGAGAGAGAGAGAGAGAGAGAGAGAGAGAGAGAGAGAGAGAGAGAGAGAGAGAGAGAGAGAGAGAGAGAGAGAGAGAGAGAGAGAGAGAGAGAGAGAGAGAGAGAGAGAGAGAGAGAGAGAGAGAGAGAGAGAGAGAGAGAGAGAGAGAGAGAGAGAGAGAGAGAGAGAGAGAGAGAGAGAGAGAGAGAGAGAGAGAGAGAGAGAGAGAGAGAGAGAGAGAGAGAGAGAGAGAGAGAGAGAGAGAGAGAGAGAGAGAGAGAGAGAGAGAGAGAGAGAGAGAGAGAGAGAGAGAGAGAGAGAGAGAGAGAGAGAGAGAGAGAGAGAGAGAGAGAGAGAGAGAGAGAGAGAGAGAGAGAGAAAGAAAGAGAAAGTGGTCTTTCATTGTTTTCAACAACTTAGACTAACTGCTGTCTCAAGTTAAAACAAAAAAAGAATAAAGCTAGCAACTGATTAGGTGAAGATTTCTGCGTGTAGAAATATTTCTTATGGACTTTGAAGTGGACATGATGTATACAGAAAGTCTACCTGGATTCTGGATTTGTGTTAATAGTTAACGTGGCAGGGGCTATTTACTTGAATAGAGGAAAGTAAGATTTAGTGTAATAATAAATTACAAAATATATATTTTTATTTCTCCAACCTTGATTTCTTCTAAGAAACGGCTCTGTTTTTCACTCAGAGAGAAGTAATCCACAAACCTCTGTGATCTACAACAAAAAAAGTAGGCCCTCAGCCATATTGTGTCATGCTTTTGCTAAAAATATCTGCATGTTTGTATGAGACATGAATTGTTTTTCACTTCTCTGTGAGTGTTACTCAGCACATCTTGCAAAAAAACCTAGATCTTCTCCTTTTGCCCAGATAATCAAATAGCAATGCAGTGGTCTGTAATAGAAAGAATCATGGTTGAGCAATGGCCTTGTAATCCTTAGTTATATGAAGCACAAAGAAAGATGAAGGCTTTTTCACAGATATTCTTCACATCATTCAAATCAAATGAAAATGTTTTAGTTTTCCACTTACAGTTACCTCAATCTTCCTAAGGCAGAGGCATTCCTCAGTTGGCTTCAGGGGAAAAGCTGATAAAAAATTCTGTCTGCAAATTCACCTTCTGTTTTAAAAAACAACATGAATTTCTCACATCCTCCTTTCATTGTCATCCTTCACATTCCTACTTCTCTATCCTTGTTATTATTCACATACACATTTTCCTTTTTGGTCAAGAAAATTAAATGCCTGTCTTTTAGGAGTCAGGCTCTATATAAGAAAAGTTTATTTACAGTATGTCGCTCAGGTAAGAGTTCAATTAATAATTAATAAGGGAGTTCCTATTTTAATTAAATATTGAGTGGCCTTAAAAATACTTATTTAGCTTAACAAAGATGAAGAGATAAATTCAAGACTTTGTCTAAATAATCTGCAGCTTCAAAAGCTGTAAATTGTGCTGTAGTAAATCTGCTAGAATTCAAAAAAAAAAAAAAATTATTTTCTCAGTTAATGTTGTGTCCAGACTAATACAAGGGCAAGTCATAAAGACTTTGCTTAGTTGAAGAATACAATCATTACAGGCAAAACTTAAGAATTATTTTATACGTCTTAAATGTCTATACAATATGCATTTTTTAAAAAAAATCATGGAGAGTCTATTGGGAAAATACAGCAGAAAGTGTTTAGAGAGTGATAAAAGTTGATAAAATGAAGACTAGGGAAAATGTGGGGCCTCTCTGGAAAGAAATGGAAGGCTTGATTGTAAGGGCCATTACGCAAAGAAAAGGGAGGAATGTAAAAACCATTATGGCAGGGTGGAGGGGGGTTGGCTCAATCTCTAAGAAAATGAGGGAAGGTGACAGCCTTCACACAGGACGTAGGAGGTTGGGCAGAGCTAGTTTAAAAAGTTAACAAGCAGATGGAAGAGGCCGGGCTGGAAGCTGTTCGCGCATATAATGCCCCCTGAGATAAGAATACACCGACAATGGGAGATTGCTGCGTATGCATGGAATCTATCAGAATGTAACACGAATACACTGAATGTAGCCCTGGATCAGCCAATAGCATTGCAACTAATAATTTTGTATATACCTGCTTTTACTATAAATGTAACTCCACAGGTACAGCTGGGGTTCCTCCCCCTTGAAGAGCGTCCCTGGCAGCCAGTCTGGTTTTTAACCTCTTGTGCAAGAAAATAAATTTTTTTACTTTATTTTTGTACCAACTTGCCTTGCCATCTCATTCTTAGATCCTGGACCCTAACATTGATTACCCAGGACATGAAGAAGGCTGAGGTACTCAATTATTTTTTGCTTCATTTTACACTGACAAGTGCTTTAGCCACACTGCCCAAAGAACAGAAAGAAAAGGCAGAGACTGGGAGAGTAAAGAACTGCCCNGCTCAATCTCTAAGAAAATGAGGGAAGGTGACAGCCTTCACACAGGACGTAGGAGGTTGGGCAGAGCTAGTTTAAAAAGTTAACAAGCAGATGGAAGAGGCCGGGCTGGAAGCTGTTCGCGCATATAATGCCCCCTGAGATAAGAATACACCGACAATGGGAGATTGCTGCGTATGCATGGAATCTATCAGAATGTAACACGAATACACTGAATGTAGCCCTGGATCAGCCAATAGCATTGCAACTAATAATTTTGTATATACCTACTTTTACTATAAATGTAACTCCACAGGTACAGCTGGGGTTGCTCCCCCTTGAAGAGCGTCCCTGTCAGCCAGTCTGGTTTTTAACCTCTTGTGCAAGAAAATAAATTTTTTTACTTTATTTTTGTACCAACTTGCCTTGCCATCTCATTCTTAGATCCTGGACCCTAACATTGATTACCCAGGACATGAAAAAGGCTGAGGTACTCAATGATTTTTTGCTTCATTTTTCACTGACAAGTGCTTTAGCCACACTGCCCAAAGAACAGAAAGAAAAGGCAGAGACTGGGAGAGTAAAGAACTGCCCACTGTAAAAGATCAGGTCCACAGTCATCTAAGGCACCTGAAGCTGAACAAGTCCATGGCACTTGATGAGTTGTATCCACAAGTCCTGAAAAGAACCAGCTTAACCAAAGAAGCTTTCACAGAGAGCTTATTGCAGTCTTGCAGTGCCTAAAGTGGATTATTTACTATGGAGTGTAGTGATAGGAAAGTAGTGATAGCTTTAAAATGAAACAAGGTGGATTTAGGTTAGATATAAGGAAGAAAATACTTCATTATGATGTAGCTGAGGCACTGGAGTGGGTTGCACTGAGAAGCTGTGGAAGCCTCACACTGGAAGCTTTCAAGTTCAGATTATATGGGATTTTCAATACCCTGGTCTAGTTAAAGATGTCCCTGCCCATGGCAGGGTGTTGGAACTGGATGATCTTTTGGTTCCCTTTCAACACAAACCATCCTTTGATACTATGATACTTCTTTTATCTTGGTGTACTGAAAAACTGTTCAGAGTATTTAGACCCATCTTGGTCTAACCTCATATATTGGCTGCATTTAGTTAAGCTGAGAACACAAATGGCCATGTTTTTTTAATGAATGTGTAGCACTTAGAATATTTCTCAGGAAATTCAGGATTTTAGGTCTTCATCAGCCTAAGTACTCCAGGAAGAAGACAAATGATTTATGTCTGTTATGCCAAGATATATATCTTGGCTAGAAAGTTCTGGAAACCCACTTCCTACTGCTAAGATAATAAGATTTTGTTATCCAATGAAAATTTAGTTTCTTATTTTTCTTTTACCTTACTAATTGACAAATACAATTTTCGGTATTTTCATTTAATATTTAATTTGCTATAAATGTAACTATCAAGCTTGCTTCATTTTTTTCCCCTTTACTAGATATGACCTGGCTTTCCAAAATTTCAAAATTAGAAAGGAATTCTTCCTGTTCACAATGAAGGTGTAGATAGACACTATAGTGCTGAATAAAGAAATTTATGCATACCACAGGTTAAATTGCATTGTAACCTACCTAGTCTTCCTGAAAGCTCATTCTACCTTTTTCTCCAAAAGCTTAACTTTAATTTCTTCCCAAGTGTAAACTGAATAGTGTTTGTTTGCAACTGGTCATGAAAACTACTTTTCAACAAAATTCTTGAGACACACAAATCTTTACCACATTCTGAGGATAAAACTTCATTTTGAAAAACATTTTTTTTATAAATCCTACCTCTTTTAGCAATTCTGCTTTGAAAGATCCTGAAATAAACATTGCTAAGTTTGACAGCAAGGTTACTGGAGAGAGAGATGTAAAAGAGGTTACACTAAGTAAGTTTAACTTAAACCGAGTCTTTATACAGATGGGTTCTCAAAAATTCATGAAGAAAGTCTCCATATATCTGAATCAAGTGCCTCCAACAGCAGTGTTCTGTGTGTTTGTCATAAATTCTGTTGACCTTTCCTTTTATTGTAAAAGTTTACTCCAAGATGATGAAGACAGACCAACATTCCCCAGTGCAGAAGGTATGGCTACTCTAAGCACATGTAAGTGAAATTTCTTCCCTTACACCTTCTTCCCTATTTGTCTTCTACAGCTTTTTGAGAGAAATGAAATTACCATATCACTGTAAATTCTGATGTTTTGGTACTTGCGGGTTGTTCTTTTTCTCACAGTTAGGAAGACAAACTATAATATCAGACTCATAAGGTCTGAAAATTCCCAGATACTTATTTGATGATATTTGACTCTACAACTTTGACATCAAATCACCTCATTTCAAAAGTCATTTTTATCTCATAGAAAAGCATTGCTACTGCAGTTCTGAAATATGTAAATATACCTGTCATATATCCACAGTATCATATACTGTCAAATATAAATTGAAATATACATTTAAACAGACGTGAAATAAAGTATCTTTATCTCATTGAAGCAAATGTATTTAACATTGAAATGAAACACAAAAGTGACAATATATTTTGACACATTTTCCACAAGAAAAGAAAAAAAAACAATACATATTAATGAAGTTTTCTATTTTAATGAATTGCATCTCCCAAGAGAGACATTATTATAAAAAATATTTTAGGCCACCTTTATTTTCAGATTTCTTTTCTCCT